>CM031599.1:5926716-5956716 GCA_018398815.1 Conus ventricosus | reverse complement strand
GAAAGACTAAGGGAAGCGCAGGAAACAGAAAGAATGAAGCAGGAAACAGAAAGATTAAAGGTTCAATTAGAGTTAGAGAAAGTGAGAATACAAAGGGAGACCACCGAGGATGGGAGTTCAGTTTCCAGTGACTCTGTGCGCAGTTACGCTCCCCGACCCAAGTTGCCAAAATTCTCTGAAGGAACGTTCGATGATGCATACATCAGTCGTTTCGAAACGTTTGCGACCAGTCAGGGTTGGCCTCCAGAAGAGTGGGCAGTCATTTTGTCAGGCTATTGACGGGTTAAGGCATTGCAGATTTTCACTGCGTTACCGCAGAAAACGTCTGTTTTAGGGTTTTGGGCTTTTGAAGGGGTTTTTTCTCCCAACCATACAAGCACCCCCCGCACAACTCGAAAGCCTTTTCCCGCATGAAAAATGTCTGAGGCACCCAAACTTGGTCACGAACGAAACCATGGGTGGTAGGAGGCGGGAAAGGAAACGCGTCCACGGCGGAAATCGGGTTGAGATAACGTACATGGGTTACGGAGGGGGGGGGGGGGGGGGGGGGATCGGTATTTCGGTCTTGGAGCTGACAGTCGTGATTGAACCTCATGGGGAGGGTGGGGGGTGTGGGGGTGGATTTTTACGGCATGACCGTGTCCGGTCAAAAATAAACACAACCAAATCGTGGTCCGTCGCCAGCCAAGTGGTTGGACTAAGCCCTAATCAAAAAATTCTGGGCGTCGGGCAGACAGCCCCACGTGTCGGGTCCAGCCAATTAGCATGCTGAGAGGCCCCACGGAGACGGTCTGTCCAGCCAGACGGACTAAGTAGCTGACCCGGCCCCTCGATGTCTGGTCAAACGAGTCTGGGACCCCCGGTCAGACTCTCCACCCCCTTGGGCCAGCGAGGAGGCTAATCCTAACCTCCACGGAGACGGTCTGGTCCACCCAGACAGACTAAGTAGCTGCCGACGCCTCGATGTCTGGTCAGACGGAGTCTCGACCCCTGGATCAGACTCACCCGGGCCCAAAATTTGTGGGACCAGTGCCCCACAATTGATCGACGTACCCGGAAAAGGGGAGGGGGAAGGTAGTGTGTAGGTGGGGGTGAAATCAAGCTAATCATTAAATGACAATTGACCACCACAGAGAGTAAGGCGCGTGGCGTGACTGTCATGATTTGAATATCCAATGGATTAGAGGGAGATAACTTCGGGGTGCGAGGCGGTTTAAAAATACTGACCAAGGTACTCCCCCCTTTGACAGATGAGTTTCAAGATAAGATAGGGATGCGCGACTGGAGAAGGAGAACGAGAGAGGGGAACGAACAGAGAGAGAAGCAAGAGAGAGGGTAGGAGAGAAGAAAACCAAGTGGAGGCATTAGCACCGATAAGTCTGCAGAGGGAGGACAAAGGAGAGATGTGGAGAGAGAGAGTTGCTAACAAATGAAGAGGAAAAGAAAAAAGAAAAAAGAAAAGAAAGCAACCATGTCCATTTGTTAGAGCAGACTAGAAGAGAAGGAGAGAGTGCAATGCGTTAATGCAGGAAGAAAAAGAAAGGAAAAACAGATCAAATGTTGATAGTCACTGTTCCATCTTAACCGGGGGTTCGACCTCATATTTGGCCAGCGCCACTTTCATCGGCATCCAACCTGACCAGTGCCAGCATCCAGCCTGACCGGTCCCAGCAGTCTAACCTGACAGTGCCAACAGTTGTGTCGTGCTTGTGAAAGTGACAGTGAAAAGAAAAAGAAAAAGAAAAGAAAAGACAGTGATTCGTGAATAGTTAAGATCACCGGGCCCGGGGTAAAGTAAAATCTATTTATCCCCGGGGTTAGTTAATGTGTTTTAGATAAATGATTTTGTGAAGTTCAGGAAAGAGAGAATGTTTTATTTTGTTTGTTTCCCCATATGCATTGATGTTCCGTTCTATGATCATGTGTAGTAAAGTTATAGACTTTACTAGTGGTTTGATGTGACGAATGTATGATTTTATGAATGAGATCGTAAGCAAGCTGTGAGTGTGTTTGGCTGTGCGCTAGTCCTTCCTCCATCGACATCACCCGAGGTTGACAATTTATTGGCGAGCTTGCCAGGAATTCTGGCCCATTTATTATAATTGTTCAACTTCTCAGAGAGGAAGCTGGGTGGGATTCAAGTGTTGTAATCCTAAGACAAGGTGTTGTCTTACTGTATGTTCCCAAGATAGTTAAATACTAGGCTTGGCATTGCTTCCAAGATAGTTAATACTAGGCTTGGCATTTCAGCCCCAGAGTACTTATTTCGCACAGATTGCCTATAATTCGCTCTATAGTTGGGTCAGGCGCTGGGCGTTTTTATAAAAACTAACTCGTTGTCCCAAGCTAATATTATCATTCATAGGATTGTTATTACGTACGCGTGTCGGTAACCACCAGTTTGGCTGTCGTAGTTATAAAATCTTGTTCAAAAAAAAAAAAAAAAAAAAAGGATATAATGGGGGAAGAAAAGAACACCCCTATTGAACAACTTGTGAGCGTCGCTCGTGATTTAGGCTACCAGGAGATGAGCTGCGTGCATTCGTTGAAAACCAACAAAAGATGGAAAGAGATGAACGCGCGGAAAGACGCCGTTTTTGCAGTAGAAATAGCAGAGCGGAAAGGACTAAAGCTAGCGCAGAGCAGGAAACAGAAAGATTAAGGATTTCAGGCTAACAATGATAAAGAACGCAGGAAACAGAAAGACTAAGGGAAGCGCAGGAAACAGAAAGAATGAAGCAGGAAACAGAAAGATTAAAGGTTCAATTAGAGTTAGAGAAAGTGAGAATACAAAGGGAGACCACCGAGGATGGGAGTTCAGTTTCCAGTGACTCTGTGCGCAGTACGCTCCCCGCCCCAAGTTGCCAAATTCTCTAAAGGAAACCGATTCGATTGAGCATAAATCAGTCGTTCGAAACGTTTGCGACCAGCCCAGGGTTGGCCTCCAGAAGAGTGGGCAGTCATTTTGGGTCAGCGCTATTGAGGGGTAAGGCATTGCGATTTTCACTGCGTTACCAGCAGAACAACAGTCTGATTTAGTGCTTTTGAAGGAATCATTGATGAAGGGATTTGACCTCCAGAGGAAGGATTCAGAAAAGAAATTCCGTTCAGCTAGTTAAAGCAGGTGAAACGTACACTCAGTTTGGTGCACGTTTAGATCACTATTTTGATAAATTGGCTAGAGTTGAGTGGTACGAAAAAGGAGTTCGCTGAATTGAAAGAGCTAGTTATGAAAGAACAGTTTTGTCGGGTTGCGGCCCTGAGTTAACCATACATTTGAAAGAGAGACAGCCAGAGACAGCGGGGGAGTTGCTGAAGTTAGCAGAGGTGTACAGGGAGGCACGTTTGGGCACTAAGGGCAGGAGAAACAGGTGCTAGCACAGGTGAGAAGAGTGCAAGGAGACTAGGAGAGTTTCCTGCAAAGTCTGAAAACCCAGTGGTGGGGCAGAAGGAAGGGCAAAGGGACATTAGGTGTTTCTTTTGTCACAAGAAGGGACAAGTGGTGAGGGATTGTCGCATGAGGTTCCAGAAGGCAGCAGCCTTGCAAGAAGTCGATAAGGGTCGCCAGGGGAAACGACCTGCAGGGGAAACCCAAAAGGGGAAATTCAATTTTGAAGAGGTGGAGTGCAGCCTATGGCTAGCACTGGACAGCAGTCAGTGTCAGGGATGGAGGGCACTAGGCTGAGGGGTTTTCGTTACCAGTGGAAGAAGGGTGGATTGGCCAGCAGAGGGTGAAAAGTGTTACGAACACTGGGTTCATGTGGTGTAGTTGAACAACGCTGGTCGAGATAGGGATTTGGACAGGGCAAATCCAGACCTGTACTCTAATCGATGGCACTGTGAGGGAGTTTCCAGTTGCTAAGATAGAAGTACGTACCCCTTACTTCTCAGGCGAGTTGTCTGCGTTGGTGATGGAGAAACCCTTCATGATTTGATCATTGGAAATATCCAGGTGCAAGGGATCAGGGGATCCTGAGTTGTTGACTGCTACAGGGGCAGCAGTTCAAACACGGAGCAAGAAGGAGGAAAAGGTTGATAAACCCGTTAGTCGTTCCAGAAAGGGAAAGTCAGGCATAGATGTGTCGCCTGATGAGTTTAGGGCAGCGCAGGAACAAGACCCTTCGCTCGTGAAGTCTTGGGAGTTGGCAAGAGGTGGAGAGAAACAGGAGGTTAGGGGAGGTGAGACAGAATTTCTTGTGAAAGGCGGGCTGTTGTACCGAGTGTTCCCCAAGGGGAAGACAGGAAAGGGTGACCACACAGTTAGAGGTACCAGCAGGTTATCGTGACACTGTCATGTCAGTGGGTCACGAGTCGCTCATGGCGGGTCATCTCGGCACAGCAAACAGCTGCCCGAATCTTTGATGACTTTCATTGGCCAGGAGCAATGGCAGACATCAAGCTTTCTGCATGTCATGTGACGTGTGTCAAAGGTCGGGCCAAAAGAGGGGTGAAGAGGAAGGCACCTCTTAAACAGCCTCCTTTAATTGACACACCATTCAGGAGGGTGGCTGTTGATCTGTTTGGGCCCCCAATCGCGCCCTGTTCCAAAGGTGGGACAGGTATGTGTTGACGCTCGTGGACTACGCAAACCAGATACCCAGAAGCAGTTGCATTGAAAGGCGTAGATACGCAACAGGTCGCTGAAGGGCTGGAGACAACTTTTCTCGCGTGGTGTGCCAGCACAAATTCTCAGTGACAGGGGGTCACAGTTCACCTCAGGCGTGATGAGGGAGGTCAACAGGCTGCTAGGGATCACACAGCTTCTCCTACCCATACCACCCAAAATGCAATGGCTTGGTGGAGAGATTCAATGGTGTGCTGAAGGGCATCTTAAAAAAAGCTCTGTGAGGAAAGGCCAGCAGATTGGGACCGCTACATTCCAGTGGGACTGTTTTCCCACAGGGGAAACCCCTCAGGAAAGCACAGCTTTTCGCCATTTGAGCTGCTGTATGGGCGGACAGTTCGGGGACCAGTGTGCATTCTCAAAGAGCTGTGGTCCGGAGAACAGGAGTCAGAAAAGGTCAAAACCACTTACAGTATGTGGTGGACCTAGCAATAGGCTAGAGGAGACCATGTAAGTCGCAAGGGAGAGTTTGCAGGAGGCTAGGGTCGTTTAGAAAAAGCAATATGACAGGAAGGGAGGGAAACAATTCCTCAAGGTGGGAGATCAAGTCCTGTTTCTGCTTCCCACGGATCACAACAAGCTGCTGATGCATTGGAAGGGACCATTCACCATCATTGAAAAGGTAGATCAGGACTACCGAATCGATGTGAATGGGAAAACAAAAACTTTTCCATGCAAATTTGCTCCGCAAATATATTTAGCGTGAGACTCGCACATAGGCGCAGCAGCAATCATTGATGGAGGTGAAGGAGACCCAGCAGAAGAAGGGGAGATTTTTTTGCCTGAGTTTCCAGGAGAAGAGTCATACAGGGATGTGTCACTGTATGAAGGGCTAGACAGTAGGAGACAGGAGGAAGTTAGGGGCTCCTAGAACAGTATAGGGCGTCCCTGACTGATAAACCAGGCAGTACAACTCTAGAGGAACATGTACGGTGGAGTTTAACATCGCAAAAACCGTACTTGTGAAAGCCCACCCGATCCCATATGCCCCCAAGCAAGTGATCGAGGAGGAGGTAGAAAAGATGTTGGACCTTGGGTGATTGAACCGTCCAAATCATCGTATAGTGCACCCGTCGTCTTAGTGAGAAAAAGTCAGGTGAGCATCGATTCTGTGTTGACTATAGACGTCTGAACAGTGTCACCAAGGTCGATGCAGAGGTCATACCGAACATGGAAGACCTGTTCGCTCAGATCGCCACAAGCAAGAGCCAGTATTTCACCAGGATAGATCTGAGCAAGGTTACTGGCAAATAGCCTTGAGTGAGGATCAAAAGGAAGTCACAGCATTCTCCACTCCTATGGGGCTATACCAGTGGCGAGTACTTCCTTTTGGGATGGTCAACGCACCTGCAGTTTCTCTCGGATGATGAGGAAGTTATTGACGGGATTGGAAGGCGTTGTGAATTTCATGGATGACATTCTGATTAGCATCCGAGACATGGGAGGGGCATATGAGGCAGCTAGGAGCAGTTTTAGAGAGGTTGAGGGCAAGCCCCAAACTCACAGCCAGACCAACGAAGTGCCAGGTTGGTTTTCCAAGCCTGGAGTTCCTAGGTTTTGTTGTCGGAGGCGACACAAAGCAGCCGGAAAGGGAAAGGTGGAGAAGATGATGAATTCAGAGAGACCAAAGACCAAAACAGAAGTCAGGAGTCTGCTAGGTTTTTATTGGTTTCTATAGGGAGTTGTTCCAAACTTCGCAGCAATCACGAGTCCTCTCAGTGATTTGGTCAAGGCAGGGAAACCGGCAGTGGTCAAATGGTCAGACGCTGCAGAGCAAGCACTGCAGACGGTGTTGGAAAGACTAGGTTCCCCTCCCATCTTGAAACTACCAGATATGTCAAAAACCCTTTTTGTTGCGGGCAGATGCATCAGGCGGTGGAGTAGGTGCAGTATTGTTTCAGGAGCACGAAGGGGTCGAGTTTCCCGTGGATAGCTAGCAGGAAGTTGACAAAGTGTGAAGAAGGGTACGCAACTGTAGAGAAGGAGTGTTTAGCCGTTTGTTGGGCCGTGCCCGAAATTCACAAATACTTGTATGGGAAAGAGTTCGTGATAGAGATGATCATCAACCACTCAAATTCCTGCAGGAGGCGCAGTTTGAAAAAAAGCAGGTGCGCGTTGGGCAATGGCATTGCAGCCCTACAGGTACCGAGTGCAGTACATCCCCCGGTCGACAGAAAAGTCGGAGCGACTAATTTAAGTCGCGTAGTCTAGCAAGCTGCAACCAGAGGAAGTCAGTCATATTTCCGGGGTGCTTTGTTTATAATTGTGTTGATTTCAGTTTTGTGATTGGATATGGGTTCATTCCCAGTTGGCTATGGTTCTATTTTTGTGTGAGATTTGTTCATGTAAATGTAGTAATGTTGGAGGCATACAGTTCCTTGTGTAGTAATGCATTATTTGCAATAAGTGAGGGTGGAGATTCCTCAGTGAAGTGTCATGGATCGTGATCATATTTATTGTGCTTTTTATAAGAATGTGAAGAGGAGAGATGGCAAATCCGCAGGTAGGGGAATTGCATAAGTGCGCACAGAGGGTTAAATTTTAAAATGAGTTGAAATAACGCAAAGGGGCACGTCATGATAACCATTTGGAGTGGATTCACTAAGGTATATTTTAATTTATAAACCGTTGGTTGTAAAGTATTTTTCAAACTTTGCACGTGTAGCTGTGGTTCAGCAAATTCGGTTGTTGTCTTTTTTGCACCGTTGTTTTGAGACAATGCGGTGCATAGTCTTTTTCAAGGGGAAATTGTCATGGTCAAAAATAAACACAACCAAAGTCGTGGTCCGTCGCCAGCCCAAATGGGTTGGACATAAGCCCTAACTCAAATATTCTGGGGGTCAGGCAACACCCCACGTGTCGGGTCCCGCCAATTAAGCATAGCTGAGAGGCCCCACGGGGACGGTCTCTCCAGCCAGACGGACTAAGTAGCTGACCGACGCCTCGATGTCTGGTTCAAACGGTCTCGACGCCCGGATCAGACTCATCCAGCCAACTTGGGCACAGCGAGGAGGCTAATCTAATCCTCCACGGAGACGGTCTGGTCCACCCAGACAGACTAAGTAGCTGACCGACGCCTCGATGTCTGGTCAGACGAGTCTCGATGCCTGGATCAGACTCATCCCCGGGCCCAAATTTGTGGGACCAGTGCCACAATTAGATCGACGTAGCCCCGGAAAAGGGGGAGGGGGAAGGTAGTGTGTGGGGGGGGGGGAAAACAAGCTAATCAATTAAATGACCAATTGACCACCCAGAAGGGAAGGCGCGTAGGCGTGACTGTCATGATTTGAATATCCAATGGAATTTGAGGGAGATAACTTCGGGTACGAGGCGGTAAAAATATGACCAAAGGTACTCGCCCTTTGCAGATGAGTTTCAAGATAAGATAGGGATGCGGGAGTGGAGAAGGAGAACGAGAGAGGGAGAACGAACAGAGAGAAAGCAGAGAGATGAGGGGGGGAGAGAAGAGAACCCAAATGGAGGCATTAGCACCAGATAAAGTCTGCAGAGGGAGACTAAGGAGAGATGGGAGAGAAGAGTTGCTAACCAAAAGAAGAGGAAAAGAAAGAAAAGAAAAAGAAAAGAAAAGCAACCATGGGCCATTTGATAGAGCAACCCAGAAGAGAGGGGAGAGAGTGCAATGCGTTAATGCAGGAAGAAAGAAAGGAGAACAGATCGAGGGTTTATAGTCACTGTTCCATCTTAACCGGGGTTCGACCTCATACTTGGCCAGCGCCACTTTCATCAGCAGTCCAACCTGACCAGTGCCAGCAGTCCAGCCTGACCGTGCCAGCAGTCTAACCTGACCAAATGCCAACAGTTGTGTCGTGCTTGTGAAAGTGACAGTGAAAAGAAAAAGAAAAAGAAAAGAAAAGACAGTGATTGTGAATAGTTAAGATCACCTGGCCAGGTAAAGTAGAAATCTATTTATAACCGGGTTTTTAATGATGTTTAGATAAATGATTTTGTGAAGTTCAGGAAAAAGAGAATGTTTTATTTTGTTTGATTCCATATGCATTGATGTTCCGTTCTATGATCTGTGTAGTAAAGTTATAGACTTTACTAGTGGTTTGATGTGACGAATGTATGATATATGAATGAGATCGTAAGCAAGCTGTGAGTGTGTTTGGGCTGTGCGCTAGTCCTTCCTCCATCGACATCACCCGAGGTTGACAGACAGCCTTCTTGTTCCACCCAGAGGTAACTGAGAGGCTGATTCAGATGAAGGAAGGTTAAGGCAGCGGTGGGAGAGGCATGGGCTCCGTTTTCCATGATGCCGTGCCCTAGGCCCGGAGAATCTCTAACAGTGTATTGCCGTTGTGGCTAATAAGGCATGAGACTTTAACCTTTACCGTTATTATGATTCTTACTGTTATCATTATAATTGTTGTTGCTGTTGTTGTTATCATCATTATTATTATTATCCAGAAATTACTTATTTAAATCCCGGCGGCGCCAGGAGCAAACGAGTTCAGGGACACGAACTTGTTGTCTGAGGGGGGAGGGGGGGGGTCTCTGTTTTTTTCCAAACAGCTGTATATAAGCACACATTAACAGTCTTCACCGTATAACTGTAACCG
This sequence comes from Conus ventricosus, assembly GCA_018398815.1. Taxonomy (NCBI): domain Eukaryota; kingdom Metazoa; phylum Mollusca; class Gastropoda; order Neogastropoda; family Conidae; genus Conus; species Conus ventricosus. The sequence goes on along the minus strand of CM031599.1, from coordinate 5,947,512 downwards.
TACACCTGAAGGATGAACATGCTATGAAAGATGTATACTTGTATTCAGGAAAGGGCAAGGATTGAGGGGGTAGGTAGGTATTTTGCTGCAAGGGAAATATATACTTAGAGGCAAAAAAAACGCGAAAAAATAGAGACAGTGCACGATTGTTCACATTGTGAACAGGACGTAAGCAATGTCGTTGGCACGTGCAACATTAGCAGTACGTGGTGTCTTGGCCGGTTGTAACCTCGTAACAGTGGGTGAATGTTGCCGGGTCAGCGTTTTTGGCACGAGGAGTGCATTTGCCATGTGGACTACCTACGCCACGTGCATCAATGTGAATTGCAACTCAATGTGGCCCCGATTGTGGGGCTATAAATTTCCAAACCCCAAAAAGTTCAAATCATCCCTTCCAGAGGCGCCAACATAATGCCGAGACTTTCTCGTCAAGATCGTTGCATAGCAATGGGGCAACTGCAGGCCGGGGTTCCAATGAGGCAGGTCGCTATCGCATTCGGAGTCCACATTTCCACCGTCTATCGCCTTCTGGACCGCTTTCAAGCAAGAAACACCACTGATGACAGACCGAGGAGCGGCAGACCGAAGGTCACCACAGCAGCCCAAGACCGCCATCTTCTTCGTCAGCATCGACGGGAGCCTTACCAAACCGCTGCCAACACAGCCAGGAACACCGTCGGCAACCATGGCAGGCCAATCAGCAACAGGACCGTGCGTCGCCGACTGAACACAGTTGGTCTCCAATGCAGGCGTCCAGCCCAGCGACCTATCCTGACACTCCAGCATCGCCAGAACCGTCTGCAGTGGGCACAGATCCACGTGCATTGGCGCCATCGGGACTGGGGCCGAGTCCTCTTCAGTGATGAAAGCCGGTTCTGCGTCGACCCAGACGATGGCCGCATCCGGATCTGGAGAAGAGCGGGGGAACGCTTCACGGATGCCAACATCACCGAAAGGGACCCATGGGGTGGTGAAAGCATCATGATCTGGGGGGCTATCGGCATAAATCGCCGTATTGGGCCAGTCATCTTCCAGAATGTGGGTCCAGGACGTGGTAATGGGGTCACTGCTGTTCATTACATCGACCAAGTTCTGAGGCCCCACATCCTGCCGCATTTCCAGCAGCATCCACAGAACCTGTTTCAGCAGGACAACGCAAGGCCGCACACTGCCCGTGCTACGCAGAACTTCCTGAGGCAGAACAACATCAATCTGCTGCCTCACCCAGCCCGTTCTCCCGACCTTAACCCAATAGAGCATTTCTGGGATGCCCTTCAGAGGCAGTTGAACCAGCTCAACCCCAGACCCCAGACAGCAGCTCAGCTTGCTGTCGCTGTGGGCCAGGTGTGGTGGCAAGTCCCCCATAGGCAGACCAACACTCTGGTGCGCTCGATGTACCGCAGGTGCACAGCTGTGATCAATGCTCGAGGTGGTCACACCAGATACTGACATTCTGCTGTTAACACAGGGTCAAGGTCAAGTTCATGTGACCTTATTTTCTACCAGAATGAACTTTGAAAGGACACTTTTGCGGTGTTCGATTGCTTTTTCTCACTTTCTATTACCAGTTCAAAGGAATCGGTAGCCAAATTACATCAACATTTCTATACAGTTTGTTTTCGCGTTTTTTATGCCTCTGAGTATATATATAGTTTTTGATTGATTCAGATTTCCATAATCAGGCACCGCTCCAGCGAGGAATCCGTTCAAGCAGACAATGCTCACAATAGTCAGCATACACTTTAAAAGAAATCATAAGTCTTGAACTGGGCTGCATTCTAACATTTATTTTTCATAAATTTTCGCCCTGTTTTGGGGCTTATCATAATTGTGTGTGTGTGTGTGTGTGTGTGTGTGTGTGTGTGTGTGTGTGTGCGTGTGTGTGTGTGTGTGTGTGTGTGTGTGTGTGTGTGTGTGTGTGTGTGTGTGTGTGTGTGTACCAGGCATTTTGCATGCTTTTTGTTTGCTCCTATTTTTTACCTTATTTTTTGATTTTTTTTCCCACGAAAAGGGCCGGGGATATTGTTTTTTACCTTTTATTTTGTTTTTTCAATTGTCTAAAAAACCCCAAAAAACCAGGGCAAAAATTTAAATGAAGAAAAAAAAGAAAAATTTCAGCCCAGTTCAATTTTTTATGTTTCCCTTTTTAGTATAATATTATATATATATATATATAATAAATTTTATATAATATATAAATTTTATATAAATTATTAATATTATGTATAATAATATTTTATTTTTGTTTTTTAAAAATATTTTTTATAAAATAAAATAAAATATTTTATATTATAAATAAAATTTTATAAATATTATATATTATTATATATATATAAAATATAAATAATAAATATATATATAAAGAGATTTTTACCCTGCTTTTTCATGAAAAAAAAATAAGATAATTTTTTTTTCACAAAAATTTTTTTGGTGCATGTAAACTGACATCACAGCAAAGAACAGAGAGAGAAGAGCGAGAGAGAGAGAGAGAAGGGGAAAGAGAGAGAGAGAGAAGAGAGAAAAGAGAGCCCAGAGACAGAGGAAAAGAGACCCGAGAGACGAGGGGAGAGAAGAGAGAAAGAGAGAGAGAGAGCAGAGAAAGAGAGAAAGAGAGAGAAGAGAGAGAGAGAAGAAAGAGAGAGCGAGAGAGAGAACTGCAAAATTTTTGCACTTTCCTTTCCCCCCCCCTTTTCCCCCCACCCACTTTCCAAAAACAAACAAGAAAACAAAAAACTACTAAAAGTGTAACTGTTTTTGGGAAAAAAATTTGTCACTTCACACAAGAAACTGATCAGAGAAAAGGGAACTTTATGACTTCAGAAATTTTTTGGGCCAAAAATGGTGCATTTATCCGCTACTAAAAAGGTTTTTGGACGGGCCCCCAAAAAAACGAAAAACCCGAATTATTATGTATTTTGAAAAAACAAACGGGTATCATTCGCCCAAAAACAAAAGTGCGTCATTGGGGGGGTTAAAAAAGACGAAAAGAAAAAAGAAAAAAAGTCCCCCACGTCAACCTCTTTTAATGTAAAGGGGGGGGAAGGGACTACGCACACCCAAAACACACTCAAAAGCTTGCTTACAACTCTTTAAATAATAAATGCATTCGTCACATCAAACCCTAGTAAAGTCATAACTTAAACTACACATTTTCCTTTAGAACAAACAAAAAACATATGAATAAATGAAATAAAACATTCTCTCTTTCCGAATTTCCCACAAAACCCATTTATCAAAAACATCTTTAATTTAAACCCCCCGGGTATAAATAAATTTCTACTTTACCGGGCCAGGGATTTTTAACTATTCACGAATCCGGGGCTTTTTTTTTTTTCCCTTTTTTTTTTTTTTCACTGTCACTTTCACAAACACGACACAACTGTTTGCACGGGTTTTTTTTTCCTGATGGCCCCTTTGGTCAACTGGACGGGTTTGGCACCGGCCCAACGGACTGCTGGCGTTTGGCCCGGTTGGACTGCCGATGAAAGGGGCGCGGGCCAAGAAAGGGGTCGCCCCCCCCCCGGTTAATAGAACAGTGACTATCAAAAAGGGATCTGTTTTTCCTTTTTTTTCTTCCGCTTAACCATTGCCTCTCTCTCTCCTCTTCTAGTCTGCTCTTATCAAAGGGACATTTTTGCTTTTTTTTTTCTTTTTTTTTTTTTTTTTTCTTTTTTTTTTCCATTAATTAGAAACTCTCTCTCTCTCTCCACACTCCCCCTCAGTTTTCCCTTCCTCTGCAGACAATCTCATGCAAATCTCTCGACTTGGTTCTTTTCTCTCCTCCCCTCATCTCTCTCTCCCGCCCTTCTCCCCTTTCAGGCTCCACCAGAACCTCTCTCTCTCTCTCTCTCTGCCCGTTTTTTCCCCCCCGTTCTGCCTTTATCCCCCCCTCCCCACTTTCTTTTTTCGTTCCGACTGCCCAAAAAAGGGGCGAGTACCATTGGTCAGTATTTTTAACCGCCCTAAACCCCCGAAGTTTTCCCCCTCTAATTCCATTGGATTTTCAATCATGCCCGCCCGCCTACACACCAAAACTCTTCTTTTGGGGGAAAATTGGCCATTTAATTGTTTAGCTAATTTAAACCCCCCCCAAACACACCCCTTTCCCCCCCTTTCCCTCCCAAATTTGGGCGCCTGTGACTTAAGTCGTGGACACTGGTCAATCAAAAGTGGCTAGCGATCTGGGTAGGCCCCAAACGACGTCTGAGTAACAATGACCGGGTTTCCCACAAAGTGGCTAGATGACCCGGGACTGGGGCCGGGGCGACCGTCCCGCTAGACATCAAAGGCGGGGTTAAAACGGTTAGCAGTCTGGGTGGTGGGAACCGCTCGTGAAACCCTCCACAAAAGTTTAAATTTGGGCCGGATCCAAACCCATGGGCCCGGTCAAACGTGGGGGCCAAGATTTTGGGGAGGGGGACTTATGCCCAAAACAAATTGGCTGGCGACCCCCCAATTTGGGGTTTTTTCCTTTTTTTTGTCCGTGACAATTTTCCCCCTTCAAAAGCCCCAGTTTCCGCATTGCCAAAACAAGGGTACAAAAAAAAAAACACCAAATTTTTGGGCGGCCAAAAGCAAACCCCCTGAAAAGTTTTTTAAAATACTTTACAACCACGGTTTATAAGTTAAAAAAATACTCATTAGGAATACCACTCCAATGATTTAAATCTTTGCCGGCCTTTCTTGCGTTATTTAAACTCATTTTATAACGACCCCCTTGTCCCAAATTTAACCCAACCCCCCCTACCTGGGGAATTTGCCATATCTTTTTTTCAAAAATTTCTTAAAAAAGGGCACAATATAGTATGATCACATCCATGCCCACTTATGAGGAATCTCCATCCTCATTATTCCCAAATAATGCACCCCACACAAGCGACGAAAGCTCCAAGCCTAAACAACATTCACATGAACAAATCTCACACAAAAAATAGGGAAACCATACCCAACGGGAAATTTAAACCCATACCCAAAACAACAAAAACTTAATCAACACATAAATAACAAACCCCCATATGCCTGACTTCCTTTTGGGTTTGCAGCTTCCCTAAACAACCCCTTTTAAATAGTCACCCCCCCCGACATTCGTCGACCGGGAATTACTGCCCCTCGTCCCTGTGGGGCGGGCAGTGCCATTGCCCCACCGCACCCACCGGCTTTTTTTTTAAACTGCGCCTCCTGCAGGAATTTGAGGGGGTTGATGACCCCGTCTCGATCCCAAACCCTTTTTCCCAAATACAAGTATTTGGGGAAAATTTCTGCCCCCGGGCCCAAAACAACAGCTAAACACCCTTCCCAAACTTTTTGCGTCCCCTTTTTTTCACATTTTGGTCAACTTCCGCTAGCATACTCACAGTAAACTTGCCCCTTTTCATCCCCTTTGGAAAGCAAACTGCACCTATCCCACCACCTGGCATCGCCGAAACCAAAAATGGGTTTTGGACATATTTTGGTAGCTTCAAGATGGGACGGGAACCTGCCCTTTTCCCAACAAACCGTCTGCATGTTTGCTCTGCAGCGTTTCTCCCAAATTCAAACCACTGCCCGGTTTCCCCCCCTTTTACCAAATCACTGGGGGACTCGTGTTTGAAAAGAAAAGGGTTTGGGAAAAACTCCCTAAAGAACCCAAAAAAACCAAGCAATTTTCTGATTCTTTTTTGGGGTCTTTGGTCCCCTAAATTCATCATTTTCCCTCCCCCCTTTTCCTTTTTTTCTGGCGTTTTGTGTCCGCCTCCACAAAAAAAACCTGGGGAACTCCGGGCGGGGAAAACCCAACCTGGAAATTTTTTTGGTCGGGCTGGAGATTGGCTTGTCTCCCCTCTCCAAACGCTCCTAGCCCCCTCAAATCCCTCCCATGCCCTGGGATGCTTTTCAAAAAAGTCACCCCTAAAATTTTCCCACAACCCCTTTCCAATCCCGTCAATATTTTCCTCATCATCCGAAGAAGACCTGGGGTCGTTGCCCAAACCCAAAAAGGGATTTACTCGCCACTGTATAGGGCCCCATAAAGTGGAAAAATCCCTGTGATTTTCCTTTTGAGCCTCATTTAAAGGGCTATTTGCCAGTAACCCTTGCCGGGATCGATCCTGGTGAAAAACGGGCCCCGGCTTGTGGCGATCTGAGCGAACAGGTTTTCCCAAATTTGGGAAATGACCCTGCTCGCCCTTGGTGACACTTTTAAACCGTCTATATTTCGACACAAATCGAGTTTCACCTACTTTTTCCTCACTAAACGACGGTTCACAATATGATATTGGAGGGGTTTTCAATAAACCCCCAAAGGCCCCAACATTTTTCTACCCCTCCTCGATCATTTTGTTTGGGGGCCTAGGGGATGGGGTGGGCTTTCAAAAGAACGGGTTTCTGGATTTAAAACTCCACCGTACATGTCTCAATTTGTCCGGGCCTTTTTTAATCAGCCCGGGGACGCCTATACGGGTTTTTTCTAGGAGCCCACAAAATTTCCCCTCCTTTCCCCTACGTCTGGGAGCCCCTTCATACGTGACACATCCCTGAAATTACTTTTCCCTGGGAACTCACAACAAAATCCCCCCTTCTTCTGTTTGGGTCTCCCTAAAACCTCCATCAATGTTTGCTGCTGCGCCAAATTTTCGACTCTCACGCTGAAAAATATTTGCGGAGAAAATTTTTGCATGGAAAATTTTTTGATTTCCCATTCACATGGGGGGTTTCGGTAGTCCAAACAAACTTTTCAATGATGGTGAAGGGTCCCTTTCCAATGCAAAAAGCATTTGTTTTAAATCCGGGAAGCAGTAACAGGCCTTGATCCCCCACCTTGGGAAAATTGGCTTCCCACCTTCCGGTCAAAACTGCTTTTTCCCGGAACGACCCAGCCCCCTTCAAACTTTTCCCCCTTGGGGCGCCCTTACATGTCTCCTCGGCCTATTGAAAGTTTCCCAAAATACTGATATGGGGTTTTTTTGACTTTTTCCCCAAACCCTGTTCCCCGGGACCACACTCTTTGAGAATGCAAAACCCCGGGTTCCCCGGGAACTGCCCCGCCCATAACAGCAGCTCAAATGGCGAAAAGCCTGTGCTTTCCTGAGGGCCTCCCTGTGGGCAAACGGGCCCGGGGGGGGAAATTGTACGGCCCCAATCGCTGGCCTTTCCCCACAAGTTTTCCCTTTAAAAGATCCCCTTTTCAGAAACACCTTTTAAACCCTTTTCCACCAAGCCATTGCATTGTGGATGGTTTTGGGTAGTGACAGCTGGTGATCCCTACACCTGTTGACCTCCCAACCCACGCCGGGTAAACTGGCCCCCCTGTCACTGAAATTTTGGGTGTTTGTAAAACCCAGGGGAGAAAAAGTTTCCTACCACCCCTTTCAGCCCCTTTTGCGAAAATTCTACCCTTTCAATGAAAACGTTTTCTGGGAACTGGTCCGTATCCCCCCACGTCAACACATACCTTTCCCCAAACCTTTTGGAACCCGGGGCGCAAATTGGGGCCGATCAGATCAAAAAGCCACTCCCCTAAAGGGTGGTAAAATTTAAAAGGGGGGATTTTTTTAAGAGGCGCCTTCCCTTAAAACCCCTCTTTGTGGCTGCCCTTTTTAAAACACACACATGAATGCAGAACCGTTTTTAAAGCTGCCATTGCTCCGGCCAATAAAAGTAAAAGGGTACTGGTTACCCTTTTTGCTGGTGCCGAGATGACCCGCCATAAACGACTCGGACCCACTGACATGACAGTCACGATAACACGCGGTCCCTCTAACGGATTTTTCCCCTTTAACCGTTTTCCCCCTTTGGGTTTAACACCGGAAACAACACCCCCGTTTTTCCCACAAAAAAATTCTGCCCTCATACCTCCTCAAACCCTCCTGTTTCCTCCCCCCTTGCCAACCCCCCAAGACTTAAAGGGAGCAAAGGGGTTTCTCTTTCCCTTTGCGCTGCCCAAACCATCAGCGCCCCTCAAAGCCGACTTCCTTCCTGGAACAACTAACGGTTTAAAAAACCATTTCCTCCTTCTTGCTCCGTTTTTGAACTGCTCCCCCTGTAGCATCAACAACCAGGACCCCCTGGATCTCTTGCACCTGGAATATTCCAAATTTAAACAAATCGTAAAGGGGTTTTTCTCCATCCCCAACGCAGACAACTCCCCTAAAGAAAGGGGGTTAGGGTCCCTTCATCTTGGAAACCGGGAAACTCCCTCACGTCCATCGATTAAGTACGGGGCCTGGTTTTTGCCCTGTCAATCCCCTCTTCGACCACGTTGTTCGTACTACCCCCAAGAACAACCAGGTCTCGTAAATTTTCCAACCCCCCGGCGGGCCCAAATTTTCCCCCCCTTCTTCCACGGGAAACCGAACCACTCACCCTATTTCCCCCCCAAACCCTGGCACTGACTCCCTTGTCCAGTGTTTTCCAAAAACCCTGAAACCCACCCTTTTCCGACTGAATCCCTTTTGGGTTCCACTCACCCGTTCCCCCCTTTGACACCCTTGTCCACCTCTTGAAAGGGTTTTGCGCCCTTGAACCTCATGCAAAAATCCCTCGCCACATGCCCTTTTTGTGACAAATGAAACCCCAAAACCCCTTTTTCCCTTTCCCTTTTCTCCCCCACCCCGGGGTTTTGGGCGGGGACTTTGCAGAAAACTCCCTATTTCCCTTCACTCTTCTCACCTGTCCCTAGCCCCTTTTTCCCTGCACCTTAGTGCCCAAACGTGCCTCCCCTATCCACCTCTGCAACTTCAACAACCCCCTGCGTTTCTGGTTTGTCTTTTTTTCAAATGAAGGGTTTAACTCGGGGCCGCAACCTACAAAATCTGTTCTTTCATAACGGGTTTTTCTTCGGGCGAACCCTTTTTCGTACCACTCAACTCTAACCCTTTCTCAAAATGTGACTAAAACGTCCCACCAAACTGATGTACTCTCACCTCTTGAAATTTTAGCGAACGAAATTTTTTTCCCTGAACCCCTCCTCTGTAGGTCAAACCCCTTTCCCAATTAAAACCCTTCCAAGCACCAAAAAACAGACTTTTGTTTTTGCTGGTAACCCTTTTTAAAAAACCTCAATGCCTTCCCCCGTCAGTAACCCGGCCGAAAAAAATAAATGCCCACTCTTCTAAGGGCCCCCTGACTGGTCGCAAATTTTTTGGGAAACAATGGAGTATCATCAATCGAATGGGTTCCTTCAAAAATTTTTTGGCAATTTGGGTGGGGGAGCATAGCTGCGCACAGATCCTGGAAAGTGACTACCATCCTCGGTGGTTTTCCCTGTGTATTCTCATTTTCTCCAACCTAATAAAAATTTTAAATTTTTCCTTTTTCCTTTTAAATTTTTTCTGTCTCCTGCGTTTCCCCTTTATTTTTTTCTGTTTTCCTGCGTTTCCCTAGCCGTTTTATAAATTGCCTGAACCCTTAAATTTTTTTCCCTTTTTTTCCCCCCTCTGGCAAATTTCCCCGGCACACGTCGTTTTACCGCGCGCCCAATTTTCCCTTTCCATCTTTTGCTGGTTTTCCAAAAACCGCCCCAAAACTAAATTCCCCTAAAGGCCTAAAAACACAGCAAACGCTCACAATTTGTTCAAAAAGGGTGTCTTTTCTTCCCCCCAAAAATTAAAATTTTTTCTTTTTTTTTTTTTTGAACAAGTTTTTAAATAACAACGACACCCAAAACTGGTGGTTACCGCCACGATTTACGTGATACCAAAAATCCTATGAATGACAAAATTATTTTGGGGACAACGAAAATTTGGGGGATAAGCCCCCCAGCGCCTGCCCCAACAAAGAGAGCGAATTATGGGCAATCTGTGCGAAATGAGTATTTCCGGGGGGGGGAAATTCCCAAGCCTATTATTAACTATCTTGGAAGAAAAAGCCAACCCAAGTTTTTAAAACAAATTTTGGGGAAAAACAGTAAGACAACCCCTTGTCTGGGATTAAAAATACTTTAACCCCAACCCAGTTTCCTCCCTGAGAAGTTGAAAAATTTAAAAAAAAATTTGGGCCAAAAAATCCGGGCCCGGCCCCCAAATAAATTGAAAAACCTGGGTGTAATGTCTTTGGAGGAAGGACTAGCGCACAGCCCAAACACACTCACAGCTTGCCTTACAATCTCTTTTCATATATCAGCATTCGTCACATCAAACCACTAAAAAACCTAAATTTTAACTACACATAAACATAAAAAAGGAAACACATGCAAAAGGGAAACAAATGAAATAAAAATTCTCTTTTTCCCTGAACTTCACAAAATCTTTTAAACAAAAAACATAAATTAACAAACCCCGGGGTAAAAATAGATTTCATTTTTACCGGGCCAGGTGATCTTAACTATTCAGGGAATCACTTTTCCTTTTTTTTTCCCCCCTTTTTTTTCCGGGGGCTTTTTCACAACACGAAAACAACTGCTGCACGGTTTTGGTCTAAAGGCGCCTGGCCCAACTGGACTGCGGGCCCGCCCAGACTGGACTGCTGGCTTTTGTCAGGTTGGACGGGCCGATAAAAGTGGCGCTGGCCAAGTTGGGGTTTCGAACCCCCGGGGTAGGGAAAAAAGGGGGGGGGGGCAGTGACTATCAACATGGGAACTTTTTCTCCTTTTTTTCCCTTCCTGCATTAACACTTGCACTCTTTTCTCTTTTCTTCAATCTGCTCTTATCAAAGGGGACAGGGTTTGCTTTTTTTTCTTTTTTTTTTTTTTTTTCTTTTCTCTTCTTTAAAATTTAAAGCAACTTTTCTCTCTCTCTTCCACATCCCCCCCTCAGCCCTTCCTCTGCAAAATATCCCCGGGCTAACCCTCTGATTTGGGTTCTTTTTCTCTCCTCCCCCCCACTCTCTCTCTCTCTGCCCTTCTCCCTGCAGAGCTCCCCTCAGAACCTCTCCTCCTCCTCCCCGTTCGTTTTCTCCCCCTCTTTCTGCCGTTTCTCCCCCTCTCAAATCTTTCTTTTTCGTTCCGATCGTCCAAAAGGGGCGAGTACCTTTGGGTCATTTTTTTTTAACCGCCCCTGACCCGAATTTAAACCCCCTCAATTCCTTGTTTGTTCAAATCATGACACCCCGCCTACAAAAACCTTACCCTGTGGTGGCCCAATTGGTCATTTAATTGTTTTGCGGGTTTCACCCCCCACCAAAAACACTCCCTTTTCCCCCCTTTCCCCAACTTAATTGGCGCCGGTGCCCTTAAAGGTTCTGGCACGGCCCAATCTAAAGTGGCTGCTATTTCGGGTGGGGCGCCACGACGCCCTTAGTAAAAATGCCCGTTTTTTTTCCACAAAGGGGCTAGATGACCTAAAGCTCGGTTTCTGCGACCGCTCGCTAAAACATCGGGGGCGTCTTTCAAAAGGGTTTTAGCCGTGGGGGTGGGTGGGCCCCGTCTGGGGAAAAAAACCTCTCCACTAATTTAAATTTTGGCCGGACCCCGAACCGGGGGCCCCGGTCAACGGGGCCCCAAAGATGTTTTTTTTTGGGGACTTTTTCCGAAAAAATGGCGGGGCAAACCCCCCCAATTTGGGGTTTTTTTCCCTTTTTTTGCCGTGACACCCACACAGTTTACAGAAAAAGCTTAAGTTAGGGACAAAAAAAAACTGGGTCTAAATGTGGTCGTTGCCCAATATTTTATGTGGGGTTTTGGACAGAAAAAGTTGAATAAAGGGGGCGCAAAATGAACTTTTTTTTCTGTACTTTTTTAAAAGGGAGAGGTAAATTTAAATGCGGGGGCACGAATGGTTTTCCCCGATACCGAAAATGGTGAAAGGATTAACATTTTGTTCGGGTCCCTTTATGAAAAAACCACATTTATTACTCACGGGAAAACAAAAAACATACGAGACGCAAAGGGCCACAGTGAAACAAAACTTCCCGTCGGTGAAACCCTGTAAACCCCATCTAGAAACAGTACCCATAAACGGGGGTGGAAATTTTAAAAGGGGTGCTTTTGGGGAGAGGGTTTCATGCTTCATTTTGGATTTCGCCGGGGCGCCTTTTATGCCCCACATTTTTAACAAATTCCGGGGAACGAAACACGACTCATGTCCCTTAAAGATCACGCCAATAGTAAAGAAACGGGGAAGAACTGTAACGAGCCTTCATTTTTGCAGGCGACATCGATGGCCTGGAAGGCACTGAACAAAACTCGTCTAATTTTTTTTAGAAGACCGTGTGAAATATCAAAAAGAAATATAAAGGAAATCTCTGAGAAGGACCAAGCAGATTTACCAGCCACAACACCCCATCACTTTTGATAACAAATGCCAAGACAACTGGAACTGTTTTAGCAGTTTCATTCCCCCGGAGATCCATGACTAGCCCCGGGAGATCCATTACTGCCCAAAGGGGGACCATTTTCAGCCGCAGGGGATCCCCTTACAGCCACGGGGGATCCATGACTAGCCACGGGGGATTTCCCTGACTACCACGGGAGATCCATGACTACCACGGGAATCCAACCAAAGGGCCCTTTCCCCCAAAGGGGACAAAACAACAGCACACTCTCCAGTCGGGAAAAATGTTTTCGAAGGTTTATAAAATCCCCTTGAAAAACAAGAAACAGTCCTGAGTGTGCTGGTAAATTTTAATTGGGATGCATGCACGGAGACACGGGGCATCACAGCGGGTTCTGGCGAGAACTGAAAGGGGTTACTGCAAGAAAACTGAACATCCTTACCCACACCCGGGAAACCCGCAGGCAGCAGATCGGGCCCCCTAGGCAGCAGATCGGACCACCTAGGCAGCATAAACGGGCCCCCCTAGGCAGCCAAAAGGACCACCAAGGGAGCAGATCGGGCCACCTAGGGGAGGGAGATCGGGCCACCAGGCAGCAAACGGACCACCTAGGGAGCAATCCCGGGCCACCAAGGGAAACAATCGACCACCTAAAGGGAGCAGATCGGAAACCCCCTCAACCAAAAAGCTGACATCAGTTTGCTGCAAAAAAGGGGGCACCCGCCGGCCCCAAATCTGAACAAATCTGAAAAAATTTTTTGAAACAAGTCCCCAAAAACAACATGACAAAAAAACACAAGACAAAAAAACGAACCCCGTTTTTGACCTCTTTGGGTTTATCTTGCCCCCGAATTTGGGCAAAAATATGTGATTGGGTCGTTTTTTTCATTTTTGTTGACCTGATGTTGTGTACTTTCCTTTAAGAAGATAAAGAAGGGTCCCAAACGCGTCGGTTTTTTTCCCCTTTTGATTTTTTGGGGCCCTTTTTGTCAGGGGATTATTTTAATATTCTTTAAAATCTGCTGATTCGGTGATAAAAAAACGGGATTGGGGGTGAACATGTAAAAGATCACTGACCTTTTTCTAAAAGCCAACTACAAAATTTACGACCTTGGGAAAAACCCCAAATAACCCAAAATCCTGACCTAGCAAAACCCAACTAAAAAAGATCACTGACCTTGCTAAAAAACAACTACAAGATCACCCGACCTTGCAAAAAAACCAAATACCTCTAGGGGTTTTTTGTTTTAGGGGAAAAAAGGGGGTGGGGGGTTTGGGGGGGCGTAAAGGGGGAGGGGGGATAAAATTGAGACGAAGGCAAAACAAGATAGGCTGACAACACGCGAGAGGACAAGGCACTGGGCAACACGCAGAGGGGACAGGACACTGACAAAAAATTTTCCCGGAGGGCAAGACACTGACAAAACTGCAGAGAGGACAGGGACACAAAACAAACTGCAAAGAGGGCAAGGAAAAACTGACAACACTGCTGAGGACAGGGGCCTTTAAACACTGCCCAGAGGGCAAGGGCACTGACAACACTGGGAGAGAGAAAAGGGACACTGACAACATTTGCAGAGAGGACCGGGACACTGAAAACATTTCCGAGAGGACAGGGGCCCTGCAACATTCAGAGAGGAAAAGGGCACTGAAAACACTGCAGAGAGGACAGGGAAATGACAACACGCAGGGGAGGGCAGGGGCAAAGACAACATTGCAGGGGAAAGGGCAGGGACACTGACAACATTTCAGAGAGGGCAGGGACAAATGACAAAAATTGCAGAGAGGACAGGGGCACGACAACAAATTGGGAGAGAGGACAGGGACACGACAAAAATTGCAGAGAGGGACAGGGGGACTGACAAAAATTGGGAAGAGGACAGGGAAAACTGACAAAAATTGGGGAAGAGGGCAGGGAAACTGACAAAATTGCAGGGAAAAACAGGGACACTGACAACATTCAGAGAGGACAGGGACACTGACAAAATTTCAGAGAGGGCAGGGACACTGACCCCATTGCAAGAGGGCAGGGACACTGACAAAATTGCAGAGAGGACAGGGCCTGACAAATTGCAAGAGGGCAAAGGGGAAAACTGACAACAAGCAGAAGGACAGGGACACTGGGGAAAAATGGGGGGAGGAAGGGGCACTGAAACATTGCAGGGGAGGGCGGGACACTGACAACCTGCAGAGAGGACAGGGGCACGACAACATTTCAGAGAGGACAGGGCACTGACAACATTGCAGAGAGGGGGCACGACAACCCTTGCAGAGAGGACAGGGCACTTTACAACATTGCAGGGGAAAGGGCAAGGACAAATGACAACATTGCCGAGAAAAGGGCAGGGACACGACAACATTTTCAGAGAGGGCCCGGGAAACTGACAACATGGGAGAGAGGACAGGGGGCCTGAAAAATTTCAGAAGGGGGCACTGACAACAAATTGGGGAGAGAGGAAAAAGGGGCACTGGGCAACATTGCAGAGAGGACAAGGAAAACTGACAACCCCTGCAAAAGAGGACAGGGGCACTGCAACCCTTGCAGAGAGGCAGGGGCAATGAAAACAAATCAAAGAGGACAGGGGCACTGACAACATTGGGGAGAGAGGAAAGGGACACTGACAACAATTGGGAGAAAGGGGCAGGGGCACTGACAACATTGCAGAGAGGACAGGGACACTGACACAAATTGGGAGAGAGGACAGGGGCACTGACAACAAATTGGGAGAAAAGGGGCAAGGGGCACGACCCAAAATTGCAAAAAGGGCAGGGGCCTGAAAACAAGCAGAGAGGACAGGGGGCACGACCAAAATTGCGAGAGGCCCAAGGACACGACAACAATGCAGGGGAGGACCGGGACACTACCCAAAATTTCAGAGAGGACAAAGGGGCACTGACAACAATTTCAAGGGGGGGGGGGGGGGGAGGACAGGGACACTGACAACATTTCCCAAAGGACAAGGACACTGACAAAATTGCAGAAGGACAGGGGCACTGACAACATTGCGAGAGGGCAAGGACACTGACAACACGCATAGAGGAAAAGGGAACTGACAACTTTCGAGAGGACAGGGGGGGGCACTGAAAAACAAAGCAAGAGGGCAGGGGGCACTGACAAAAATTGCAAGAGGACAAGGCCCTGACAAAATTGCAGAGGGGGACAGGGGCACTGACAACATTGCAGAGAGGACAAGGACAATGACCCAAAACGCAGAGGGAAAAGGGAAAACTGACAACATTTCAAGAGGGCAGGGCACTGACAACATTTCAGAGAGGAAAAGGACACTGACAACATTGCAGAGAGACAGGACACTGACACTGCAGAGAGGACAGGACACTGAAAACACTGCAGAGAGGACAAGGACCCCGAAAAACATTGCAGAAAAGGGCAGGACAATTTACAACATTGCAGAGGGACAGGGGCAAAATGACAACATTGCAGAGAGGACCGGGGGCCTGACAAATGCCGAGAGGGCCGGGACAAGAAAACCCTGCAGAAGGACAGGGAACAGACAAAAAATTTCAGAGAGGACAGGGACACTGACAACATTGCAGAGAGGAACCGGGGCACTGACAAAAATTGCAAAAGAGGGCAAGGGGACTTTACAAAAATTTTCAGAGGGGGACAGGGGCACTGACCAAAAATTGCCGAGAGGACAGGGACACTGACAACTTTCAGAGAGGACAGGGAAAAATGAAACACTGCAGAAAGGACAGGGGCACGGGCAACATTGCAGAGAGGCAGGGACCTGACAACACTGCAGAGAGGAAAAGGGGACCCTGACAACATTTGCAAGAGGGCAGGACAAATGACCCAACATTGCAGAGAGGGGGGCAATGAAAAACATTGCCCGAGAGGGCAGGGAAAACTTACAACATTGCAGAGAGGACAAGGGCACCCGACAACAATTTCAGAGAGGGCAAGGGGCACTGACAACATTGCAGAGAGGGCAAGGACACTGCAACATTTCAGAGAGGACAGGGACACTGACAACATTGCAGAGAGGGGGCCTGACAACAGGGAGAGAGGAAAAGGGCCAAATGACAACATTTCAGAGGGGGACAAGGACACTGACAACACTGCAGAGAGGACAGGGGCACTGACACAATTTCAGAGAGGACAGGGGCACTGAAAACACGCAGAGTAGGAAAAAGGGGCACTGACAACATTGGGAGAAGGACAGGGACACGACAAAAATTGCAGAGAGGGCAGGGAAAACGACAACATTGCAGAGAGGACAGGGACACTGACAAAAATTGGGAGAGAGGACAGGGACAAATGCAACATTGCAAGAGGACAGGGGCACGACAAAAATTTCAGAGAGGACAGGGACACTGAAAACATTGCGAAGGGCAGGGGCACGACAACAAAAACAGAAGTACAAGGACACTGGGCAACACTGCAGAGAGGACAGGGAAACTGACAAAAAAGCCCGAAGGACAGGGACACTGACAACATTGCAGAAATGACAGGGGGCAAAATGAAAAACATTGCCGAGGGACAAAAGGGAAATGACAAAATTGCAAAGGACAGGGCACTGGGCAACTTGCCAGAGGACAAGGGCAAATGACAACACTGGGAAAGGACAGGGACACTGACCAACATTGCAGAGAGGACAGGGGCACTGAAAAAACATTTTCAGAGAGGGCAGGGACACTGACAACAATTTCAGATAGCAAGGAAAACTGACAACTTTTCAGAAGGACAGGGACACTGACAACAAATTCAAGAGGACAAGGACACTGACAAACTTGGGAGAGAGGACAGGGGCAACGACAAAAATGCAAGGAAAAGGACACTGACAACATTTTCAGAGAGGGCAGGGAAAAACGACAACAAAGCAGAGAGGGCAAGGGGCACTGACAAATGCAAAAGAGGGCAGGGACACTGAAAAACCCCTGCAGAAGGACAAGGAAAACTGACAAAAAAAATTTCAGGGGAAGGGCAGGGGCACTGACAAAATTTCAGAAAGGGCAGGGAACTGACAACAATTTCAAAAGGGACAGGGAAACTGACAAAAATTCGGGGAGGACAGGGGACCTGACAACATTGCAGAAGGACAGGACACTGAAAACTGCAGAGAGGGCAGGGAAAACGAAAAAACCTGGGGAAGAGGACAGGGGCACTGACCAAAACTGCAGAGGGACAGGGGCCCTGACAACATTGCCGAGAGGACAAAAGGACACTGACAACACTGCAGAAGGGCAGGGACACTGACAACAATTTTCCCGAAGGACGGGGGCCCCTGACAACAATGCAGAGAGGGCAGGGACACTGCAACTGCGGGGAGGACAGGGACACGACACTGCAGAGAGGACAGGGGCACTTAAAAAAACTGCCGGAGGGCAATACACTGAAAAACATTTCAGAGAGGGCGGGACACGACAACCCTTTCAGAGAGGACAGGGCACTTACAACCCTTGGGAGAGAGGGCAAGGGCAAATGACAACTGCAGAGAGGACAGGGACACTGAAAACCCCGCCGAGAGGACAGGGGCACTAAAAACTTGCAGAGAGGGCAGGGACAAATTTACAACATTGCAGAAAAGGACAAAGGGGCACGACAAAAATTGCAGAGAGGACAGGGAAAACTGACAACATTGCAGAAGGACAGGGACAATGACAACCCTTGCAGAGAAGGGCGGGACACTGACCAAAATTGCGAAAAGGACAGGGGCAAAAGAAAAAAACTGCAGAGAGGACCCGGGCACGGGCCAAAATTTTTGAGAGGACAGGGACACTGGGCAACCCTGCAGAGAGTACAGGGGCACTACCCCAAAAATTGCAGAGAGGGGCAGGGGCACGACAACATTGGCAAAAGAGGGGACACGCAACATTGCAGAGAGGGCAGGGAACCCCTGCCCAAAATTGCAAGAAGGCAAGGACACTGACAACATTGCAGAGAGGAAGGGACACTGACAACATTGCAAGAGGACAAGGGCACTGACAACATTCAGAGAGGCAGGGGGGCGGGCAAAAAAAGGGATAGAGGGGGGACTGACAACATTGCAGAGAGGACAGGGGCACTGACAACATTTCAGAGAGGACAAGGGCACTGACAACACTGGGGAGAAGGACAGGGACACTGACCCAAAATTGGGAGAAGGACAGGGACATGAAAAAACTGCAGAGAAAGGGCAGGGACACCCGAAAAACATTGCAGAGAGGGCAGGGACACTGAAAAAACATTGCAGAAGGGGCAGGGGCACGACAACAAAAAGCTGAGAGGACCCGGGGCCTGACAACCCTTGCGAGAGGACAAGGGAAAACTGAAAACATTGCAGAGAGGACAGGAAAACTGAAACATTGCCCGAGAAACAGGGGCACTGGGAAAAAATTGCAGAGAGGGCAGGACACTGACAACATTGCCGAGAGGACAAGGACACTGACAACCCCTGCAGAGGGGGACCCCGGACAAATGAAACATTGGGATAGGGACCCGGGACACGACAACATTTCAAGAGGACAGGGACACTGACAACATTGGCAGAAAAAGGACACTGACAAAAATTGCAGAGAGGACCCGGACACTGACAACATTTCAGAAAAGGACAAGGACACTGACAACAATGCAGAGAGGAAAAGGGGGCAAATGGGCAACATTCAGAGAGGGCAGGGGAAATGGGAAAAAAAAAAAAACCCCAAAATTGTTTTAGAGGCCGGGACACGACAACCTTTCAAAAGGACAAACACTGGAAAAACATTGCAAAAGAGGACAAAGGGGACGACAACAAAGGGGAGAGAACCCAAGGGAAAAACTGACAAAAACTGCAGGGGAAAAGGACACTGACAAAAATTTCAGAAAAGGGGCAGGGGGACGACAACATTGGGGAAAAGGAGCAGGACACTGACAACATTGCAGAGAGGACAGGGACACTTTACACTGCAAGAGGGCAGGGACACTGAAAACCTGCAAGAGGACAAGGAAACTGACAACCTTGCAGAGAGGACAGGACAAATGACAAAATTGCGAAGGCCCGGGACACTGACAACATTGCAGAGAGGAAAAGGGGCACGACAAAATTGCAGAGAGGACAGGGGCCCTGACAACATTGCAGAGAAAGGAACCCGGGACACTGACACTGCAGAAGGGGCCCGGGACACTGAAAAACTGCAGAGAGGACAGGGGGCAAAAACCCTTTTCCAAACCCCAACCTTGGCCCCCCCCCCCCCCCCCCACCCCAACCCCACACACAGAGACATGGAGGGACTGGGGAGCTGTTTCTTCAGAGGGGCTGGCCCCCCCCCCCGTGGGGCTCCCTTTTGGGCGTAAGGGGAAAAAAAAGGAGAGGAAGACACACATGCAAACCTTTACTAGATTTAGACTTGGCCTTTTTTGAAACGCCCGAACATTACAAATTTTTTGTGGAACACAAAACCGCGCAAAATTTTTAATGCACCAAGTCAAAAAAAAAAGAAAAAAAAGAAACATACACACACAAAATCATTTTTGTTAAGTTCTCTCCTATTTTGTTTGACTTAAGGACACAGTACATACCGTTGACACTTCTATAAAATGCGGAGTCGGTTTAGAGTAGCATCGTTTAGAGCATGTACTCATGAAGAAAAACGGTCAGAAAGTGGTCAGTTTATCTCTACAAGGCGTTTAATCCGCCTTCTACTCCCACACCTTAAAAGTTACTGCTAGGTGCGTTGTAGCAAATCTGTTTGTTGTGACTGCCAGATTGTACGAAAGCTTGTTTATTTGCATCATTTCATGAAAAGCTTTGGCCTAGATATGATTAAAATCTCCTCTCTCTCTCTCTCTCTCTCTCTCTCTCTCTCTCTCTCTCCTCTCTCTCTCTCTCTCTCTCTCTCTGTGTGTTATATCTATATAAAGCCTTTAAGAAAAGAGAAATAGCCATGTCCTAAATTACCAATTTTACTAGTCAACTTGCGTCAATTTAGTGTACGACCTGGTATAATGTTGTTCTCATTTTCCTCTTTGTTTCTTTGAATTAGCTACAAGCAGATGATGGATTGATAGTGTAATTCGAATTTGTCTTATTAGGTCTACTATCCATGTTCACTTTCTTTCAAATGGGGCTTTGGCCTTACTGAATAAAATTCTGTTCTGTTCTGTTCTGTTCTGTTCTCTCTCTGTTTAAATATGATTAAACTCTCTCTCTCCCCCCTCTCTCTCTCTCTCTCTCTCTCTCTCTCTCCCTTTCTCGCTCTGTCTCTCTCGCCCGCTCGTCAAAATATTTATTCTGATGAAATGAACAAGGTGTTGTGAAGAAAAGAAAGTGTTCCAGTGTACCAGCAACATTTCAGCCCATAGAGATCTCTTCAGGCTGTCAAGTCAAACCATGTTTAATCATAAACCAGCCAGCCAATCTTAATCATAAACCAGCCAGCCAGTCTAAATCATAAACCAGCCAGCCAATCTTAATCATAAACCAGCCAGCCAATCTTAATCATAAACCAGACAACCAAAAAGGTCATCATGTCAAAGCTGAACGCCACTCATCGAAGTGAAACCGAAAGCATAATGTGATTCAGCTACAACCCACGAGTCGAGCAGACAAAATAACAAAACAAACAAGCCAAACACGCGGCGATTTCCTGTAAAACGTCAAAACAAAAATCGAGCCTGCAATAATATCAAAC
>CM031599.1:5908405-5919831 GCA_018398815.1 Conus ventricosus | reverse complement strand
TGTTGTGTGTTGTGTTGTGTGTGTGTGTGTGTGAGTTAGGTGACACCATGAAAGCTCTGGTGCAGCCTAGCATTCATACGCTGATGTTGACAGTGGATGCACAGTTTTTCCCTTTTCACATACAGCATTGCAGTTTTCAGCAGAGTGTTTGGCAGTGCCTGAACTGCAGAAAACAAATGACAGGAAGGGATGGTGGAGGGTGAGGGGAATAGGGAGGGGTGAAGAAGGGCTCCCAGAACATGTCTTTTGCTGCTACCCCTTGTCTTCTTGGCAATCAGAAACATTGACAGGCACAACAGTCTGTTGCACAATGATTGACAAAAGTAGTGTGAGACGTGACAGGAACTGCTCAGGCCTTCCTGCGTGAGTGGTGATGTGTCAGGGTGGTCTCCGAGCACAAAGCATGGTTTGATTTCAGTCACCAAGTTGGGCCTCTTTGTGATGTGTTGCTGCCTGGGTCGAAGATACAACATCCTGTCAGGAAGCATGGTTTGATTTCAGTCACCAAGTTGGGCCTCTTTCTGATGTGTTGCTGCCTGGGTCGAAGATACAACATCCTGTCCACGTCGGTGGGTGTCCTGATGCAGGACCACCGCAATGACATCCTGTCCAACACCGTCGCTCTCATCTGTGGCTATTTAGGTATGGAGAGATGGAAGGTGTATGTGTGTGTTGTGTGTATTGGTGTGTGAGGCATGAGCATCACAATGTTTTCTACGACATTATCATTCTGATCCATGGTTATTTGGGTGTTTTTGTTGTTGTTGTAGTTGTTTTTATCCCCTCATTTCTTATTGATATCAAACCACAGAACAGAATTACTTTTCTTTCAGTTAATTCATGCTTATATTGAAACTGAAAAAAGGAGGAAATGCTGAAGAGAAGAAAGAAAAAAGAAAGAACTCAGGTTTCTGCCGATCTGAACTGAATCAATCAGTGAGTGTAATGTTCTCACTGCATTTTCATTCAGGACTCTTTCCTTTCTGAAAAGATGCTGTGTCTGCCTGCCATCATCATCTTATCATCATCTTACGCAGTAATTTTGCTCAGCCAAAGTAGGCACATTTTCCATAAGTGCATTACTTTTTTTTTTTAATTTAACGTTCAGATCCTGGTTTTTCTTGAATCTCACACTCCACAGGTGCCATGGTAAACGCCATGATGTCCCAGCATGTTAGGACTACGGACATTGATCTTTAAATGCACATAGGGAAGGATTTCCATGGTGAACGCCATGATGTCCCAGCATGTTAGGACTACGGACATTGATCTTTAAATGCACATAGGGAAGGATTTCCATGGTGAACGCCATGATGTCCCAGCATGTTAGGACTACGGACATTGATCTTTAAATGCACATAGGGAAGGATTTCCATGGTGAACGCCATGATGTCCCAGCATGTTAGGACTACGGACATTGATCTTTAAATTCACATAGGGAAGGATTTCCATGGTGAACGCCATGATGTCCCAGCATGTTAGGACTACGGACATTGATCTTTAAATGCACATAGGGAAGGATTTCCATGGTGAACGCCATGATGTCCCAGCATGTTAGGACTACGGACATTGATCTTTAAATGCACATAGGGAAGGATTTCCATGGTGAACGCCATGATGTCCCAGCATGTTAGGACTACGGACATTGATCTTTAAATGCACATAGGGAAGGATTTCCATGGTGAACGCTATGATGTCCCAGCATGTTAGGACTACGGACATTGATCTTTAAAGGCACATAGGGAAGGATTTCCATGGTGAACGCCATGATGTCCTAGCATGTTAGGACTACGGACATTGATCTTTAAATGCACATAGGAAGGATTCCATGGTGAACGCCATGATGTCCCAGCATGTTAGGA
Source organism: Conus ventricosus (assembly GCA_018398815.1). Lineage (NCBI taxonomy): Eukaryota > Metazoa > Mollusca > Gastropoda > Neogastropoda > Conidae > Conus > Conus ventricosus. The sequence goes on along the minus strand of CM031599.1, from coordinate 5,917,969 downwards.
CTACGGACATTGATCTTTAAATGCATGTCACGGACGTACTTACTTTTGGTTTAGAATATAAATCACTTCTTTGAAACCCAGTATAAAGTGGAGTGTTACCAGTGACATCTTACTACATTGGCCGGGTGTTGACCCATGTGCTATTTGTGTCATCCCGGGTGCGCTACGTCCGTGCATTTTGCTCCCATCCTCCAATTATTTCTCTTCATTTTTTTTTCTTTAAAGCCTTCTTTTTCTGTGCTTTTATCGTTTTCCACGTGGTCATCAGCTGTGTCAGGTGCCACAGGTGAGTTGGTTTTTTTTTTGTTACCTGTTGCCATCTTTGTTAGGCTAGTGGTGTGGCACTCATTGACGGACCGTCGAGTCGGAGAGATCTCCATCTCTGCTAGCTGGCCCACATTTCTTCATCCACTTCGGTGTGGATTTTGTGTGGAAGAGTCTTTCACCCTTCGTCGGGTCGGAAAGTATTCCACTGGACACCTCGGGATCCCTGTCCCTGCCAGCTAGAAGAACCATCTTGGGTCGTCCCTGACCTGGAGTCCCTTCGGTGGGGACCGGCACGGTTACGGCTGCCATCCTTCGTCGGACTGGGGAGCGAACCGTTTCTCACCTCGCCCACCCGCCATTTTGCTGCAGCTCCGGTCTTTGCTGCTGGAAGACCAGCATCCACGGACCCTGCAGTCATCATCCTGCGTCCAGGCACCAGTCGCTTTTCCAATCTGCGGACTGGAGGTGAACATCGTCTCCTTTACTGGGACACCTGCTTCACCTCGGACTGGAAGACCAGCCCACTACGAGCGACACCCCTCTACAGGATCCACCTCCCTCGGCGAATCTCCTCGGTTCATGGACTTGAGTTGAGTGTGAAACCTTGTGTGGTGTGGGTGTGGGTCTGGCGTGCGTGTGCGTGGGTTTAAAGCCGGTCACTGATTCGTTTTGTTGTTTTTTGTTTTTTTTGTTTTGTTTTGTTTAACTCTAGTTGATTAGGTCCCGTTGGATGCAGCATTGTTTCAATACTGTCTTTCTTCTGTCATTTTGCTGAATGTCCTTGTAGTGGTTTAGTAGGTTAGGTGGGAATAGTAGCGCGGATCCCGGGATATTGGAGGGGTTTTGTGGTCCGTTCAATTTACTTTGTCCCCTAAGTCAGTTAGTTCTGAATAGTGCCTTTCTCTTCTATGCCCCATTTTTTTCTTTCTTTCTTTTCCTCTCTCGGCTATCTTTTCTCTTCTTTGTTATGACCATACCCCGTCTGGAGTGCTAGTGTGAGTGAGTGATTGTAATGTGAGTAAATCTATTGTCGAAACTTCTTCTCTTGTGGTCTGGTGGTGTGAGGGATTGAGTGATCGCTCCGTTTCTGCCACTGCGCATTACCTGTATAAGAACCCCCCTGTCAGGTGTACTCACTACGTGACAATTTATGGTGGAGATGCGGGGTAACAGGAATGTGTATGTGGTAGTGTAAAAGCGACACTCTGAACTCACTACCTCCCGACCCTTGAGAGACCTGTCTATCTTTCTTTACGTGTATTTGACGGGTGATTGGTTGGGTGGGTTCTAGAGTTAGTAGGGAACCCATTGGAGCGGACCGGTTTTGGGGTGCTGTCGGCAGTAGAGTTCCGTGCTCCGTGGTCGGACCTTCGGCGCTTCCGTTCCGCGTTCGTCTCCAGTGTTTGTCTGTTTTGTGTAGTACCGCCGGCTATTGTTTCTGAATTCCGTTCTCCGTTTCTCATTACCTTAGTTGGAATAGGTACTTGGGTGGAGAAAGAAGGGGGTTTTGAACTCTAGATTAATAGGTTTTGCTTGTGCAAAGTCGTCGATGTCAGTGCTTGTACTGATTTAGGATTTTGGTCTGCATTTGCCTGTACCCAAGACGCCGACTGTGTTAGTAAGGTAAGTGTAGGCAGGTTGCCAAGCATTTGGTGCTTTGTTTACAAGGCAAACTTTGACACTTAGTTCCGATACCGTGTTGCGCGAAACTCGGTCTTATGTAAGTCTATCTACTTCAGTTCACAAAACAAGGAAAGACTATTCTTGGTGGTGTGTATTTTGTTATTACACACTAGGTTGTAGGATCTGTGTTGTTTAGTCTAAGGGGATTAGCCCTAAGTTGATAGGCTTTCCTCTTCTGTCTAGCGCACATACAAGCAGTTTATTTGCTTTTCTATCTAGCTGCTGATGTTAGGGCTTTCTAAATTGTTCAACACTAATTTGTGTGACTGTGGTGATTGGAATAATAAATTTGTCAGTCGTGTGTTGAGAATGGGAGTGTAGTGTCTGTGGATACACATTAGTGTCTTTCCAAAGAGTCACTTGTTTCTTTTGCTGTCGCCCCCTCCCCCCTTTCAGCCGTTTCCCATTCAGTTACAGAGCAGTGATTTTAGCACGTGGTTCCCGTCTGTGGACTAGATCGTGCTGCACGGGAATTTCGGCGCGCTCATCGGGCCACTGTTTTGATCGAGTCGGCTCTGTCCTGGTGCCCCAGTGACCGTGTGGGTGCACGTGCGCTTCCGTGTTTATGTCAGTCGCCGGTAGAATTTAGGTTAGTTGTTTGGCCTTGCGGTACGGGTCGATTAAGTTCTATTGTCCGTCCCTGCCTTATGCGTGTTTGTTGATGTCTTGTTGCTTTTCTCTTTGGATGAGTTGGTTGCTGGTTGGAGTAACGCGTTGAGTTATAAATTCCAGTTTGTATAGGTTTGTGATTTCTTTGCCCTTTTTGCTGGGTAAACATCTTTGAAGTCTTATTTTGAGAAATCAACATTTGATCCGGATATAGGTTTGTTATCCAGGTGAGGTAACTTTGTTTGGGTTCTTGGCACGCCGGTGCACAAGGGCAGTCGTTGTTACACATTGATGAGTTTGTGCTTTGTCGATTTATTGGTTGGAATTGATTCATGTTTGGATATTGTTTTCCATACAGGAAAAACTGTTGAGCTTGGACCACGTTTTTCTGGTCAGCGGTTTTCTTTTGAAGATTGTTGTTTTCAACGCTTTGAAGTGTTAAAAACATAACTGGGTATCTCCTTCGTTGGAATTCAGGGGAAATAACTCCAGCTCTTGGCTAGTTATTGAATTTGGATACTCGGTGTTCATTTGGTGAGAAGAGGTTAGTTTGCTTTACTCATTGAGCTTAGCCAGGGTTAATCGATTCAGTTCGTTTGGGCTAGCTTAGTGTGGCAGTACTCTTGACTGCAATTAGGTTTGTAGAAGCATTCTTTCTCTTCGAGTACGGTTTTGTGGATTGACTACACTTAGTCATAAAGTCATACATTGTTGACTTTGCTGTTCAAACTACTCTCTTGTCTTGTGAGACATACCTTAGACTGTAAACCTGCGGTTGGAGATTTGTTGGTGGTGACTGCACTTGGTCAAAAAGTCGCACGTAGGACTTTGTCATTTCTCCTTCCCTGTTTTGGGAATATTGGTACAGTTATTGACTACCCTTAGTCATAGAGTTACATTTGTGGAACGTTACTACTCCGTATTTCCTTCTTGTGGGAATACAGCTGCAATTTAGCGGATTGGAATTGCTGATACGTTGTGAGCTTACACAGTTTCGGTTCCCATTCTTGGACTTTGACTTTGTGGTTCTATCTTGTAGGAACTTGGACTTGGAAGAAATAGTGTTGGCGGACCACTCTTGGTTCGTTGGATAAAAGCACTTCCTCGTCATGTTTTGTTAGGGTTGTCCATGCGTGTTTGACTTACATCAAACCCTTAGTCATTTCTCATTCGGTATCTTTCAGTGAGTGTTGTCATTCTCGGTGAGGGTGGGTTAACCATCGTGCTGGTGTTACCCTACGTGACTCACTGATTTAAGATAGTGCATTTTTTCCCTTTGGAAATTTGGGATAGTTCTCTTCAAACCTAGTGACTATTCACAGAGTCTTGGATTTATATCCATTTAGTATCGACCGGTACTATTGGCTTGTGGTGGGTTCAAATACTTTGTGACCTTCGAAGTAGTCGACCGTGGTACTAAGTGCAAAGTGGACACGCACGTCGGAACCTTCGTGGATTTCGTTCGTCAGAGTTCTGCGTGGCTGTGCAAATCTTGGGTATCACTTAGTGATTCGGTGACTTCGTGTCTTGTGAGGTGTACTGTAAGTTATGGAACACGTAGACGACGGGCGCCGGATCACACGTTCTCAGACTCGCGGTGTAGGAATCCTTCCAGGATGGGGAGCCCCATGACTCAGGCGACGACTGGCCCTACTACCCAGGTCGTGTTTTCTTTTGGTGGGATTCGTCCTCCAATCACCGCAATGTCCACAATACAGGAGATAACCCCTCCTGGGTCACTCTCTCCGAGACGACCTCTGCCAACTCCAGTCTCGGGACTTCGCCCTCCGCCGTATCTTCGAGATGACTTCCGCTTTCGGCCTTCGCCTATGCCTCATCCTCCTGGACCAGCGCCCATGGATCCTCTTATGATGATGAGGATTGAGAGAGAAAAAGAGACGCAAGAGAGAGAAGAGAGCGGGAGGAGAGGAGACTGGAAAAGGAAGAGAGAGAAGCGAGGGAAAAGACAGAGCGGGAGGAGAGGAGACTGGAAAGGAGGAGAGGAGACTGGAGAAGGAGGAGAGAGAACCAAAGAAGAGAGACGGTGGAAAATGGAAATGGAAGAAAAGAAGTTGGAGATGGAGGAGAGGAGGTTGGAGAGAGAGGAGAAGGAACGGCGATGGAGAGAGGAGATGGAGGAAAAGAGACTGGAGCGAGAGTCGAGAGAAAAGAGAGAACAGTTAGAAAGGGAGGCTCAGAAACAGAAAGAGTTGGACTTTGAGGCTCGTTTGGTGGAGGAAAAAGAAAGACTCCGGGCCGAACTGGTTCAACAGTTAGATGCACCCGAAACACAGTCTGTGGTTGCTTCCGAGCATGGCTCTGACCATCGGGAAATAGCGGATTTTCATCAGGGCGTGGTTATTCCAGTGGCTCCACCCAAGCTACATATGCCAGTGTACAGTGCCAGCGATAATATAGATACCTACATCGAGCACTTTGAGGCGGTTGCCGCTGCGTACCAGCTAAACGACCAGAGTAAAGCCCTTTACCTCATTAGTAGCCTGACGGGGAAGGCTAAGGAGGCGTTTGTAGACATTCCTCCCGGAGCTTCCTATACCGAATTAAAAGCGGCTCTTCGCCGGAGACTGCACATGACTTCCGAGTCCTATAGAAAACAGTTTCGCTCCATGAGGAAACTTCAGAGGAGACTTTTCACCAGTTCGGGGAACGCCTCCGTCGCACTATGGAATATTGGATTGAAGCCTCAGAAATGGAATTGAAGGATTGTTTCCTCTGAGCAACTCATGAATTCGGTATCTCAGGAACTGCAATTCAAGTTGGGTGAGGAGAAACCAAAGACATTCGCCAAGGCAATCGAGATTGCTGAAGCCTTTGCAGATGCGCGTCGTCACTATCGTATGCCTGCACCAGGAACAAGTAGGAAATCAGCTGATCGGGAGTCACATGACTTCAAACCGTCATCACCCTCCAAAAGCGATGTCCTCAGCAATTCCAGGAACATCGGAACCAAGCTCAAGCTTTGCTTCCTCTGTGGGAAAAGGGACATTTCGTTCGGGATTGTCCCAAGAGGAAGGACAAAACAAGACCCGGCGATTCGCACGTTAGGGTGGCATTTGGAGAGAGCGAGGTCACGACCCCATCATATCCAACCTTCCCATCGGTGGTGTGTGGCAAGAAAGTGAAGGCTATTAGGGACACAGGAGCCACAGCGGTCTTCATCGACGAACAGCTAGTCCCAAGTGAGGCACCTCGAGGGAAGAGTGCAAGTGCTGGGAGTCGAATCATCCTTTAGGGCAACCCGATCTACAGCACTGGTAGATGTCTCTACGCCATACTTTAAAGGGAAGGTGTGGGCAGTCGCCCTTCAGCGTCCTGCATACTCCTTACTGATTGGCAATTCAGTGTGCTTTGGGGACGGTCAACGTCGGGAGATTTCATCAGAGTTGCCAGCAGAGGATTGTGGCCGCTACCACGCGTTCCCAAGAACAGAGAGAGAAAGAGGCCCTGAAACCCCTCCTGAAGCCCTGACTCAGCATGGCACCTTGACAGGGATCCCTCAACTGTACGCAGTGTGCGAGCAAAGGATCCATCCCTCAACAACGTCCGGAGTTTGGTTGGGGAGCCAGCAAGGACGTCCCGCAGCAGCGCGGTAGAGTTCGTGAGTCACAAGGGACTGGTGCACGAACGTCATACGTCATCTACTTCGTCTGCCACTCCACTTGTCGCACCCGAAGCTCTCCGCAGTACTGTATTGCGCCTAGGCCACGATATGGCAGGACATTTGGGGACACGTCCGACCCTGGAGAGAATCCAGCAGGACTTTCATTGCCCAGGAGTGGCGAAGAACATCCCAAGGTATGGTCGCAGCTACAATGTTTGCCACCGAACAACTCCGAGAGCCGGAACACCAGGATGCCTGTGGCGTTGTTGACATCAACAGGTTCTGCATCCTTGGTGAGTAGAAAGCCACTGTTAAGGAAGCGAAGGAGCAGACCCAAAGTGAGTCGAACATGCGCCGATATGAGAGCGAATGAGAGGAGAGTCGAACACCAACCAGGACCGCTTCAAAGTCATGGAGCGCAAAACAACACATCTCTGTGACAAAGGTGACCACGGATGTATGAAGACAGCAGAGAACGCAAAACATGTGAAATGGAACCCTTCTCTAGGCAAAGGCATGACCCCTTTTGCTGAAAGTCCTTCGGCTGTTCAGGACTGCAGGACGCTTGGGTGAATTGACTAGGAAAGAAAGAGGTGTGTAATTCCAGTGGATACGGACTGTTGTGCGAACAGACCAAGAATGACTGGAAAGGAACCTTCAATGCCCAGTCCAAGGAAGCCATGCAGAAGAGGAAGCTGGAACAGATCAAGCTGAAGACGCCACAGAACCGACAGCAAATTGTGCAGGTTGACTCAGACTTACAGAGGGCCAGTGAGGCAGCTTCTTGCAGTCAGCACGCCTTGGAGCCACCGGTTCACAGCTTTCAGGCCGAGATCACCGACATGAAGAAAGTGCTGACAGGTTTGTCAACACTGAGCTGATCTTCCATGCCAAGGCCCTGGAATCCTACACACAGTGCTCCCAGACACTGAACGTCATCGACCCAGGCGGTGGCCTGGGAATTCAAGATGCAGATAAAGCCAGCTGATGCAGTGCGTCAGGACACCCATCTCCAGTGCCCCAGTTAGCAATGATGTGCCCAGAGAGGCACTGGATGATGACACTGATGACTATGACGATGATGATGATGAAGGCTGATTACCTCAGCCGGATGGAGTACTGAATCAAGGTTCAGGAGTGAGGAAAGTTTACATTGTATAAGAGTGTAAGGGTGTACAGAACGTATTGGAGGCTGTGATAGGCTGTGCCTCAGTGGCACAAGCCTCTTTGGTTGGGGGGTGTTGTCACGGACGTACTTACTTTTGGTTTAGAATATAAATCACTTCTTTTGAAACCCAGTATAAAGTGGAGTGTTACCAGTGACATCTTTACTACATTGGCCGGGTGTTGACCCATGTGCTATTTGTGTCATCCCGGGTGCGCTACGTCCGTGCATTTTGCTCCCATCCTCCAATATTTCTCTCTTCATTTTTTTTCTTTAAAGCCTTCTTTTTCTGTGCTTTTATCGTTTTCCACGTGGTTCATCAGCTGTGTCAGGTGCCACAGGTGAGTTGTGTTTTTTTTTGTTACCTGTTGCCATCTTTGTTAGGCTAGTGGTGTGGCACTCATTGACGGACCGTCGAGTCGGAGAGATCTCCATCTCTGCTAGCTGGGCCCACATTTCTTCATCCACTTCGGTGTGGATTTTGTGTGGAAGAGTCTTTCACCCTTCGTCGGGTCGGAAAGTATTCCACTGGACACCTCGGGGATCCCTGTCCCTGCCAGCTAGAAGAACCATCTTGGGTCGTCCCTGACCTGGAGTCCCTTCGGTGGGGACCGGCACGGTTACGGCTGCCATCCTTCGTCGGACTGGGAGCGAACCGTTTCTCACCTCGCCCACCCGCCATTTTGCTGCAGCTCCGGTCTTTGGCTGCTGGAGACCAGCATCCACGGACCCTGCAGTCATCATCCTGCGTCCAGGCACCATCGCTTTTCCAATCTGCGGACTGGAGGTGAACATCGTCTCCTTTACTGGGACACCTGCTTCACCTCGGACTGGAAGACCAGCCCACTACGAGCGACACCCTCTACAGGATCCACCTCCCTCGGCGAATCTCCTCGGTTCATGGACTTGAGTTGAGTGTGAAACCTTGTGTGGTGTGGGTGTGGTCTGGCGTGGTGTGCGTGGGTTTAAAAGCCGGTCACTGATTCGTTTTGTTGTTTTTTTTGTTTTGTTTTGTTTAACTCTAGTTGATTAGGTCCCGTTGGATGCAGCGTTGTTTCTAATACTGTCTTTCTTCTGTTATTTTGCTGAATGTCCTTGTAGTGGTTTAGTGGGTTAGGTGGGAATAGTAGCGGGATCCCGGGATATTGGAGGGGTTTTGTGGTCCGTTCAATTTACTTTGTCCCCTAAGTCAGTTAGTTCTGAATAGTGCCTTTCTCTTCTATGCCCCATTTTTTTCTTTCTTTCTTTTCCTCTCTCGCTATCTTTTCTCTTCTTTGTTATGACCCATACCCTGTCTGGAGTGCTAGTGTGAGTGAGTGATTGTAATGTGAGTAAATCTATTGTCGAAACTTCTTCCTCTTGTGGTCTGGTGGTGTGAGGGATTGAGTGATCGCTCCGTTTCTGCCACTGTGCATTACCTGTATAACCTCCCTGTCAGGTGTACTCACACGTGACAATGCACATAGGGAAGGATTTCCATGGTGAACGCCATGATGTCCCAGCATGTTAGGACTACGGACATTAAGCTTTAAATGCACATAGGGAAGGATTTCCATGGTGAACGCCATGATGTCCCAGCATGTTAGGACTACGGACATTCATCTTTAAATGCACATAGGGAAGGATTTCAGAAGAGTTAACTGAAATCGAGATGGCACATGTTAGCAGTGGTAATGGCCCATGTGTGCTTACGTCTCTTTCTTTATGTATGACACCACTGATTCTGTCCTCCCTGTGCACAGCTGTTCATTGGGTTGTGTGCAGGATCACAGCAGTTTGCTGCCAAGACAGGTCAGGAAAACATTGTGTACATTGATCCCATCGGGGCTGTGCTCATTGGAACCTACATTCTGGTGTCCTGGTGGAAAACTGGTCTGGGTAAGACAGACAGAGAGAGAAAGAGTGTGTGTGTGTATGTGAGTGTGCGTGAGTATGTATGCATAGAATAATTTCTTTTTCATTTTACATCTTTTTATTCTATACAATATTACAAGAAATGGAACCAAAAAAATAAAAGGGGGGAAAAGAGAGTGTATGTGTGTGCGTGTGCGTGTGTGTGTGTGTGTGTGTGTGTGTGTACGTGGGCATACATGCGCATGTGTGCTTGTAGTTTGGTCAGTCTAGCTCATATGCAACTTGCAGCATACAATTGTCTTGCATCCTGTAAATGGATCGAAATGGTGCCAGCATCCAGATATAGTCCTTAACATTTCATTGA
>CM031599.1:5890104-5908305 GCA_018398815.1 Conus ventricosus | reverse complement strand
ACGGTAACTGAGGAATCCAACGGAAGCACTGTGCTTCTGTGTGCAATAATACAAGGCAAGCATGTGGTGAAAAATTACCGCACCAATGGTCCAGCTTCCTCCCAGTATGAAATATAGTGGCTCTGGAAGCAGATCCCTTCTGCTCCAGATAGGAATGCAAGAGGATTGAAGACTTGGTCTTCTAGACCATTTCCCTGTTTTGCCTCTCTCAGTGAAGACTTGGTCTTCTAGACCATTTCCCTGTTTTGCCTCTCTCAGTGAAGACTTCCTCCTTCTAAGTCCCAAGATTTTGTTTCAGACATGATTCTGCTTGTAATTTAGCACTTTTCACTGAAGTAACAAAGTTAGAACGCCTCTGCATCTATTAAGTACACAACTTGGAATGAATCGAAAAAATTAGATATGAATTCCATGTCCAGGTCACATGGCCATTCATTGGACATGCTGCTTGTCTGTGAACTCACTTAGTGGGACCACGAAATGTCAAGGCAAGCGAAAGAACGAGTGCAAGAACAAAGTCTTGTCTTCTTGAATGAGAGATTTGCTAAGTATGTGACAAACAGGCGATCTCATGCTGAAACACCTAGGAGAGACCTGATAGTTGCCAGGACATTCAGGTTGTTCCTTTCTCCTGTCCTTGCAGAACAGATCCGAATGCTGACAGGAGTGTCGGCCAAGCCAGAGTTCCTCAGCAAGATCACCTGGATCTGCCTCAACCACAACCCCCTCATCACCCAGATTGACACCGTGCGGGCCTTCCACTTTGGAAGCCGCTTTCTGGTAGAGGTGGACATCGTGCTTCCGAAGGACAGACACTGGATGCCACCCACGAGATCGGGGAGACCTTGCAACAGAAGCTGGAGAGCCTGAAGGAGGTGGAGAGAGCCTTTGTTCATGTGGACTGGGAGACAGAGCACCGGCCTGAGGTGGAGCATAAGATTGTTTGAAGGCGCGTTGTTAAGGTGTGTGTGTGTGTGTGTGTGTGTGTGTGTGTGTGTGTGTGTGAAGGAGCAAGAGCAAACGTTTGTGCACATGGTGCGGAAGATTAGATATTGGCAAGAGAGGAGCATCAGTTTGGATGAAGGAGGCTCTTTAGTGTGTATGTGAGTCATTTGGGGAACGCATGTTCTGTGTGATGAGGAGGGGGCAGTTTTCAGAGTGCTTTGGGCTCAACTGGCAAGCCTGGAACCACACAGAAGCATCTCTTCTCTGAGAACATTTCCGCAAGTTTCCCAGCCAGTACAACAGGTGTCTGCATTTCTCGGGTATGGTTACAGAGGGATAGATAAAGATCCAATGTTGAAGGTGGAGGAAATTTAGCAGTGAGAATCCAGTCTCGCCAGAGAGCACTCTGGGTAGGAATTAGCTGGGCCGAAAATCCCAGAGATGGTCTCTGATGGGACACAGTCCCACAAGATCCCAGCCAGGTACCCACAATGCAGTGCACTGCACCATGGGGGCAGGCACGTTGTGTTTCTTCTTTGACCTGTCAGTGAAAATGTGTAGAGTTTTTAGTTTGGGTTTAGCCAGAGAGACAGGAACGACAGCTTTGAGCCTTTGAACAGGATTCACACTTTTGTTGTTATTGTGTTGGTGTTTTTTCTGTTTCTGCACTGTGCCATGAAACTCACTCAAGACAATGGTTCTTTTTACCCAGTGATATTTATTAGGGGACACTGTAACGCTAGCTTTGAAACAAACATGCATTACTGCATGAAAAAGTGTTATGCTTTGTGCAATTTTGTTTTATGCATATCTGGACATACATGGCATCAAATGATAAAGTCCCGTTGTATTTTGTATGTTGATGGAGAGGATTACTGGCATCACACTGAATGGACGTATATGGCATCAAATGATAAAGTCCCAATGTATTTTGTATGTTGATGGAGAGGATTACTGGCATCACACTGAATGGACGTATATGGAAAACGTTGATCTGTAAGTCAGATGTGTTCATATCTGTGTCGTTTTATCAAAATTGTTGGCACGAGAACCTTTTAACCTCACAGAGTAGAGTGGACTGTGGGCTGGCATAGTGAATACATGAAAGAATTTGCTCAGTGAAATTGTTATATCTGTGTTGTTGATTGTTCTTGTAGTTTTTTAACACATCATTGCCTCTGTGTGTGTGTGTGGTGTGTGTGTGTGTGTGGTATGTGTGTGTGTGTGTGTGTGTGTGTGTATGCAAGCCAGAGAAGGCGATTTGGTTTACCTTTTTTGTATGATTTTAAATGTTGTTGCAGATCGTTTCATTCAGGGGGTAGTTACACCCTCCAGTGAAAATTTCAAAGTATTTTTATACTCTCTTCTGGAAGATGTTTTTTTAATTTGCTTTGTCCATGTTAAATTAAGAGGGGCTGTAGTGAAATGCTTAGAGCATTTGCATTCAGAGCTGATGGTTGTGAGTCCCAACCACTAGTGGGGTCACATTTTTTTTTGTTTTTTGCTTTAAAACCCTCTCTGCCCACAGAACAGGAAATGGGTACCTGATTCAGATCAGAGAAGGTTACTGATGGTGGAAAGAGAAGTGTGGACTCTGCCTTCCATTATGCTGTGTCCCTGGCATGGTAAACAGCCGACAGTTCACTCTCCTTTTGGCCATTATGCTGTGTCCCAGCCATGGTAAACAGCCGACAGTTCACTGTCCTTTGGCCATTATGCTGTGTCCCAGCCATGGTAAACAGCCGACAGTTCACTCTCCTTTTGGCCATTATGCTGTGTCCCAGGCATGGTAAACAGCCGACGGTTCACTGTCCTTTTGGCCATTATGCTGTGTCTCTGGCATGGTAAACAGCCGACAGTTCACTCTCCTTTTGGCCATTATGCTGTGTCTCTGGCATGGTAAACAGCCGACAGTTCACTGTCCTTTTGGCCATTATGCTGTGTCTCTGGCATGGTAAACAGCCGACAGTTCACTGTCCTTTTGGCCATTATGCTGTGTCTCTGGCATGGTAAACAGCCGACGGTTCACTGTCCTTTTGGCCATTATGCTGTGTCCCAGCCATGGTAAACAGCCGACAGTTCACTCTCCTTTTGGGCCATTATGCTGTGTCTCTGGCATGGTAAACAGCCGACAGTTCACTCTCCTTTTGGCCATTATGCTGTGTCCTGGCATGGTAAACAGCCGACAGTTCACTGTCCTTTTGGCCATTATGCTGTGTCTCTGGCATGGTAAACAGCCGACAGTTCACTGTCCTTTTGGCCATTATGCTGTGTCTCTGGCATGGTAAACAGCCGACAGTTCACTGTCCTTTTGGCCATTATGCTGTGTCTCTGGCATGGTAAACAGCCGACAGTTCACTGTCCTTTTGGCCATTATGCTGTGTCTCTGGCATGGTAAACAGCCGACAGTTCACTGTCCTTTTGGCCATTAAGCTGTGTCCCTGGCATGGTAAACAGCCGACAGTTCACTGTCCTTTTGGCCATTATGCTGTGTCTCTGGCATGGTAAACAGCCGACAGTTCACTGTCCTTTTGGCCATTAAGCTGTGTCCCTGGCATGGTAAACAGCCGACAGTTTCACTGTCCTTTTGGCCATTAAGCTGTTGGACATCGTTGACCCAGCTTTTTGTTAGTTTTACCTCCCAGGTAAGCCCGCACCTCCATCGAGGACCTCATGTTTTAATAATCATCATAATAATGAATACTTATATAGCGCCTATTCTCGGCTAGAGGCCAAGCTCTAAGCACTTTACAATCAACACTCGTTTGCACAACGGGCTGCCTACCTGGTAGTGCCGACTGAAGAGCTGCCAGCTGGCGCTTCATTCAGTCGTTTCCCATGTCATCCAGTCAGTATCGTTCAATATCGATCACTCATTCTCCTTACTTCCTTCGTTCTTTCCTTTTCTCACGCAGGGTGCATGCTATGTGTAACGTGTCATCCATACCAACGGCCAAACTGGCCTACTCTTCCGAAAGTTGGTGATGGGATTTTACGTGTGTGCAAGATGTTATGCATGCGTTCACACATGGAACCTCGGTTTATAGTCTCATTCGAAGGACTGTATGGGAAATGGAGTCAGAACCAATGTTAACTCCGAGGGAAAAATCCCCCTGTACCGAAACGCCCCGGCAGAGGTTCGAACCCGCAACCCCAGGATCACCAAGATTACGAGTCAGGCGCTCTACCAACTGAGCTATTCCGGCTCTCTGAAAGGATTTCTGAAAGTGTGTATAGAGAGAGTCAGGGCTGCCCACCCGATTGTGTTTGAAGAGTGTCTAGCATCTACCTCCAGGCCCCGGTGTCACAGAGAAAGATCCCTCCCACAGTACGTTAAAGGATAATCTGCTTTGGCAGATATCGGTTCTTATTTAAAACGACTCGCATTTGGAAGTGTACAAGATTACTCACTCAGATTTGTTAGGCAGCAGGGAAGGAGGGGCAGAAAGGTGAATTGGGGAGCAGGGGCAGGTGAGGGGGCATATCTGCAATACCTGAATGATGGTTTTATTTGTGATTAATTTTGTGATCTTTCTCTGTTTCCATGTTTCCCTCCCTTCAAACTGCTGATAGTGGACAGTGTGTTAGAGTGTAGTTGTAAGGTGATTGTATTGATGCTGATGTTGAACTGGAAATGTTGCCATTTGTTGAACACATCAGAAGAGATTTCATTTGCATCATGTGCTTCCTTGATCTTTCATGGAGTTTCACCTGCTTTCTCTCAGAGGCTTTTTGTTTGTTTGCTTGTTTAAATTTCATTTCCTGCATCAAGTGTAACCACAGAACTAGCAGAAGCTTGGAGGTTTCATCGCTCCATTGGACTGCAGCTTCACAAAAGTATGAATTTCAGCTCTTGTCATACGTGTGGGTTGTGAATAATCATGTTAACCAGAATGTGTGAGTGTGTGAGAGAGAGAGAGAGAGAGAGAGAGAGAGAGAGAGAGAGAGAGAAAGAGAGAGAATTTTCTTCAGCGTTCCTGTACACTAAAATGAAAGTGGAACATGTCCAAGGAAAAAAAATCCTGCAGTTTCCAGCTATTGCTCAGCTCCTAGCTGGTGCAGGTTAAGGTTTGTCAGGTCAGATTTCAACTGTTTGCTCGGCTATCTGGAGTATATGGACTAAATGTTCATGACACTTGATCAGCTTTTGTATTGGCTTAGTTTCTGAGCCATCAAAGGAAAAGAACAGACGTTAAAGCAACAAACCTTGACCAGTTGGTCTTCTTCAGGCCAGACGATGACAACAAACAAACAATGGATGTGGTTGGGAAATACAAGTGTGGGTGAACAATTCTCATGTACTATGAAAATGATTAATGGATGTGGTTGGGAAATACAAGTGTGGGTGAACAATTCTCATGTACTATGAAAATGATTAATGGATGTGGTTGGGAAATACAAGTGTGGGTGAACAATTCTCATGTACTATGAAAATGATTAATGGATGTGGTTGGGAAATACAAGTGTGGGTGAACAATTCTCATGTACTATGAAAATGATTAATGGATGTGGTTGGGAAATACAAGTGTGGGTGAACAATTCTCATGTACTATGAAAATGATTAATGGATGTGGTTGGGAAATACAAGTGTGGGTGAACAATTCTCATGTACTATGAAAATGATTAATGGATGTGGTTGGGAAATACAAGTGTGGGTGAACAATTCTCATGTACTATGAAAATGATTAATGGATGTGGTTGGGAAATACAAGTGTGGGTGAACAATTCTCATGTACTATGAAAATGATTAATGGATGTGGTTGGGAAATACAAGTGTGGGTGAACAATTCTCATGTACTATGAAAATGATTAATGGATGTGGTTGGGAAATACAAGTGTGGGTGAACAATTCTCATGTACTATGAAAATGATTAATGGATGTGGTTGGGAAATACAAGTGTGGGTGAACAATTCTCATGTACTATGAAAATGATTAATGGATGTGGTTGGGAAATACAAGTGTGGGTTAACAATTCTCATGTACTATGAAAATGATTAAGGGGATGTATTGGGACAGGGGAGGAGGCCAAGTGGGACAAAGGATTAAAAACACGATGTTGAAATAAAAATATGATAATCCTTCTCTGAAGTACATGAGCTGGTGCAATGGTGTAAACAGATTTGCATGCTCTCAAATGTATGCAAAAGCACACCTTTTCATGCAGACAAATTAACGCAAATGTGCAAGTGCAAGTTTTAGATATGTAGATGCACCTTTATACGTACTGAAATGCAGAGTCGTTGGTCAGTTGGAAAATGGCGATGACAGGACAGCTTTTGTTGTTGCTGTTGTTGTTCCTGTGTTTGAATGAAAAAGGTTTGACATAAACCATTTGGCAATGATTGTGCGCACTTTAAACCATAGCTCTTTGGACATGTAAAGGTGTCATCTAAGGTGTCATCTCGGGTGAATCTCTGCTCACCTGTTACTCAGTTTGATTTTCCATTTGTTTTGCTTAGCAATAACATGTGGTGTCTACTCACATGATCTTACCACATGAAGAACAATAAACATGTCTTGACTCAGGGTTTAGAATGAGATGTTGCAGCTGTGTTAAATAAAGGGACCAGTCCTGTTTACACACCTGTCAGTAGTATGGAAAGAAACTGAACATATTTATCTTTTAACACATTGACAGGCCTTTTTAAGGGAGATCATTCAATTGAGATCAGATAGATTTATCGATCATCCATAGATCTGTGTGCTTTAAGAAATGCACGTTAGCCACAAAGAGATCTCTGGGTTGACAGGCAGACAGGTTCATCTATCTTCGGTCTATTGTTTTCTTGATCAATGCAGGTTTGCCAAAACTTTGTATCTGGCTTGCTTTCTCCACTTGTGTTCTAAACTGTTCTTGTACAGAATGGTCTTTACCGTTGGAAACGATAAACACTGGATGTATGCACAATTATGCACATGCATTTATCACATGTTTTAAAGAGGTGTGTGTGAATAGTATTATGAAAAGATGAATTGTAAAAAGAATGTGTAAAATTATCCACTTGCTTTGATAACAAGGGTTCAGAACATGTCTTGGTTATGGGAAAATAAGCTCAGGAAGTCTGCGGTGTAGGAAGAGATGTTTCAAGAGTTCGAATTATGAAAGTCTCAGGAATAGTACAAAATTATGTACATGCGATAAGAACCAGGTTGAATAATGAGTAATGTTTTCATGTAATTAATTATAAAAGAAATAATGCAAGACTGTTCTAGTGTTTTTGAAACAGAAAACACTTCAAAGGTTACACTTTTCGAATGGACAGTTTTTATATAAATCTAGCAAAAAATAAAAAGGTTCCAATAATAATGGCATGACTAAGAGAATATACCATACAAAATATGTATATTCATGGCAACAGACTGCTGGAAATTATTAAATTGATGTGAACTATGTAACAGTACTGTAAATCCATAATGGGACACTTTCCCCAACAGAAATGAATTGGCTGCAAAGTAGTTACCTACAGTGCGAGGGTTGCTTTTTCTTTTTCGTTAATCCCAGATAGGACTTTATTTCATATATGCTGATGAATCAGCATCCAGAGAAAAAAAGTTTTTAAGGAACTGATATATTCTCCATTGAATCAACACTCTTAGTTGAATCACATGACATGAAGCAGGAGGTAACGTACATCTTTGGAGCTTCTGATCAAGTTCCTCAGCTGGTTCAATGGTGCTGCAGTCAGTCCAGATTGTAATGGAGAGATGGGTGTGTGTTGACTAGATGTGTCACTCAGTTGGGTCATCTGGGCTTCGAGTAAAGGAGAAGAGCCAGAAGCCCATGTCCAATGAACTTTCATTTTTGGGGCAGTCGTTTGCCTTGCCATTTCCCCCATCTTCCATATTCTGTTTATTTAATTGATGTTCACTCAGAACATTTCTCACACTCTTACTACCAGCTCGTTTATATTACAGCAGAAAATTTGGTATATATATGAGAGTTTTTGTTTTTTGTCAGGACTTTCCAAACAAAGACAGGCAAATGATCGGGTCACAGAAAGAAAAAAAAGTGGTGCAAAGGAAAATTTAAAAAATGTCAGAGAGAGACGGAGAGTGACAGACAAGGGACTTGCACAGAATTTTCATCAGTTCCGAGTACAATTTATTCTGGAAGACTTCTTTATAGGGGACAGACTGTAAGACCAGAAAAACAGTAACTCATGTGAAATGTGATGTTGCATGTGTGTGTGTGTAAGGAATGAAACAAGGTAGCATCATCTGCTTTGTATGGAAGAGACCACAAAATTTCGGAGTGTGACGGCAATAGCAAAACCCAATACTTGCGTAAATTTGAGTGCCTTGAACAGTCAGAGGAAGCCAAACCTTCTAAACAGACCAAAGTTTTGTTGAACATTATTGTGGAACTGCTCATTGACTGCCTTTTTAATCGCTCTTCCATTTCCTTTTTATGTATATATTTGGCCATAGTCAACTCATGTACTTTTGTGTAGTAAGTTTGTGTGTGTAAAATAAAGATAAACTGTGAAAACAGCTTGCTTTTTACGTCTCGTTTCATTGGTGCCCATTTCCCTTGCTAAATTCATTTCAAATTGTTACCGTGTATGTGTGCGTGTTTGCAGCAAACTATCGTGATCACTTTTTATTCGATCATCTGGAATGATAATCTCAAGTTGCTGAAGGCATGTGGGTATGTTATAAAAATACATGATCTTCTGTGATTGCATTTTTTGGAGCTAAAAGTTTATGCCTGAGTGTTCTTTGTTTTTAAGAGAAGTACAGAGGATTAGTTTTGGGGTAAATGTGTTAAGTGTATTCATTATCAAGAATAGTCTTTTTTTTATATAAAGATTCAAAGTTTTGTCTTGATTTGAGGCTTTGTTTCTTCAGACATATCCATCATATGAACAGTTGTTTATTATGTGATGTGGATGAAGATGGATCTGGATTGACCGGTGATTAAAAAAAACAAACCCAACATACCACTAAATCAGCATTGCTTGAAAGATCACAGTATTATAGTGTATATGCATGTTAATATGTGAATATATATGTTTGTATGTGTATCAGCCATTTGCCAGAAACCATTCAACACATGAACATTTTTTCCTGCTGTTTTTGCTCTGGTTTAATAATATAGATAATTCTGCCTAATTAAAAGAAAAGATTTATAACTTTACATCAGATATGCATGTGACCGTTTGTAAATTTGGTTCAGATATCACATCAGATATGCGTGTGACCGTTCGTAAATTTGGTTCAGATACCACTACATCACATATGCGTGTGACCGTTTGTAAATTTGGTTCAGATTGCTATGTATAACATTGATTATGCATATGACAGTTTGTATGAGTGTGGTTTGAATTTTGTTCAAATTGCTGTGTTTGTATTGATGTAATGGCGACAAGTTAAACTGCACTTGATCTGTACTCTTGAACAATTTGAATGTTGGATCTGATGTGTCATCGTTTAATTCCATGTCCATGAGTAATGTGGGTGTAGGAATGCACTAGGTCCTCTTCACTTGTGTATTGATGTCAAATTTTGTGTGTGACAAATGCTTGTACACAAATTTGGCAAAAACTCATACCTGATGCATTGTCTGTTGTGCACATTACTAACATACGTTGAAAAGGTTTTCAGTGAAAGTGTGTTAACTCTATGAACAAATAGAAACAGATTGCATCTCACTTTTAATCAAGAAAGCCTTGCATTCTTGAAGATTGCAGTAATCTGTGACATAAGGACAGAAAGATGGCACAGAAGTTAAACAAAATGAAAAAGATGAAAGACTTTAACCAAGCCATCGATTTGTATGAGTTTCCAACATTATTAGCTACTTTGAGATGTGGGTGTTTGTTTCTGAACAAATTTAGTATGCAAACAAGATGTGGTCATCAGTCGGTATGAGTTTCCAACGTTATCAGCTGCTTTAAATTGTGGGTGTTTGTTTCTGAACAAATTTAGTATGCAAACAAGATGTGGTCATCAGTCGGTACGAGTTTCCAACGTTATCAGCTACTTTGAATTGTGGGCGTTTGCTTTTGAACAATTTTAGTAAACAGACAAAAAGTGTTCTGCAGCCGTAAGCAGTCTCCTTTCGCCAGCCAATTGGGGTCATGGCAACAGCTGTGTTGATTGTCAATATATATATATGATGTGATCTGGAAGCTATCCTGACAGTGACGTGATGGCTCTTGGGTACAGTGATGGTGCGGTGAATACCATGCATACTAGGGAAGCAGTAGGTGTGTGGAGCTACGATCTGAATCTCAAATAGGGGTGTTCCCCAAACTCAGCTCCGCCTGCTCCCTCCTCTCCAATTGTCCCCATGCCTGCTTTTAACTAGTTCTTCAGTAGGGATTGGTCTGTCTGGCAAGAAAATCAACTGAAGTCCTGCGAGCTGCATCATCTGCAGCACATGAAAGTATTTCAGGTCAACAAAGGAGTTGTTCTGGGCACAGTTGTGTTGAAAAATCCACCCTGATAGCTCAGAGAACAGTGACAGCAAATACTGGGTGGATATGGAACTAGCGGGGACATGGTTTCCATGGGGAGAACAGCCTGAATTTCTTACGGAGAAATCTATTATGATAAGAATCTTACCCAGTCTGATGTGACAAGGGAGTGAAATGGCTTGAAGGAAAAGATTTCACCGAGCTAAACAACTCAAGGATGGATCTTTGTCCAGGGAGTGGGGGAGAAGAGTCTGGTCTGAGAAAGTTGAGAATGGGAGAGGATGTGGGCAGGTGAGAGGAGGGGGTGGGGGGGGGGGGGGGCAGAAATTGGAAGAGGGACAGGAGGGAGTTGTGTAAAGGAGAGGAAGAGGGAAGGAGCAGCATTTGTTCTGTTATACCCGCCTGTTTTTCTGATGACCTGTGCTTATGAGTGTTTTGTGCGAACCAAAGGTGCTTTGAGAATGAAGAACAAAAAATGAGAATCTCTTTTCTGATCTACATCTGTAATTGCTGCCAGTCTTTAATCATGTGGGGTTTTTTTTTACACAGGTGTAGTATTTCTTTAAGAGTTGGCATTTATATAACCGGGCTTGTTTCATACATATTTTAAAAACTCAAACAGACTTGCATTTTGTTTTTGAATTTGGAATGTTTCCTTTATAAGCGACAACAGTATTTCCTTTTGTTGGATCTGCTCTTTGATATAGTATGTGTACCATGCACAGTTTTTAACAAACCTCTTTATCTTGTATCTGATCAAAGGCTTCTGCTCAAAAACAAAACGAGATGAAAACAAAACCACACACACACACACACAGAGCGCTCTTCTTTCTTCAAACTTCAGTGGTGTGTATGTGTGAGTGTCCACATTTGCAAGATATACTTTTTGCCTCTGAATGCAAGATTTAATAAAAAGAAATAATTATACCTTTTGTTTCTAACTGAATTTATTGCTTCTCTTTACCCCTTCAAATTTAGTGTGGTGTAGCAGACTGTGCTTGTAGCAGGTGTAGGATATATAGGCTTTGTCATGAACTTTTTGAACCAATAAACAAACTTTTGTTCTCAATGTCTTTTCTCTGTGTGTATGTACTGATATGTACAAATGGAGTTTTTCTGTCTGATTTGAAATGCTTTCAGTAACTGTAAGGAAGTACTTTCAGTTTACTTCAGAGAGGGTCTAAACCTACTTTTATAGTTTATGGTAGAGTTGGCAAATGTACAAAGATGTTAACATGAAATGTAAAATGTTGTATTTAGTGTACAAGATATTGTAAAAATTATTTATTATGAGTTTAAGGTAGAGTTGGCAAATTTACAAAGATGATAAGATTAAATGTAAAATGTTGCATTTAGTGTAATGTACAAGATATTGTAAAGATTATTTATAACAATATTTTCATAGTAAATGTAAAATGTTATATATAGTGTATAAGATATTACATAGATTATTTATAACAATCGGTTCTGAATATCTTTCTTGTATCAAGAAGGTACTAGACGATTGTTAAATTTTAGTGATTTCTGACTGAATCCAAAACACCTTTTTTTTAGTTGTTTTCGTTTTGTTTCTCTAGTGGACATCACTTTTAACTACACACTCCCGAGGAAATGAGTCGCCCAGAACCCACAGAGTTTACATACACTTGACTGTGTGGGGATTGTGCGTGTGTGTGTATGTGCGTTTCTGTGTGTGTGCGTGTGTGTGTGTGTGTGTGTGTGTGTGTGTGTGTGTGTGTGTGCCCCTCTCCAGATGATGCAAGTCATACAAGACACATACTTATCAAAGAATCCTCATGAGTTTATACCTTCACCAAGAATGCGGTTCACCCATGAAGAGTACTTAATGTGCTGCGGGATCTGATTACTGCTGTTTTAAGTATGGGTCATCGGCAGTGTATAGTTCAAATGAGGCAACTTGCTTTCTCTCTCTCTTTTGATGCACATACACCAAAATCTGCCAACCGATTGCTAGTTGTGGTTTTGCCTAAAACAATCAAAGTTATAATCATTTCACTGCGTCTCCGAGTCGTGTATGGCACAGGAAGCATGACAAGAGGTTAAAAAGTTCAAAAGGTACTTGTCTGAATTTTTTATTCATTACCGTTTGAAGCCAGTGGGAATGAATGAAAATGATTCAAATTAACAGATGTTTAAAGAAACTTTAATTCTGAAAAACACTCATTTTTGTTGCTTTTGAAGTATCCTTCTTTGTCTTGCAGTTTCGTGTACCCAACACCAACTGGTGAATAAACTGTGCTTTGAAGGAATCCTCACTGAACAAATTTGCACCAATTTATTGATGATAAGATTTGTCATCTTGTCCATATTTCGGTGAAACACAAAACAAAACAAAAACCAACAAAAAGTTATAAAGTTGTACAAAATCCTTATTGAAGTGAAACCATTTTCATCTATCAATAAAAAAAACAACCCCACCCAGCTGCATAATGATAATAGGAATGAAGTTATGAATACTGGAACCAGACAAAAGAGACATTCACTCATGTACACATTAATAATTATTCTTAAGGTTATGTTTATATGTTCTTTATGTTACATTCATGTGTCCATTGTTCAGTCTGCATTGTGTTTTTAATTTAGCGTCCATATCTCTGAGGGATTAATACTTCCAGTTCAGTCCCTTGAGATCAACTGTCTTCATTCGATGCCAAGGCCTCAGGATTTTTCCACTGCCACAAACATTTTCTGTGGCTGTATTCTGTAGATTGCTTGTTGAATTTAAACTTTTTAGACTTCCTAAAGTTTTGTACATTTAAAGGACTTCCGTATAATTTTCATTCCACAATCAGTAAACTCCAGCATAATTTTCATTTTATGAACAGTAAACGGTCAAAACCCAATTCTGTTAAATAAATTTGCACCCAAATGTTCCAACTCAAAAGAGTTAAAGAATTTGAAACTCCAACTGCAGGGTTTCACATGTTGGGGTCATGTTTTCAGATTGACATGATGTGTCATATCAGTTTATACAGCCTCTCTTCTATTCATGTGTCTGTGCGCTTATTCACTAGCCAGAAGACTATGTGTACGTACTTGCACCTGTCCTCCCAAGTTTAGCAACACGCATCAAAATGCATCACTGGTACCCATGCACAAATCTTTAAAACAACACAGACAGACTCTGTAGTTTTTTTTTTCTCTTCTCTTTTATTTTTAAGATCCACTTTGACTTTTCCCCATGTAATACATAACTGTCAATTCTTTGCAATAGATGGACTCTACAACATGCAGTGTACACAGAAAAAGAGGACACCAGTGTTTGTGACTCTAGTGAATTGTAGTGTCAGATCAATGAAGCCCGTTCTACCAGCACTCCTTTTTTCCTGACAAAACCGAGGCCACATCACTGCGAGTTCTGCCAAGACACTGCTGGTCTGCAGAGTCTTGAAGCAGGATTCTCACCCACTATCAACTCCAGCCTCTGCCAAGACATGCTGGTCTGCAGAGTCTTGAAGCAGGATTCTCACCCACTATCAACTCCAGCCCCAGGGCAGCTCAAGTTCCACAGCAACACTGTTCTTGACTAGGTCCACTCCTTAACTAAAGATGGGTAAAACTCAAAAAATGGAGGTGTTCGCGGTCGGAACACGATATGACTGGAAAATGTTTCTTAACCCCACACCCCTGCCCAAGAAGGTATGCCAGAGAGGACTGTCAGCATAAATGTACCTTTCATCTGGCATTTCTGTGCTATTAACCCTTTGGCCACCGGACTATGTATTATATATGTACTAGTTTTTAGTACCGTCACTTGTCCACATACATATCTCACACGTACCTTCACTACCAGACTGCTCGACCAAACACACTCCAAGCAGATAGCCAACAGATTTACATACATTATACAATAACAATTGCTGTGCGATTGGATCCTGCTGGTCACCGAGTACCCTCACCTCTCAGGTCAGCCTTGCTTAAGCACAGTCATCATCCGACAAACAGTGTTTATGGTGAACTGGCGTCAGAGGGAAGGGGTTGGTGATGGTTACCCTACCTAGGGAACATGGCACAGGCATTTTATTCACTCTGAGACCATGTGGAGACCAGAATAGTAGAAGCATGCTGGTTTTTGTCTCATTTGTGTCTTCACATGTAGATTTGATCATCTTTTTGTTGTTGTCTGTAAGCTGTTTTACAGCAGGGTCGAATAGAAATTTTACATTTGGTCTGACATATATGTGTTCAAAGTGCAACTACTTCCCAGAGTCAAAAGGTTAGTTTCCATTTGTGGCTCTCTCTGACTCTGTATTTTTCTTCTTTTTTTTTTACTTCCTCCCTTGCTGTAGTCCAGTGGTTGTCTTTTTGTGACCCATTTACCTGTATACATCCCCTCCCCCTCCTCAACTGTTCCAATTCTGAAGAAACCAGGTTTTTTATGTTGTTGTGACCTTGCAGTTAGGTAGTGAGACTGTTAAACCACTCTCAATGGACATAGACTGTCATTCTGGGTAACATTCCAGTGTAACCTTTTACCTGTTTTGTTGACCTGTTTAGCCTAAAACTGCTGCCCGTGTGCTTTTCAATTAAAATGAGCATACTTTCTACAAAGTGTGAGAACACATCCACCAAATTTGTGAACAAATAGGGAGGGAAGAGGGGGATAATGGGGATTTCATTTTCATCTACGGGTGTCACATGTCAGAGGGGTAGATAAAAGAATTACCTGATCTTACAGTTCCTGCCCTGAAAAAGGTTCTTCAGATACAAACTACTCTCAAAACTGATTCATCTGTATACTCTGGCACAATATCAGGCTTTCTTGCTTATTTTCCCCACCTGATATTTCCGAGCCTGTAGTTCCTGCTATTGTTCCAAGGTCATCCAGATGTGATTTCAAACACATGAGTTAGAGAGCGTCCTCACTCTTTGGCCACTGCGCACAAACAGGATGGTTACATACCGCAAGTGCAATTGCGGCTCAAGAACTTCATCTCTAGAGGGTGGTCGAGGCAATTTGCTGGCAAAAAAAAAAAAGAATAGCCCACATCCATTAGCATGTCTTATTCAAAAGTG
Source organism: Conus ventricosus (assembly GCA_018398815.1). Lineage (NCBI taxonomy): Eukaryota > Metazoa > Mollusca > Gastropoda > Neogastropoda > Conidae > Conus > Conus ventricosus. The sequence goes on along the minus strand of CM031599.1, from coordinate 5,892,903 downwards.
TGGATTTGTTAGGAAATAGGTCTGCACCATTAAGTGGATGTGGGGTGTATTTCTATTGGTTGTTGGTGGGTTTTCTCTTCTTCGTTTCCTGCAAGGAAAAAGCCCTGCAACAGCCCCGTGTGGGCTGTCATTAACCTGATACAAAACAAAGAGAAAGCCACTTGAACTGTGACCCCTGAAGAAAGCCTTTCTTTTCATCTGTCTGGTCACTTTGAATGCAACAAATCAACAGCACAGTACACATTTAGCATGTGATCCATGCACAATTCTTAATTCTGCACAGTCTCAACCCCCCCCCCCCCCCCCCCCCCCCCCCCCCCCCTCCCCCAAAGTCATGCTTTAATAAAGAAGAAAATATGAAGCACAGACTGCAATCACTGTTCTTAAAGGATTCACAGTCTGTCATGTTGTATTCAAACATCCTTGCATCCTGTACCCCTCCAAAAAGTGTACATAAGAAAAGCACTGGTAGTTTTTCCAACTGAAAGCTGGGTTAGGTGGGCACAATTTGTCTAAAGCGGTGCTGGCTGAACAATACAAGCAGAATAAAGTAGTACCATGTCGTGGTGGTTGAACGGGCCCCAAGAATGGTGGGAAAACTGTAAGTAGAGGGGGAGGGGGAACAGTTTTGTGTTGTCAGCTAAATCGCTCTTTTACCCGTAATCAAAGTGTCCTCTTTTCACAGTCAGCTGACCAAATGAACAGAAGGATGGGACATTACAATGGGAAGGAACAACACGAACAAAACTTGGCAGTTATTGGAAAATGTGTCCAGCAATACCTGCTATTGATCCTGTTCAAAATCAGTCAGCAGAAGTCCTAGGTGTCAGCTGGAGGTCTCAGTGTAGCCCTCACTTTGGCAAGGTTGGTGGATGTGCATTGTGTGTGGATGTGACTATGCATCAGTTTTCTTGTTCTGTGTTCTTTGTGATTAAGAAGTGTCTGGCTTGTAGCAATCAGTTCTTTTTCTCTAGATGCCTCCGATTTCATGCTAGTTATGACAGCTGACCCGCACATGGACAACCGTGTTAAACTTATCAGAAATCGAACACATCCGATTTTGCATCTTGTTTATGCATGGGCTTGTTGTTCCTTGTCATACTTTCCTGCTACTACTTTTTATGCAAGTTTATGTAATTGAAATCAGGAGGAGCAAAAAGTGTAAAATATGACGATAACTACACTCCCAGATGTGCTTATCACTCTGGTATTCTACTTTCAAAAATGACTTTTCACCTTTTGTTCTTCCATTTCATCTCCAACATCCTCTCAATGACAAGCACATGCTGCTCATTCCTGCTTATCCATCCACAGCCACATTCAGAAACTAATCAAAATGAAAATCTGTACAAATTTTGTCTGAAAAACATGGAGAAAAGGCTCTTCTTGCTTCCTGCTTAGAAAAGGAGGAAGCTCTCAATGACTTCTTTTCTTCTCACACTGCTACACTCTCTTGTAGCAACACCACATTCTTATTAACCAGCACGCCTCTAGCTCTTTGTAGGCAGCTGTTAAAAAAGTTTCTTTCCCCTGCACACGGAACAGTTTGAGGGCCTGTGTCAGGCCACTCAAAAACATAATCTGTCTGCAAAACAGAGCAGCATCGCAACAGACCAGAGTACAGTCAACTTATTATCTTCCCCTGAATACAGATCTTGTGCGGCTCTTTCCCTTGCACTTCCTGTTACAAAACAGCCCATGTTTTCACCTTCACCGGTGCAGTTATCAAACCTAACTACCCACAGAAAACTACACACTCTTCACAAAACTATGCAGCTAAGCACTTCCAGATGCGACTACAGTGATTCAGTCTACTATGAGCATTTTCACATCTACAATATGGTTGCCCCTAACTCCACATTTTGCCATACAACAACACATTTAGCCCCGGAAACTACTTTTGCAATGTTTAGGGGGTGGACAGGTCTGGACTATGAATTATATCATACACAATATTCATGACGTTGAAAAATGCAGTGTTAAAAAGCATACATGTGCTGGAACATCACATGAATAGATTCAATAAATGTCAGTAACTAGAGGTGTGTGTATGTGTGTGTGTGTGTGTGTGTGTGTGAGAGAGAGAGAGAGAGAGACCTGGAAAAATGTGAGGGAGAGGAAGGTGGAGGGGTGAGCAGGATGGTTGAAGTGACAAGCTCTGCTGGTCTTGCTTGATTGTCAAGGTAACCAGAACCAGGTCTCCTTGTCTGTACCGAGGCCTCCCTGTTTGTGGTAACAACTGATGGCTGCTGTGCAGCGAATGCCAAATAATCGCTAGCAGGTATTGCTGGGCAAAACTAACTCTCCTTTCTGGAAAGACAAAAAAAGAAGCAACATGAGCTAGCCGCTTACGTCAGCAACACTGTTCATACAGCACAGTGAAACAATACTGATCACCTGGACAAAAACAAAAAAAAAAGCCACTTTCCGCTGATATTAAATGGAGTCTGTCTTGTCTTTTCTTTACCCTTTCTTACCAACAGTGTTTTTTTTTCTTCTTCTTCTTGTAATCTTGTTTTGTTTTTGGTCCTGCTGTGATAAAATAGGATGAAACTCTCCTGTTCATTCACACAGTCTTAAAATCTCATTTATCTTTTTTTGACAGAGAATCTTCCTCCTCCTCTCCCTCGTCATCTGCGCCTCCGTTCTCCTCCTCCTCATCTTCCTCATAATCCTCCTCCTCCTCTGGTCCCTTGTCGTCTTTGTTGGCCATATCTGTACTGCTGGCACCCTCCTCCTCCTCCTCCTCCTCCTCTGCTCTGCCCTCCTCCACCTCCCCTCTCTCTATCACTTCAAACT
>CM031599.1:5873083-5890004 GCA_018398815.1 Conus ventricosus | reverse complement strand
CTTCCTGTTCGCTACCCGATTCCTCTTTATCACTGGTCTTCTCCTTTTTCCTCACTGTTGTCTTCGACTCTGTGTCGCTCTTTTTACTGGACTTTGATGATGATGAAGACTTCCCTTTGTCCTTTGGCGGTGCAGAATCTTTGGCGACGCTTTCGTGTTGGTAAAGCGGGCGGAAGGAATCGAAGAACCCAACATCTTCAGTGAGGTTGGGAAGGAGCCAGAAGTGGTGTCGGCCCAGTGTGAGCAGCCAGACGAAGCAGAAGAGAATGAGGCGAACTGTGGGGAAAGAACAATAATCATCGATTGAAAAGAAGCATACATATAACATAAATCAGATACAAATAGACCTAAACTTTCATTCTGCACGATGAAAAGCAGAAGATTCAATATTACAACAAAACACAAAAAAACTCTCAAAGTCAATCAGCCAGATGTCATCTTCCTCTGTTTAAAGTGAATCAATGCTGACAAAAAGAATGGCGTAGGGAAGGTATATCACTGGGGAGGGGAACCCAATACAAGAATGGAAAATCACACCCACCAAAAACATCCAAATATAAATGAATATTTTACCAACATCCCTACTCCCCTTCCCAATATCCACTGCTCAGCCCCTCCCATTCACACTGCTTGTTCATTGTGTCCAATTTTACACACTTCCCTCTTCCAAGACTGCACAGAATATCCCATATCACAACCCATCCCCACGCCCCCAACCCCTCTCCCATCACCACACAGAATGCATCCCATTTCACATATACACACCCCTCTCTCTCTCAAGGTTTCACAAGCTGAGTTCCATTCCACTCCCCATGTCCAGCTAGCATCTACATCCCCACCCATCCACCTCTGGTGTCTTCAATGTCCAGCTAGCTTCTACATCCCCACCCATCCACCTCTGGTGTCTTCAATGTCCAGCTAGCTTCTACATCCCCACCCATCCACCTCTGGTGTCTTCAATGTCCAGCTAGCTTCTACATCCCCACCCATCCACCTCTGGTGTCTTACATGTCCAGCTACCTTCTACATCCCCACCCATCCACCTCTGGTATCTTCAATGTCCAGCTACCTTCTACATCCCCACCCATCCACCTCTGGTGTCTTCAATGTCCAGCTACCTTCTACATCCCCACCCATCCACCTCTGGTGTCTTCAATGTCCAGCTAGCTTCTACATCCCCACCCATCCACCTCTGGTGTCTTCAATGTCCAGCTACCTTCTACATCCCCACACATCCACCTCTGGTGTCTTCAATGTCCAGCTAGCTTCTACATCCCCACCCATCCACCTCTGGTGTCTTACATGTCCAGCTACCTTCTACATCCCCACCCATCCACCTCTGGTGTCTTCAATGTCCAGCTACCTTCTACATCCCCACCCATCCATCTCTGGTGTCTTCAATGCCCAGCTAGCTTCTACATCCCCACCCATCCACCTCTGGTGTCTTCAATGTCCAGCTAGCTTCTACATCCCCACCCATCCACCTCTGATGTCTTCAATGTCCAGCTAGCTTCTACATCCCCACCCATCCACCTCTGGTGTCTTCAATGTCCAGCTAGCTTCTACATCCCCACCCATTCACCTCTGGTGTCTTCAATGTCCAGCTAGCTTCTACATCCCCACCCATCCACCTCTGGTGTCTTCAATGTCCAGCTAGCTTCTACATCCCCACCCATCCACCTCTGGTGTCTTACATGTCCAGCTACCTTCTACATCCCCACCCATCCACTCTGGTGTCTTCAATGTCCAGCTACCTTCTACATCCCCACCCATCCACCTCTGGTGTCTTACATGTCCAGCTACCTTCTACATCCCCACCCATCCACCTCTGGTGTCTTCAATGTCCAGCTAGCTTCTACATCACCACCCATCCACCTCTGGTGTCTTCATGTCCAGCTACATTCTACATCCCCACCCATCCACCTCTGGTGTCTTACATGTCCAGCTAGCTTCTACATCCCCACCCATCCACCTCTGGTGTCTTCAATGCCCAGCTAGCTTCTACATCCCCACCCATCCACCTCTGATGTCTTCAATGTCCAGCTAGCTTCTACATCCCCACCCATCCACCTCTGGTGTCTTCAATGTCCAGCTAGCTTCTACATCCCCACCCATCCACCTCTGGTGTCTTCAACATCCCCACCCATCCACCTCTGGTGTCTTCAATGTCCAGCTACCTTCTACATCCCCACCCATCCACCTCTGGTGTCTTCAATGTCCAGCTAGCTTCTACATCCCCACCCATCCACCTCTGGTGTCTTCAATGTCCAGCTAGCTTCTACATCCCCACCCATCCACCTCTGGTGTCTTCAATGTCCAGCTACCTTCTACATCACCACCCATCCACCTCTGGTGTCTTCAATGTCCAGCTACCTTCTACATCACCACCCATCCACCTCTGGTGTCTTCAATGTCCAGCTAGCTTCTACATCCCCACCCATCCACCTCTGGTGTCTTACATGTCCAGCTAGCTTCTACATCCCCACCCATCCACCTCTGGTGTCTTACATGTCCAGCTAGCTTCTACATCCCCACCCATCCACCTCTGGTGTCTTCAATGTCCAGCTAGCTTCTACATCCCCACCCATCCACCTCTGGTGTCTTCAATGTCCAGCTACCTTCTACATCCCCACCCATCCACCTCTGGTGTGTTCAATGCCCAGCTACCTTCTACATCCCCACCCATCAACCTCTGGTGTCTTACATGTCCAGCTAGCTTCTACATCCCCACCCATCCACCTCTGGTGTCTTCAATGCCCAGCTAGCTTCTACATCCCCACCCATCCACCTCTGGTGTCTTCAATGTCCAGCTAGCTTCTACATCCCCACCCATCCACCTCTGGTGTCTTACATGTCCAGCTAGCTTCTACATCCCCACCCATCCACCTCTGGTGTCTTCAATGTCCAGCTAGCTTCTACATCCCCACCCATCCACCTCTGGTGTCTTCAATGTCCAGCTACCTTCTACATCCCCACCCATCCACCTCTGGTGTCTTCAATGTCCAGCTACCTTCTACATCCCCACCCATCCACCTCTGGTGTCTTCAATGCCCAGCTACCTTCTACATCCCCACCCATCCACCTCTGGTGTCTTCAATGTCCAGCTACCTTCTACATCCCCACCCATCCACCTCTGGTGTCTTCAATGTCCAGCTACCTTCTACATCCCCACCCATCCACCTCTGGTGTCTTCAATGCCCAGCTACCTTCTACATCCCCACCCATCCACCTCTGGTGTCTTCAATGTCCAGCTACCTTCTACATCCCCACCCATCAACCTCTGGTGTCTTACATGTCCAGCTAGCTTCTACATCCCCACCCATCCACCTCTGGTGTCTTCAATGCCCAGCTAGCTTCTACATCCCCACCCATCCACCTCTGATGTCTTCAATGTCCAGCTAGCTTCTACATCCCCACCCATCCACCTCTGGTGTCTTCAGTGTCCAGCTAGCTTCTACATCCCCACCCATCCACCTCTGGTGTCTTCAATGTCCAGCTAGCTTCTACATCCCCACCCATCCACCTCTGGTGTCTTCAATGTCCAGCTACCTTCTATATCCCCACCCATCCACCTCTGGTGTCTTCAATGTCCAGCTAGCTTCTACATCCCCACCCATCCACCTCTGGTGTCTTCAATGTCCAGCTAGCTTCTACATCCCCACCCATCCACCTCTGGTGTCTTCAATGTCCAGCTACCTTCTACATCACCACCCATCCACCTCTGGTGTCTTCAATGTCCAGCTACCTTCTACATCACCACCCATCCACCTCTGGTGTCTTCAATGTCCAGCTAGCTTCTACATCCCCACCCATCCACCTCTGGTGTCTTACATGTCCAGCTAGCTTCTACATCCCCACCCATCCACCTCTGGTGTCTTACATGTCCAGCTAGCTTCTACATCCCCACCCATCCACCTCTGGTGTCTTCAATGTCCAGCTAGCTTCTACATCCCCACCCATCCACCTCTGGTGTCTTCAATGTCCAGCTAGCTTCTACATCCCCACCCATCCACCTCTGGTGTCTTCAATGCCCAGCTACCTTCTACATCCCCACCCATCCACCTCTGGTGTCTTCAATGTCCAGCTACCTTCTACATCCCCACCCATCCACCTCTGGTGTCTTCAATGTCCAGCTAGCTTCTACATCCCCACCCATCCACCTCTGGTGTCTTCAATGTCCAGCTAGCTTCTACATCCCCACCCATCCACCTCTGGTGTCTTCAATGTCCAGCTACCTTCTACATCCCCACCCATCCACCTCTGGTGTCTTCAATGTCCAGCTACCTTCTACATCCCCACCCATCCACCTCTGGTGTCTTCAATGCCCAGCTACCTTCTACATCCCCACCCATCCACCTCTGGTGTCTTCAATGTCCAGCTACCTTCTACATCCCCACCCATCCACCTCTGGTGTCTTCAATGTCCAGCTACCTTCTACATCCCCACCCATCCACCTCTGGTGTCTTCAATGCCCAGCTACCTTCTACATCCCCCACCATCCACCTCTGGTGTCTTCAATGTCCAGCTACCTTCTACATCCCCACCCATCAACCTCTGGTGTCTTACATGTCCAGCTAGCTTCTACATCCCCACCCATCCACCTCTGGTGTCTTCAATGCCCAGCTAGCTTCTACATCCCCACCCATCCACCTCTGGTGTCTTCAATGTCCAGCTAGCTTCTACATCCCCATCCATCCACCTCTGGTGTCTTCAATGTCCAGCTACCTTCTACATCCCCACCCATCCACCTCTGGTGTCTTCAATGTCCAGCTAGCTTCTATATCCCCACCCATCCACCTCTGGTGTCTTACATGTCCAGCTAGCTTCTACATCCCCACCCATCCACCTCTGGTGTCTTCAATGTCCAGCTATCTTCTACATCCCCACCCATCCACCTCTGGTGTCTTCAATGTCCAGCTACCTTCTACATCCCCACCCATCCACCTCTGGTGTCTTCAATGTCCAGCTACCTTCTACATCCCCACCCATCCACCTCTGGTGTCTTCAATGTCCAGCTACCTTCTACATCCCCACCCATCCACCTCTGATGTCTTCAATGTCCAGCTACCTTCTACATCCCCACCATCCACCTCTGGTGTCTTCAATGTCCAGCTAGCTTCTACATCCCCACCCATCCACCTCTGGTGTCTTCAATGTCCAGCTACCTTCTACATCCCCACCCATCCACCTCTGGTGTCTTCAATGTCCAGCTAGCTTCTACATCCTCACCCATCCACCTCTGGTGTCTTCAATGTCCAGCTAGCTTCTACATCCCCACCCATCCACCTCTGGTGTCTTACATGTCCAGCTAGCTTCTACATCCCCACCCATCCACCTCTGGTGTCTTCAATGTCCAGCTAGCTTCTACATCCCCACACATCCACCTCTGGTGTCTTCAATGTCCAGCTAGCTTCTACATCCCCACCCATCCACCTCTGGTGTCTTCAATGTCCAGCTACCTTCTACATCCCCACCCATCCACCTCTGGTGTCTTCAATGTCCAGCTAGCTTCTACATCCCCACCCATCCACCTCTGGTGTCTTCAATGTCCAGCTAGCTTCTACATCCCCACCCATCCACCTCTGGTGTCTTCAATGTCCAGCTAGCTTCTACATCCCCACCCATCCACCTCTGGTATCTTCAATGTCCAGCTACCTTCTACATCCCCACCCATCCACCTCTGGTGTCTTCAATGCCCAGCTAGCTTCTACATCCCCACCCATCCACCTCTGGTGTCTTCAATGTCCAGCTACCTTCTACATCCCCACCCATCCACCTCTGGTGTCTTCAATGTCCAGCTAGCTTCTACATCCCCACCCATCCACCTCTGGTGTCTTTAATGTCCAGCTAGCTTCTACATCCCCACCCATCCACCTCTGGTGTCTTACATGTCCAGCTAGCTTCTACATCCCCACCCATCCACCTCTGGTGTCTTACATGTCCAGCTAGCTTCTACATCACCACCCATCCACCTCTGGTGTCTTCAATGTCCAGCTAGCTTCTACATCCCCACCCATCCACCTCTGGTGTCTTACATGTCCAGCTACCTTCTACATCCCCACCCATCCACCTTTGGTGTCTTCAATGTCCAGCTACCTTTTACATCCCCACCCATCCACCTCTGGTGTCTTCAATGCCCAGCTACCTTCTACATCCCCACCCATCCACCTCTGGTGTCTTCAATGTCCAGCTACCTTCTACATCCCCACCCATCCACCTCTGGTGTCTTCAATGTCCAGCTAGCTTCTACATCCCCACCCATCCACCTCTGGTGTCTTCAATGTCCAGCTACCTTCTACATCCCCACACATCCACCTCTGGTGTCTTACATGTCCAGCTAGCTTCTACATCCCCACCCATCCACCTCTGGTGTCTTCAATGTCCAGCTACCTTCTACATCCCCACCCATCCACCTCTGGTGTCTTCAATGTCCAGCTACCTTCTACATCCCCACCCATCCACCTCTGGTGTCTTCAATGTCCAGCTACCTTCTACATCCCCACCCATCCACCTCTGGTGTCTTCAATGTCCAGCTAGCTTCTACATCCCCACCCATCCACCTCTGGTGTCTTCAATGTCCAGCTAGCTTCTACATCCCCACACATCCACCTCTGGTGTCTTCAATGTCCAGCTACCTTCTACATCCCCACCCATCCACCTCTGGTGTCTTCAATGTCCAGCTACCTTCTACATCCCCACCCATCAACCTCTGGTGTCTTACATGTCCAGCTAGCTTCTACATCCCCACCCATCCACCTCTGGTGTCTTCAATGCCCAGCTAGCTTCTACATCCCCACCCATCCACCTCTGGTGTCTTCAATGTCCAGCTAGCTTCTACATCCCCATCCATCCACCTCTGGTGTCTTCAATGTCCAGCTACCTTCTACATCCCCACCCATCCACCTCTGGTGTCTTCAATGTCCAGCTAGCTTCTATATCCCCACCCATCCACCTCTGGTGTCTTACATGTCCAGCTAGCTTCTACATCCCCACCCATCCACCTCTGGTGTCTTCAATGTCCAGCTATCTTCTACATCCCCACCCATCCACCTCTGGTGTCTTCAATGTCCAGCTACCTTCTACATCCCCACCCATCCACCTCTGGTGTCTTCAATGTCCAGCTACCTTCTACATCCCCACCCATCCACCTCTGGTGTCTTCAATGTCCAGCTACCTTCTACATCCCCACCCATCCACCTCTGATGTCTTCAATGTCCAGCTACCTTCTACATCCCCACCCATCCACCTCTGGTGTCTTCAATGTCCAGCTAGCTTCTACATCCCCACCCATCCACCTCTGGTGTCTTCAATGTCCAGCTACCTTCTACATCCCCACCCATCCACCTCTGGTGTCTTCAATGTCCAGCTAGCTTCTACATCCTCACCCATCCACCTCTGGTGTCTTCAATGTCCAGCTAGCTTCTACATCCCCACCCATCCACCTCTGGTGTCTTACATGTCCAGCTAGCTTCTACATCCCCACCCATCCACCTCTGGTGTCTTCAATGTCCAGCTAGCTTCTACATCCCCACACATCCACCTCTGGTGTCTTCAATGTCCAGCTAGCTTCTACATCCCCACCCATCCACCTCTGGTGTCTTCAATGTCCAGCTACTTCTACATCCCCACCCATCCACCTCTGGTGTCTTCAATGTCCAGCTAGCTTCTACATCCCCACCCATCCACCTCTGGTGTCTTCAATGTCCAGCTAGCTTCTACATCCCCACCCATCCACCTCTGGTGTCTTCAATGTCCAGCTAGCTTCTACATCCCCACCCATCCACCTCTGGTATCTTCAATGTCCAGCTACCTTCTACATCCCCACCCATCCACCTCTGGTGTCTTCAATGCCCAGCTAGCTTCTACATCCCCACCCATCCACCTCTGGTGTCTTCAATGTCCAGCTACCTTCTACATCCCCACCCATCCACCTCTGGTGTCTTCAATGTCCAGCTAGCTTCTACATCCCCACCCATCCACCTCTGGTGTCTTTAATGTCCAGCTAGCTTCTACATCCCCACCCATCCACCTCTGGTGTCTTACATGTCCAGCTAGCTTCTACATCCCCACCCATCCACCTCTGGTGTCTTACATGTCCAGCTAGCTTCTACATCACCACCCATCCACCTCTGGTGTCTTCAATGTCCAGCTAGCTTCTACATCCCCACCCATCCACCTCTGGTGTCTTACATGTCCAGCTACCTTCTACATCCCCACCCATCCACCTTTGGTGTCTTCAATGTCCAGCTACCTTTTACATCCCCACCCATCCACCTCTGGTGTCTTCAATGCCCAGCTACCTTCTACATCCCCACCCATCCACCTCTGGTGTCTTCAATGTCCAGCTACCTTCTACATCCCCACCCATCCACCTCTGGTGTCTTCAATGTCCAGCTAGCTTCTACATCCCCACCCATCCACCTCTGGTGTCTTCAATGTCCAGCTACCTTCTACATCCCCACACATCCACCTCTGGTGTCTTACATGTCCAGCTAGCTTCTACATCCCCACCCATCCACCTCTGGTGTCTTCAATGTCCAGCTACCTTCTACATCCCCACCATCCACCTCTGGTGTCTTCAATGTCCAGCTACCTTCTACATCCCCACCCATCCACCTCTGGTGTCTTCAATGTCCAGCTACCTTCTACATCCCCACCCATCCACCTCTGGTGTCTTCAATGTCCAGCTAGCTTCTACATCCCCACCCATCCACCTCTGGTGTCTTCAATGTCCAGCTAGCTTCTACATCCCACACATCCACCTCTGGTGTCTTCAATGTCCAGCTACCTTCTACATCCCCACCCATCCACCTCTGGTGTCTTCAATGTCCAGCTACCTTCTACATCCCCACCCATCCACCTCTGGTGTCTTCAATGCCCAGCTACCTTCTACATCCCCACCCATCCACCTCTGGTGTCTTCAATGTCCAGCTACCTTCTACATCACCACCCATCCACCTCTGGTGTCTTCAATGCCCAGCTAGCTTCTACATCCCCACCCATCCACCTCTGGTGTCTTCAGTGTCCAGCTACCTTCTACATCCCCACCCATCCACCTCTGGTGTCTTCAATGTCCAGCTACCTTCTACATCCCCACCCATCCACCTCTGGTGTCTTCAATGTCCAGCTAGCTTCTACATCCCCACCCATCCACCTCTGGTGTCTTCAATGCCCAGCTAGCTTCTACATCCCCACCCATCCACCTCTGGTGTCTTCAATGTCCAGCTACCTTCTACATCCCCACCCATCCACCTCTGGTGTCTTCAATGTCCAGCTAGCTTCTACATCACCACCCATCCACCTCTGGTGTCTTCAATGTCCAGCTAGCTTCTACATCCCCACCCATCCACCTCTGGTGTCTTCAATGTCCAGCTACCTTCTACATCCCCACCCATCCACCTCTGGTGTCTTCAATGTCCAGCTACCTTTTACATCCCCACCCATCCACCTCTGGTGTCTTCAATGCCCAGCCACCTTCTACATCCCCACCCATCCACCTCTGGTGTCTTCAATGTCCAGCTACCTTCTACATCCCCACCCATCCACCTCTGGTGTCTTCAATGTCCAGCTAGCTTCTACATCCCCACCCATCCACCTCTGGTGTCTTCAATGTCCAGCTACCTTCTACATCCCCACCCATCCACCTCTGGTGTCTTCAATGTCCAGCTAGCTTCTACATCCCCACCCATCCACCTCTGGTGTCTTACATGTCCAGCTAGCTTCTACATCCCCACCCATCCACCTCTGGTGTCTTCAATGTCCAGCTAGCTTCTACATCCCCACACATCCACCTCTGGTGTCTTCAATGTCCAGCTAGCTTCTACATCCCCACCCATCCACCTCTGGTGTCTTCAATGTCCAGCTACCTTCTACATCCCACCCATCCACCTCTGGTGTCTTCAATGTCCAGCTAGCTTCTACATCCCACCCATCCACCTCTGGTGTCTTCAATGTCCAGCTAGCTTCTACATCCCCACCCATCCACCTCTGGTGTCTTCAATGTCCAGCTACCTTCTACATCCCCACCCATCCACCTCTGGTGTCTTCAATGCCCAGCTAGCTTCTACATCCCCACCCATCCACCTCTGGTGTCTTCAATGTCCAGCTACCTTCTACATCCCCACCCATCCACCTCTGGTGTCTTCAATGTCCAGCTAGCTTCTACATCCCCACCCATCCACCTCTGGTGTCTTCAATGTCCAGCTAGCTTCTACATCCCCACCCATCCACCTCTGGTGTCTTCAATGTCCAGCTAGCTTCTACATCCCCACCCATCCACCTCTGGTGTCTTACATGTCCAGCTAGCTTCTACATCCCCACCCATCCACCTCTGGTGTCTTCAATGTCCAGCTAGCTTCTACATCCCCACCTATCCACCTCTGGTGTCTTACATGTCCAGCTACCTTCTACATCCCCACCCATCCACCTCTGGTGTCTTCAATGTCCAGCTACCTTTTGCATCCCACCCATCCACCTCTGGTGTCTTCAATGCCCAGCTACCTTCTACATCCCCACCCATCCACCTCTGGTGTCTTCAATGTCCAGCTAGCTTCTACATCCCCACCCATCCACCTCTGGTGTCTTCAATGTCCAGCTACCTTCTACATCCCCACCCATCCACCTATGGTGTCTTCAATGTCCAGCTACCTTCTACATCCCCACCCATCCACCTCTGGTGTCTTCAATGCCCAGCTAGCTTCCACATCCCACCCATCCACCTCCGGTGTCTTCAATGTCCAGCTAGCTTCTACATCCCCACCCATCCACCTCTGGTGTCCTCAATGTCCAGCTAGCTTCTACATCCCCACCCATCCAACTCTGGTGTCTTCAATGTCCAGCTACCTTCTACATCCCCACCCATCCACCTCTGGTGTCTTACATGTCCAGCTCGCTTCTACATCCCCACCCATCCACCTCTGGTGTCTTCAATGTCCAGCTACCTTCTACATCCCCACAATCCACCTCTGGTGTCTTACATGTCCAGCTTGCTTCTACATCCCCACCCATCCACCTCTGGTGTCTTACATGTCCAGCTAGCTTCTACATCCCCACCCATCCACCTCTGGTGTCTTCAATGTCCAGCTACCTTCTACATCCCCACCCATCCACCTCTGGTGTCTTCAATGCCCAGCTACCTTCTACATCCCCACCCATCCACCTCTGGTGTCTTACATGTCCAGCTAGCTTCTACATCCCCACCATCCACCTCTGGTGTCTTCAATGTCCAGCTAGCTTCTACATCCCCACACATCCACCTCTGGTGTCTTCAATGTCCAGCTAGCTTCTACATCCCCACCCATCCACCTCTGGTGTCTTCAATGTCCAGCTAGCTTCTACATCCCCACCCATCCACCTCTGGTGTCTTCAATGCCCAGCTACCTTCTACATCCCCACCCATCCACCTCTGGTGTCTTCAATGTCCAGCTACCTTCTACATCACCACCCATCCACCTCTGGTGTCTTCAATGCCCAGCTAGCTTCTACATCCCCACCCATCCACCTCTGGTGATGTCCAGCTACCTTCTACATCCCCACCCATCCACCTCTGGTGTCTTCAATGTCCAGCTACCTTCTACATCCCCACCCATCCACCTCTGGTGTCTTCAATGTCCAGCTACCTTCTACATCCCCACCCATCCACCTCTGGTGTCTTCAATGTCCAGCTAGCTTCTACATCCCCACCCATCCACCTCTGGTGTCTTCAATGCCCAGCTAGCTTCTACATCCCCACCCATCCACCTCTGGTGTCTTTAATGTCCAGCTACCTTCTACATCCCCACCCATCCACCTCTGGTGTCTTCAATGTCCAGCTACCTTCTACATCCCCACCCATCCACCTCTGGTGTCTTCAATGCCCAGCTAGCTTCTACATCCCCACCCATCCACCTCTGGTGTCTTCAATGTCCAGCTACCTTCTACATCCCCACCCATCCACCTCTGGTGTCTTCAATGTCCAGCTAGCTTCTACATCCCCACCCATCCACCTCTGGTGTCTTCAATGTCCAGCTAGCTTCTACATCCCCACCCATCCACCTCTGGTGTCTTCAATGTCCAGCTAGCTTCTACATCCCCACCCATCCACCTCTGGTGTCTTACATGTCCAGCTACCTTCTACATCCCACCCATCCACCTCTGGTGTCTTCAATGTCCAGCTACCCTCAATGTCCAGCTACCTTCTACATCCCCACCCATCCACCTCTGGTGTCTTCAATGTCCAGCTAGCTTCTACATCCCCACCCATCCACCTCTGGTGTCTTCAATGTCCAGCTACCTTCTACATCACCACCCATCCACCTCTGGTGTCTTCAATGTCCAGCTAGCTTCTACAACCCCACCCATCCACCTCTGGTGTCTTACATGTCCAGCTACCTTCTACATCCCCACCCATCCACTCTGGTGTCTTACATGTCCAGCTACCTTCTACATCCCCACCCATCCACCTCTGGTGTCTTAAATGTCCAGCTAGCTTCTACATCCCCACCCATCCACCTCTGGTGTCTTACATGTCCAGCTAGCTTCTACATCCCCACCCATCCACCTCTGGTGTCTTACATGTCCAGCTACCTTCTACATCCCCACCCATCCACCTCTGGTGTCTTCAATGTCCAGCTAGCTTCTACATCCCCACCCATCCACCTCTGGTGTCTTACATGTCCAGCTAGCTTCTACATCCCACCCATCCACCTCTGGTGTCTTACATGTCCAGCTAGCTTCTACATCCCCACCCATCCACCTCTGGTGTCTTCAATGTCCAGCTAGCTTCTACATCACCACCCATCCACCTCTGGTGTCTTACACTGACATTTCCACACTGGTGCTGCTGCTGTACCCTTCTTCTCTTGTCAACAGCACCAAGTGCTGAGGACAACAATGGAGCAGATCAGTTCAGCACTGTTAGAATCCCCATGCTAACCTTAGGATACCAACTATTCTTTTTATGGTTTCTGAAGGATATCAAATTTAAAACTCTAGAGGAATGAATCCATAAGTAAAAATAAAAAAAAAAATAAAAAAAAAAAAAGGAAAGAAGATCATCAAACACAAGATGGAAAGGTCACTCACTGACAACCAGGGCAAGAATGAATCCAACGAAGCCAGCAGCGGCTAGACTGAGGTAGTAGACTCCCAAACGTACCACCTCCGGCCACAGGGGAAACAAGCACAAAGCGATAGCACCCAGCACTGGTGATGAAACACACACACACATTTCATTGCATACATGTATACAGGGACTCATATACTCACATGATTCTGTACGCAATTATGCATGCACACACACATACACACACATCATACTTTATTACTCTGCAGGAAGCAAAAAAACAAAAACAAAGAAAATTACACATGCACACACAATCTGAATCACACAAATAGTACACACACACACACACACACACACAGGCATGCACACTTCAATACATTTCTAAGGGGGATGGGGGGGGGGGGGGGGGGGAAGAAAAAGAAAAAGAAAAAAAAATAGTGCTTGTTTCAGCAGTCATGCATATAACCTGGTAACGAAAGAAGACTATCCTTTATTGTGGACACAATCACTGTCACTTTGTGCATCTCACTTCTTGCTGTACCTACCCAGGCCAACCACAGGGGTACATATGACATACACTTATCTGGGCTGTCACAACATCAAAATAAAAAACCCAAGCATGTTTGTTTATTCAGGAATAAAAAGAAAAGAGGACTGTAAAATATTAATCCAATCAAAAAAACCAGTCTGCTCCGATTGCACTCCAGTGCCCTTGAAGCATCAAACATACTTCTTCCGGTGCACATGTTCTGAGAGGCCTGTTAATTCCATGGTTGGGATAGCTCAGCTCCTTTTAACAAAGCGAAAAAGTAACAATGTGCCATTCTCAGCTAGTTCACTTTCCGATACCAAGTTGAAAACTGCAGATTGAAATTGCTTACTTTTGTAGTCTTTTCAGTCCAATCTGATTTCCAACAGTTGACAAATGTGCCTTCCTCAAACGTCTTGCCTTGAATTACAATCCGTGAGACGTAACATCGTATCTTCCCTTCGAAAGAAGAAGCCTCTGCATGATCCACAACCAGAAAAAGGCTGCACAAATTGCATTCACCTACATCTTTGCCCACTACTGAAATGCTCCAACTAAAGCAAGCAGGATCCCCACGATAAACCATAACGATCGTAGGTGGCAAAGCGCTGAATGCAGACTCATGAAAATCTGGATCGAAAAAGCTCTGGGTACTGAAGTGTTCTGCAATTTGTTTTTTCAAGAGACTTTTTTTTCTCTTTGGATGTTCACTTCTCCTGCTTCTGAAAATCAAGTAGTTTTCTCAGACGTCCTTGGCTCCTAAGACAGTTCTCCAGCCTGACAAGTTTTTAGGCTATCTTCTTCTTCTTCTTCCTAAAAAAACTGGTTCACTCAAAAATGAGTAGGTCACCAGCGTGCATGTTAAAAAAAGAAAGTGCGACTCAGCCTGTTGGCCCCTGGAGCAAAATTTGGCAACAAGGGGTCGCACATGATATTTAAAAGGTTAAAAGCAATGGCCAGGTTAAGGCCTAGGTAACCATAAAATATATGGGGAAGTTAAAATAGAAAAGTCAATCAATATGCAGATCTCAAGACTGTCGTATCAATTAGATTTTTAAAAGACACTGCATTTGTGGCAATCTTGATGGCACCCAGCAGTGAGTTCCGCAGCCTTACAGAACTAGGATAAAATGAATGTAAATGGCTGTCAATATTTGATGCAGGTATGACATAAGATTGACCGCCACTCCTGGTGCTACTTTCATTCAATACTAGTTGTTCCATTGGGATATCAATATAGCTCTGCCTTTGAAGAAGGTATTAAGTTTAATAAAAGCTCTTCTCTCTTCTAAGGGTTTCCATTCTAATTTCCTCATGTTCTTCCTGGTATTCCCTTTCTCTCTGATGTGGTTCCCTGTTATGAACCGTGCAGCTCTCTTCTGAATCTTTTCGAGGTTATCAATGTCCTTTAGATGGTAAGGATCCCAGACTGAGCAACCATATTCCAGTACTGGTCTAACCAGTGTTTTATAGCAGTCATCCTTAACCTTTCGTTGATATTCCTGTATAAGAAAGCTAAGATGTTGTTTGCTTTCTTACATACTAAATTGTAATGTTCTTTCCATTTGAGACGACTATCTATAATCACGCCTAAAAATGTTGCAGCATTGGGTTCTTTAAGAATAGTATTGTAAATAGAGTATTCTGATCTAGTTGGTGAGCGTTTATTACATATACGCAACACTTGGCACTTCTGGGGATGAAATTCCATTTTCCAAGTTCTTTCCCACTCTTGTAAAGCGTTTAGATCTTCTTGTAGAATGCGTGTATCATTCTTGCTTCTGATTGTTCTATATACTAAGCTGTCATCTGCAAAAAGCCTTACAGTATTTCCAGGAGAGAGACTTCTACTTATGTCATTTATATAAATTTTTAAAAAACATGAATGTGCGTGTGGGCAAACACACACACAAAATATGTAGACTGTCATGATCGCACAAACACATACACAAAGTTTGTAAGAAACCATACATGCACAAAGTCAAAATCTCTCACTCTCTCTTTAGCTCTAACATCACAACACATATCACTCACCAATAAGGGATCCAATGATCAGTGTTTTAGCGTTAGCAGGATCATATACCCAGACGTAAATATTCTGCACAGAGAGGAACACACAGATCAACAGTTATTCTCATAGCCATCAGTATAATTTTGGCACATCCTTTCCCCCTCCCCTCTTCCCCCAAACATGCTACAGCCCACCAGCCCCACCCTCTTCTCTCCACCTCCCTCTCATACTTTTATGTACTCCATGCCTGTTCCTTAAACACACACAAAACTTTTAAAGCTGAATAAATGACCTTGCATCAGTAGCCAAATATCCTCCCTCTAACACAGAAGAAGCCAAATATGAGTAGGAGCCAACACAGCAACCTCTTCGTGTCATGGGCTGTCTGAAGATGGTCAGCCCCAGACACCCTCTTGTTCCAAACCACTCACCTCCTCCCCATCCAGGAACCTCTGGTCATCTGTCATCACCAGCTTCAGACGTTTCTCTTTCTTCTTCTTTCCCTCCTCCTGCCACCACAGACAGACAGTTCCAATAATCCGTATATCACCATCATCATCAATGTTGTTATAACATCCTAACATTGCTGTATCATTGCCATTGTAGTAAGATCACAGCTATCATTAATACATCAATATCTTTATACTGTACACCATCCTTGCTATATCATCACCCTTACTGTTCCATCAAAATCACTGTCCCCTTGACACGAGCCATAGATTGCTAGGACAGTCAGGGATCTCCAGGATCCCTGTCCTTGGTCATATGCAACAGGGTAGAAGAGTTGTAACCAGTCCAGTCTTTCATACTGTCTATCCAGGACTTCTTTGTTCTGCCTCTGGAATGTTCATCTTCCACTATACCCTGTAGGATGGTTTTAGACAGGGACTCGTGGTGACATGCATGTCCACCCTCCACTGTACCCTGTAGAATGGTCTTGGACAGGCAGTCATGGGGAGATACATGTCCACCCTCCACTGTACCCTGTAGAATGGTCTTGGACAGGCAGTCATGGGGAGATACATGTCCACCCTCCACTGTACCCTGTAGAATGGTCTTGGACAGGCAGTCATGGGGAGATACATGTCCACCCTCCACTGTACCCTGTAGAATGGTCTTGGACAGGGAGTCATGGGGAGATACATGTCCACCCTCCACTGTACCATGTAGAATGGTCATGGACAGGGAGTCATGGTGAGATACATGTCCACCCTCCACTGTACCCTGTAGAATGGTCATGGACAGGCAGTCATGGTGAGATACATGTCCACCCTCCACTGTACCCTGTAGAATGGTCTTGGACAGGGAGTCATGGGGAGATACATGTCCCCCCTCCACT
>CM031599.1:5843083-5868083 GCA_018398815.1 Conus ventricosus | reverse complement strand
AATCAGGTAATCATCAAAAGGACATAAGTCTTTCGAAGATAACTGAGCAATCTAAATTTGAAGAGTAATGCAGTGTCTTTTCTGGTCTTTTGAAGCTGAGCGAGCAACCTAAGTTTCAAGTATAATGCATTGTCTTCTCTGGTGGGGGTTGTCTTATGATACCTTGCTTCCAACCCACAGGTGACTGTACTGGAATTGTGAAAAATTAGCACTGGGTGTAACCGTATGAAGGAGCAGGAATGAGTGGAGTGGGAATAATGTAAAACCAAATATTCTTTGGAACTGAAAGCTCACACAACATACACAGCATATTCAATGTCAGTAGCTGAAGAATACAGTCCACTGGCTTAATCAAGTCACTGAGTTTACTCATTAATTTTATGGTGTACCTGTAAAATGTATTTCATGTACAGATTGTGTACATTAAAGTACAAGTAACTTTACAAGTCATGCAACTTAATAAGGCAAAAAAGAATAAAACATAAGAACAGCTAAGCACATGATATGGCTGAAGGCTGCTACAGCCCTTGGAAGAATGGAGATTTTATTTCATTTGTAACATATATCACACATCGTTAGCTGGACTCTGCCCCAAAGCTGAGAATGCTTTGAAAATGCAAAAAGAGCAACACTTTGATTTTCTGCAAATCAATCTTTATCTGCAGGACTGAGACTATTCCAAGAGGAGCATAAAATTTAAAAATATCTAAAGAATGATCTTCATGTGACTGGGTTTGTAATTTCTCTTATTCATGTTTATGCCTTTGTAAGTAATGTGTGTGCGAGTGCATAAGCATGTGACAGTGTGCATGTGCGTGCATGTGTGTGTGTGTGTGTGTGTGTGTGTGTGTGTGTGTGTGTGTGTACTAACTGTCTGTGTCTGCTACAGGTGTATTGCGAAAAACATTTTAATTAAATCATTTACTTCACATCACACTTATTTTTTCAGTAAGCTGAGTGAAATTGTGCTTGCATGTGTTTATGTGATCAGGTGTGTGTGTGTGTGTATGTGTGTGTGTGTGTGTGTGTGTGTGTGTGTGTGTGTGTGTGTCACACACACACACACACACACACACACACACACACACACACACACACACACACTGTGTGTGTGTGTGTGTACCAGGACTCCCACTGTGGAAAAGCACTAAGGATAGTTCCACAAAATTAGGAAAGACCTATGACTGTCAAAGTTGTGATCTTATAAACCATGTGCAATGGAATGACCAACTTCACATTTTCAAACTCTTTGTCATTCTGTGAGACAGTGATGTTATCAGCAGTGCTTCAAGCTGATCAAGAAAAATAAACATGAAATAGCATTCAAATATCACCAAACTGGAAGTTTGCTGGTTGTAGTTACATTTGAGTACAATTGTAATGGATAGTAGCATCAACATTTCCATTTACAGGGTCAAAATGACTGTTGCTAGTGTCAGGAGTTCAGACCCATTGGGAACATTGAAATATGATAGGTTATGATCACTACAGCACACACACACACACACACACACACACACACCACACACACACACATACACACACACACACACACACACATACACACACACACACACACACACACACAGTAGCGACATGAGAAAAAAAATAACTTGATCTAAAAAGGAACACCACTATCAGAAAGAAAGAAAGAAAAAAAGAAAAGAACAAACTGCTATCAAACTGTGTAAAGAGTATCTCAATCAGACATCTGAAAAGGAAGTTATGATTTTTTTAAGTGAGTGAATGTTGGCCTTTTTTATTGATGAGTTGAAATCTACTTCAGGTCTGTGACCAACAAACGAGGTCACTTACACACCGGAGTCACATGACCCTAAGATCTAAGGTCATGAGAGGTTACTTTAACAGATGAAAGGTGACAAACAGATTGAGTTGCCATGGCTATCACATATCCCTGATCCACCATTACATTGATTCAAACTTTCCCAAGTCAGATTATGGTACGAACGAGCGTCATAATTCAGATGAAACTGGGCAGACACTCGCAAAAGGAAAAAAACCTCTGGGCCAAGTTTCATTTGCAAGATCTAATTTTGTGCTGCTAAAGTGAAGGCATACTTGGGAATTAACCTCTTACTTCTGTGCACCTCACAAAATTCACCTGAGCAAAACAGCCTGCAGAATTTTTTTTTTTTTTTTTTTTTTACCTTATGCTGCCTTCCTTTCTCTTCCTTCATGTATAATTCACATGCGATGACTCCCCATCAGACCCTACCTGCTGTAGACAACTGACATTTTTAGTCATATATATATATGCAGAAGGTTGGGGGGGGGGGGGGGGGGGGGGAAGAGAGGAATATCAATGCCTGATTTGCACGTCGTTACACAGTTATAATGGTTTTTTGTTTACTTCAGATACAGTCAACCACCCAAATGTTTCGTAAGCAAGAAATGACAATTCTGAAAAAAAAAAGTAAGGGGGGGGGGGGGGGGGGGGGGGGGGGGAGGGGGAGGGTTCCACATTACTGAAACCAAAGAGTAGGGTTAACAGCTGATCTGGCTAGCAGCCACCAATGATGGTACAGTAGAGTTAACACTAAATCCGGACTAGTGCGAGTAGTGGTAGTGGAAATTGCCAGACTCCGAAAAGTGAAGCTTTATTATATATCTCTTGTGATGGCGGGTAAGGCTGGCTAAACTATTCTTTTACCGTTCGTTCGTCATGCCTTCAACAAGATAAAAACGGGACGGAACCGAAACTCAATTTCTTTATCTGTCTTGGATTAGTTTAATGTAAAGAAAAGTAGACAAAGTACACATAACTGCAATAAATCATAGGTTGTTTAAATATTTTTACCTCATCAAATTTCTTGCCACGATTCTTCTTTCGGTCCGTCATGATAGCTCTACTGATGATGTGTTTATCATTGGCCTCGTTTTCACGACTCAACGGAAACAAATTCATCTGTCTTAACACCACAAACTAAATTCATTGAAACGCCTTTCGGTTTCAGTTTCTATTTTGGTTACCTGAAATATGCTTAGGTTTCAAGTTCCTGTCTGCATTGACATGATTTCGGCAACTTGACTCTCACAGGTCTTGCGTAACGCGGGACTTAAAAAAAGTAAGTTGGAAAAATGATCGGCCTGAACAATTCTTTTGCGGTTATTTTTGACAGCAGTAGTGAGGGCGAATAAAACAGAATGAAAAGTGATCTGCATGAGTGGAATCAGTGACCAGCCGTTTGACCAGCAGGAGAAATTCTTTGTCAACGGTGAGGAAGAGAGGAAAAACGGTAGTATTTGAAATGGAAACTAGTGAAAACAAAGGCCTTCGGCTGGAAAAAGCCCACTGGAAATATTTGCTCTCAAGCAAACAAGAACCAAAGCTTCCTGAGGTAAAACGCGTAAGTCAGCTTCTTACAAGTCGTTCGTACTTCGTGTCCTAAGAATATTCACTATTGGTCTGGGACCAGTACCGACAACAGATAGACTGGAAGCGTTACAGATAAAATGGGCTACGGACGAAAAGAAAAGGAGACAGGGAGAGCGAGGGAAATAGAGAAGGAGACCACTGGGGAAGAAGAAAAAGATGAAGACGAAGAAGGAGAAGAAAAAGGAGAAGGAGAGAGAGAGAGAGAGAGAGGAGAGGGAGAGAGCTACACTTCTCCAGGAGGGAATGTCCAAGAGCCAAAACGCCAAGGTCTTCAATTTGAGCGCCACAACACGCCAACCTATGTTCTACATACGTCAGTTTAATTTGTATTTCTTTGACTTTGTTCTACACCGCTACCAAAAATTCAGGACAAGCTGGACTACAGCTATTCCAGCTACTTCCCAAGGACCATCAGGGATAGGAATAAACTCCCTTCGGAAGTTGCCTTGTCCCCCACACTTGACACCTTCACTAGGAGGGTGTCAAGCCTTGCCTAACTCACCTACACCACACACACACACACACACACACACACACACACACACACACACACACACACACACACACACACACAAGGCACGGGGAGAGAGGGGGTAGGCAGGAGAAGGGTGGTGGGAACAAGCTGGGACTAAGCATGAATATACATTTGACGTACACGTTAGCTAGGAGCAATGAGAGGGGTGTGTCTAACTTCCAGCTATGTCCTGCAACTGGCAGATGGACGGTGTTTTTTCTTCTTTTTGTTTCTTTTTTTTCTTTCTTTCTTCCCCCGCCCCCCCCCCCCCCCCCCCCTTTATCCCCCCTAGTAATGGAGAAAGGAGAAAAGAGAGAAAGAAAGGAACATGTATTTAGGAGATGTAGAGTCGGTTTTCGTTTTACATCTCTTATGCATACACAAGCTGCTAAGCCATAGAGTGCATGGCATTTCACACAATTAGAATATGCTATAGTTTTTACATATACCTACCGTTGAGTTAATGTGACTCATAATCGAGGACCATCTTACTGTCATGCACAATTGTTTATATCGAACGCATACTGTAAAACTCTGCTTATATTTCATCATAAAACGGTCTTTCCTGAACAGGCGAAGTGTACATAAAACATTAAGTGAAATATATTGTGTCACTCATGTCTGTAACAAGACAGACAGAAAAACGCACATACTTATATACGCACGCGCATGCGCGCAGATCACACACACACACACACACACACACACACACACACACACACACACACACACATGCGTGTACGCACGTGTGTGCTTGTACGCACACACACGAGCACACACACACGCACGCATGCACGCACTCTAGCGCTCTCTCCTTCTCTCTCACACACACATACACATACACACACACTCTCTGTCACTGTCTTTGTCTCTTTCTGTCTGTCTGTCTCTCTCGCTGTCTCTGCAAATAGCAATGGAAAAGTATTTGAAGACAGAAACTCGTTGTTCGTAAACTGAATTGAAGCACTGCAAAGAGGAAATCGCCTGAAAGACTACACCAACAAAAGAGTGGACGATTATGCTAATTGACAATTAGCACTATTAAAGAGAAGGAGGGAGAGGGATGGAAGGAGATACAGAGACAGCATATAGGAATTAAGACGAGCATGCTAGTGAGTATAGAGTAGTATGTATGTTGTGTAAGTAACAAACCGGTGTTTCGAGTTCACTTTATGCTGTGCTTGCCTCTTTATGCGATACTTTGAAAACAACTTTCTGCCGCAACGTCATGAAAACAACTTTCTGCAGCAACGTCATGCCCCCATACTATAATACTATAAACGGTACACCCTTGATGGGTTAGGTGCCCCCTCCAAGGACACTGCCATTGATGACTTGATCTCATCGGTATAAACCTACTGGGTATAGAAGTTTATAATGAAAAAACAAATCCGCAAAATGTGTCGCTGTCCTGGATATGACTGTTCTGATCACAGACCCCAGACTACTACCAGACTACTGGTCTCATTCACTACCAGCCAACTGACTCAGATGTGTGATTCGACTACATGTCTTCCTATTACCCCACCGCCAAAACCAGCATAGCTTTCTCTTGAGACTTCGCATACTCTGTTCCGATAGCTCAAACTTTGAAGAAAAAAAGGAAAAAGATGAGGCAAATCTTCTTCCTACACCACTGCTCTGACGAAGTCATTGATCAGGGACGTCTTTGGGTTATGCTGACTCCTGCCAACTTCTTCTCGTTCCCGGCTATGCTAAGTGAGTAGTCCGGTTATATGTGTTTGTGAAGTTCACTGTCAGCTTCAACGACTTTGCCCTGACCCACAGCCTCTTCCTCAGGTACACAGCACTCGGTCACATCCCCAGATGTAGGGTGTCAAGATTGGAATAGGACTGGGGAATGCTGACTGACGTCTGTTGACCCACTGCCGCCCGAGAACTTACCCGTGTGGGAGTTTCTTAGCCTGAAGAAATGCGAGAGGAGCCTTCTGTTGACAAATTCTGAAATCTAGACCCAAAGAAACTCAGTCGTAAGTCAGACTTGTAGTCAGTCTGTTCTTTTACCCATCTGTATAGCATATTTGTAAAAATCCTTCATTTAAATTGGAATGTCCTCCAGTCCCGTGCAAATACAGCTGAGATTTTCGGTCTGCCTCACCAGGACGCTTGCAAACGTGACATGAACATTCGCAGTATGTTCGTGCTTTATAACCAGTGCCAACGAAAGGACAACTCCAACAAGTACTATTCCATGTAACAAATCTGACTGTAAGACCTGTCTCTTTTCCTTTCCACTTCTGTGAAATGAAAGGACCCAGATCACAAATGAAAACCACACAGCACTTCAATTATGTCACCATCTCATCTGATTTAAGTCATCCACTGCACTTTGTGTTCCAAAACTGTACATTAAAGTGACTGGGAGCGTCCTCAAAACAAAATTTTAGAATACCTTGCTGATGTCCACCACTAAGCGGGACAACCCCTAGCTAATCACTCCAAACTACAAGAGCACTGAGCACACAATGTCACTAAGAGGGACAACCCCCTAGCTAATCACTCCAAACTACAAGAGCACTGAGCACACAATGTCACTAAGAGGGACAACCCCTAGCTAATCACTCCAAACTACAAGGGCACTGAGCACATAATGTCAGGGTGAAGGGCTTGCGGTGTATGAAAGGGTGTGGATGCTCATCTCTTGAGAAACTAGACAGCGGGAATTCAACCAGAATGAACCCAAGAGTTAATCTGTCACAAACCCACTGCCCTGTAGTCTCCCCAAGGAGGAGACTAGCTCCATCCAGGTTCCCCTTTTGGGCCTCCTGACCTCAGTAGATTCTTTTCAGTATCACTGGGGACCAGGGAGTTATTTGCTTTTGAGTGGAGGAGAGGGACATGGGGTGCGTGATAACATGATAGATGAGTAAATAGTCTGGATTCGGGCGAGTCTGGTTTCATATCCGTTGACTTTAAAAAGCCATCAACCAATGGCCAGTGTTCGTTTTGAAATCCTCATTAAGGCTGAGAATGGCGGAGCCGCTAACATCAGGGAGAAACTCCAAGGAGAGCCTGGCAGCGGGTCTGCAGAGAAGAAACGTCCTCAGACACGTGTTTCAGCCCTGAGCTCTGTACACTGTAAGGGAGAGCTTGACAGCAGGTCTTCAGAGAAGAAACCCCTCAGACACGTGTTTCAGCCCTGAGCTCTGTACACTGTAAGGGAGAGCTTGACAGCAGGTCTTCAGAGAAGAAACCCCCTCAGACACGTGTTTTAGCCCTGAGCTCTGTACACTGTAAGGGAGAGCTTGACAGCAGGTCTTCAGAGAAGAAACCCCTCAGACACGTGTTTCAGCCCTGAGTCTGTACACTGTAAGGGAGAGCTTGACAGCAGGTCTTCAGAGAAGAAACCCCTCAGACACGTGTTTCGGCCCTGAACTCATTTCAGCTTCAAGGGGTCAGGCCGCATTCAGGCCATGACTCCAATGCCCTTCTGCTGCTGGACTCTTTTTTTTTTTCTTTTCTTTTTTTCCCGGCGCTGCTGGGATTCGACCCCGCAACTTTTGGATGGTTGGGCGTCTCAGGGAGTGCCTTTTCAGACGGACGCCTTATCCACATCGAGATTAGACACTTGTTTTAAGTTAGGAAACGTAGCCCTTATAAAGTTTACTTTTTTTCTTCTTGACCAGATCTTGCTGCCCCGGCTATTGCCTTCAGGGTTCTGGTCCCCTTCTGAGCAGAAATCCAGAGCTGCTTGATGTCGTCATAGACTGATGAGCCTGCAAATCCCTTTACCTCAATCTCTATGTCAAAGACTGACCTGGGAAACAGATTCCCTCAAACTGCTTGCTAGACTGGCATACTTCTCAGTCTTGCAGATGTAAGCTTGTCCCATTCTGCTTTTTTGATAGCACAGTGAGCTCGATCAAAATATTGACAACATTCGGTCTCATGCCACTTATTCCTGATGGTCTCAGGTCAGGGTGGTTGTCCAATACTGGAGGGTCTGCTGTGCCTTCCCAGTCATCCACTCCATCCAATAAACCATACATCCATGCTATTGATACAACTGTTTTAGACCATAATTTGTGATCTCCTGCCCTGTAGAACGTCGTTGCTGGAGCTTTTGGTGGCGTAGCGTTTCCTCCGGCAGTGTTAACCGCAGGTAAATCTCCTTAGGCACTTGGTCGTACGTCCATGTGTATCTTCCCTGAGTTAGCGCTGCTCTGCATGAACCCAGTACATGTTACTCTCTTTTTTTGCCGTGACGGATACCTTGGGTGTCATCTGATACCTCAAATTTCACCAGGTTCGAATTCGAGGGCAGGGGTTTAAGAAGTGCCATGTGTCATTGCATCTTAGACGTCTTTGGCGTGTGTTTTCCGACGTAGTCCATTGCACCTGTTGTCCTTGTAAGACTGCCTTCTTTTGGCAACTTCTTCTTTCTCCAGCTCCTCTGTTACCATGTCTCTCTTTGTTCTGTAACCATGTCTCTCTTTGTTCTGTAACCATGTCTCTCTTTGTTCTGTTACCATGTCTCTCTTTGTTCTGTAACCATGTCTCTCTTAGTTTTCCCATTTGCCTTTGATCGTCACTTCATTTCTGTTGACCCCAGCCCTTGTCTGTTGGCTTACCTCCCAGACTTTCCATTTGCTGACAGTCTTTAACTTGGGCTGATTGATCTTCCAAGTGTGCACGCGGTGTGCTTGCGTGTATATACACCTGTGACTGTTTATTTAACCGATCGTGTGTGTGTGTGTGTGTGTGTTGTGTGTGTGTGTGTGTGTGTGTGTGTGTGTGTGTGTGTGTGTGTGTGTGTGTGATTATTGATTTATCTGTTCATTTATTTATGTTTAACAGGTGATACATACATTGGTCCAGATCATATACTAAGGGGACTGGGCTTTTAGGGACAAGATTTCGCTGCGATTCCAGCATGGAGATGTTCGTCTTGACAAGACGTTGTTGGCTGGCAGGTCTGGTCGAGGTTGTTGTTTGCGGGCGGGCGGAGGGACCCGGGGTAGACGGTGTCGTCGGGCAGGATCCTAGGTGAAGTCATTAGGACCGCCGGGTGGTCGTCTGAGGGTACCCCAGCTTGGTGACCTCGTGCTTTTGATGTCCATGAGCGTGTCGGTGTGGGTGGCTGGAGGGAGTGAAGTGCTGGTCTTATGAACGATTCACAGGCACGCGCGTTCGTTTGGGACATGGGTTATGGTAGTGGTAGAGGGAACGTGTGATTGTGGGGATCGCATGTTCAACTATGGCGGAGGGAGGAGGAAGGGGATAAAGAATGGTGATGTGTCTGTACGTCCACTGACTGGCTGAATCGTGTGCATGTGTCCTTTCTTTTCTTTTTTCTCTTTTTCTTTTAATTTTTTTTTTATTTTTATTTTTTTACAAATTTAAAAATCAATATGTCTTTTTTTCATTACAATTTTTCTGCAGTGTGTGTGTGTGTGTGTTCTTTTACTCATTCATTTCCTTCCTATCATCATTTCTTTTCAGCCCTGTCGGTTCTAGTATTACTATTGCTATCACCACTGTTATCTAACTATTATTGTTATTATCATTGTTATTATTATCATAATTAGAATTATCATTGTCCATTGTGCCAATAGCCCAGGCCTCTCCACAAGCCAAGACCTAATGCCTCCACTTCCACTCAGGGCCCACAAGGTGCATGTCACCTACCAGGTTGAAAACTTCCCGAAGGTGTTCACCCTCCAAGTCCACTAAGCGTGAATGGTCCCCGAGAACCGCTTGTAGGCTGACGGTCACTGAACCGAGACGTCAATGCCCGTCCTCAGTTGTCTATCTTGTCCACACTTGGGTAAGTTCCACTGGAGAATCCTATGAATAGCCACTGGTGGAGGTAAAACGTATTCCTGTTCGAGGAATGCTAGTTGGACATATAGTTGCCAGTGCCTCCTAGATATGCGAATTATTCCCCAATTCATTCACATACTTCAGCATCTAACTCGGGGTACCCACTCATGCGGTATTGGAGTTCGAACATTTGAAGAACCTGAGGAAACTAACCCCCAACATTAGTAAAAAGTACCCCGAATTAGCATACAGGACTGGAGAACATTCAGCCGACTCATAACAAGTGTGTGATGTATGATGCAAGATTCCCTTTGATTCTTTACCGAGTCATTAATGTAATGACGGAGGAATTGTTAGCCTGCACTTGTTTTTCCTCACTGCTAAATTTTTCAACATATATAGTGTGTATTTTTGTTAACAGTTTACAAGCAAAAGTTCAGTACTGAGCGATTACAAATGTATCCGTGTATTGTGTGTGTGTGTGTGTGTGTGTGTGTGTGTGTGTGTGTGTGTGTGTGTGTGTGTGTGTGAGAGAGAGAGAGAGAGAGAGAGAGAGAGAAGCGACTGAAGCTCGGGACTTCTTTTGCTGGCAGCTTCGTCCATGACGCAAAACCAAAATATAAAACTGAAAGTATTGTTTCTAAGAATTCATCGACAAAAGCCTTTCCAAGCAACAACCCCCAAAATAGAACTAGCAGTACTGATGTAGAGCACTACTGGTTAAAACTGTCACTGGCTCTCTTCAGAAGGCATTGTAGTTGCTATGTGCAAATGGTATGCCTTTACGTCCCCGCCGAATCGAAGTCTAGAAGTAAGTTTCTTTTGTGTATTCTGCTTTTTCCAAAGCCGGAAAGGCGGTGGGAAAAGAATGAGCACAAATCTATGTCTATGCAAAACAGTGTGTCATTGTTAAAGTTTGAGTAATTGGTTTGCTTCTGATTTATTTTACAAATTCAATTACGCACTTCATTTTTCTTTCTTTAAAAAAAAATCTAAATCAGATAACACTTACACCACTCTCTAAGCATTCCACTCATATAATTGTGTATACGCGCGCGCGCGCACACTCACACACACACACACACACACACACACACACACACACACACACACACACACACACACACACGCGCGCGCGCGCTCTGGTATATTCTACGCATATACATTTATGTGCAAAGGCACACGCAGACGCATATGCACACGCGTGCACGCACAACACACACACACACACACACACACACACACACACACACACACACACACACACACACACACACACACACCTGTAGTAGTAACGCAGAGATGTTAGCTAGGTATTCAAGGCAAGACCAACGCGTTGGGCTAATAATGCACAGCTGAGGGCACACAATAATCTGCCAAGTCTTGTCAGTGAGAGTCTTTCCAAGTGAGATTTTCTTCGTATTTATTCATTTGATTAAATATTTAAGCTGTATATCCTGTGCACTATGGTCTCAAGGCTTCGTAGATGAGGTGGTCTTGTCCGCACCCAGAGACACTTTCTTGATGAAACTGAAACTGAGCAAGCGGTTTTAGGAGCGCCGCATTGTATACGTAGATGCGTAAAGAACAGAAAGTGTTTCTTAAAATGTGTAGCATTTATTAAAATCTTTTTGACTGAAATTAAACATCGGACGCCTGATTAAATGCGTGCACCCCGCGAATCATTCAAGATCCTTTAAGATAAGAACCTTGTCATTTTTGTGTGTAAAATTATGTTTTGGTAGTATTTGGTGAGAAGACAAATCCGCTTTTATGAGTTATATCCCTTTTTACTTCCTGTGTCATCGTCTACATCTTCCCTTGACTGACTTGTTTCCATAACAAGAGACGGTATTACGATAAAAGATCTGATATTCGGAAGTTTGTTTCCCAGAGTTACTCATTTATTTGTGTTGGTAAGTGTTTTGTCATTACGTAACCATGCTGTGCAGTTGACACAGAAAAGCTGAGACATAACCAGTCAACAATATAGCCTATCGAATAAAAAAGATAAAATCAAAGGAAGGGCATACTGCCATTTTTCACCTCTTCTTTACCAGTAATTACCTTGGTCATTTGGCATTTTCTTCTTTTTCCTTGTGATGAACACCCACGACTTGCCGAAGATTATTTCACTCTTGAGGGGGCGAAAAGAAGAAAAGAAACAAAAACAAGAAACGGAGCGTAAGAAGTGAGAAACTAATGCTGCAAAATATTTAGGCGTGATTATAGATAGTCGTCTCAAATGGAAAGAACATTACAATTTAGTATGTAAGAAAGCAAATAACATCTTAGCTTTCTTATACAGGAATATTAATGACTGCCCCCAAAAGGTTAAAGACGACTGCTACAAAACACTGGTTAGACCAGTACTGGAATATGGTTGCTCAGTTTGGGATCCTTACCATCTAAAGGACATTGATAACCTCGAAAAGATTCAGAAGAGAGCAGCACGGTTCGTAACAGGGAACCACATCAGAGAAAAGGGGAATACTAGGAAGAACATGAGGAAATTAGAATGGAAACCCTTAGAGAGAGAAGAGCTTTTATTAAACTTAACACCTTTTTCAAAGGCAGAGCTAAAGTAATTGATATTCCAATGGAACAACTAGTATTGAATAAAAGTAGCACCAGGAGTGGCAGTCAATGTTATACCATACCTGCATCAAATATAGACAGCCACTTACATTCTTTTTATCCCAGTTCTGTACGGCTGTGGAACTCACTGCCGGGTGCCATCAAGATTGCCACAAGTGCAATCTCATTCAAGGGACAAATTGATTCGACAGTTTTGAGATCTGCATATTGACGATTTTCTATTTTTGCTTCCCCAGATATTTTATTATTACCTGGGCCTGAATTTGGCCATTGCTTTTAACTTATTAATATCGAGTGCGACCCCTTGTTGCCAAATTTGCTCCAGGGGCCAACAGTCTGAGTCGCACTGTTTTATGTTATTTTATTTTATTTTTTAATATGCGCGCTGGTGACCTACTCGTTTTTGAGTGAACCAGTATTTTAGGAAGAAGAAGAAGAAGAAGATAGCAAACTCCAGAGGATCCCCCCAAATGGGGAGTTGCGAGTGACCCCGGTGTGAGAGCACTTCCAAGAGCAAGTTGAGAAACCCGATTTTGTTACGTGTAGCTTTGTCCCGGAAAGACAGGAGGCATGAGAGAAGTGTTCGTGGTCAACCGAACGCACACACACACACACACACACACACACACACACACACACACACACACACACCCAACGGAATATACCTGAAGGAGTCATTTATTCAACTGACAAATAACATTACTTGCTTTTAAAAAAATCAAATAATATGGCAGTGTTTGTTTTCTATTTACAGCACTATTGGATACAAATCTGTTAGACATTTTTGCATTATTAGTACATTCTTGTTTGTTTGTTTGTTTTGTTTACCAAAAGAAAAGTCAAAGGTAATGTAATTTGTTTGGTTCCTTGTTTGTTTACAAACAGAAAGTAGTCCTACAAAAATGTGTTTTGTAGCTATTAACAAAAAGGTTAAAACAACAACAACAAAAACATGCAAACTAAAAAAATCAATAATGGGAAGACTGAACAAAAGGATAAAATGTACATAAATCCTGATTACACACCAAGAGAGAGAGAGAGCACATGAAACAGTTAAGAGAGGAGATGAAACAAACTTACAGATCAGAAATGGGAAAATTGTGAAAAGATCACCCAGACTTGGTCAGGGTGAGTCATCCGGAAATTGAGACAAGAAGGAATCCTGCAAGAAAAATGTAAATATTGTAAAGAATAAATCTACAGTTGTTTCAAATCAAAATTTTCCAATACAAGTTTTATATACTAACATTGATGGATTATTAAATAAAAAAGGTGAGTTTCTCGGTTTAATTGATGATAAGAATCCTGATATTATATCCATTACTGAGGCTATTCCCAAAAATTTGAAAGATTTCAATATTTCAGAATTCGCTATTCCTGGTTATGATTTGTTTATAAGTAATAATTCTAAAAGAGGTGCCTTTTTATATGTTGAGAGATATTTATGTGCTTACGAATGTAAGGAACTATTTCCCTTCCAACAGCCTCGTTCTCATTCAATGCCTTCTTCCTTGCGCTGAACCCTAAGCGATCTGAAGCGATCAAAGCTAAGTGAATTTTCGTTGTTTTATTCGTTTATTTATCACCCGACGAAGACCTAAGAGGTCGAAACGCGTTGTGTTTTGTCTTGTGACTCGTTTGTCCACGTTCTCTGGGCGGTTCGCTAACATTAATGTAGATATACTTTATTTAGACTTTAAAAAGGCCTTTGATTCTGTTCCCCATGAGAGGCTTTTAGTGAAATTATCATCATATGGAATTACAGGTAGAGTGCATACATGGATAAGGGATTTTTTAGCTAAAAGACAGCAAAGAGTTAGAGTAGGAAGCTCATATTCAGATTTTACAGAAGTTCTAAGTGGTATACCACAAGGGAGTATTTTGGGTCCCGTATTATTTACAATATTTATAAATGATTTGCCAAACTCGGTGGAAAGTATTTGCAATATATTTGCAGATGATACAAAAATTTATAATACAACTTATAATCATAATACATTACAATTTATCCAAATGGTCTGCCACATGGAATTTGCATTTTAATGCGGACAAGTGCAACGTGTTACATGTTGGATGTAAGAACCCAAGATACCAATATACAATGCTAAACAGTAATACTGGTGAGCGTGCAGATATTTCAACATGTGATTATGAAAAAGATCTTGGTGTCACTTTTGATTCTGGCCTGGTATTCGATAAGCATATTCAAAACTCTATAAATAAAGCTAATAAAATGATTGGTATAATTAAACGTGCTTTTAGTCATGTAGATAAAGATATTTTTACAAAACTATACAAGGCTTTCGTTAGACCTCATTTGGAATATGGCAATACAATTTGGTATCCTCGATTAAAGAGGCAGTCTGCTGCTTTGGAAAGAGTACAAAGAAGAGCAACAAAGCTTGTAAAGAATATACAAAATCTTTCCTATGAAGGTAGGTTAAAAGCTCTTGGACTGCCTACCCTAAAAACACAGACGAGTGAGGGGCGATTTGATCCAAGTCTATAAAATATTTAATTGTGTTGACAATATTCCAATTTCAAAATTTTTTTACTGCATCAAGAGTTGATATTACCAGATGTCACGACCGACCCCTGGAGGTCTGCCCTGACAGGATCGGTCTAGATGGGAGTGAAGGGAGTGACTGAACTCACACGCCCCGCAAGAGACCACACAAGAAAGATTACGATACAACACCCCATTTATTCACACCAACACACACATAGTCACAAATAAGCATTCCAACACACACAACATGCACAATCACACTCAAGCATTTTAACACTCACGACATACACACAATTAAGCATTTCAACACACACGACATACCCATAGTCGCAAACAAACATTTCAACGCACACAATATAACTATAATCTTGAATAAGGATTTCCAGCACGCATTCCCTTCCGTGCTTCATGTGGTTCCCCCACACCCCTGCCTCCCCAAAGTCCACTGTGAGCACCGAGTCGCACCAAGTGCCCCAAACCGGGTCGGTTCCTGAACAAAGTGTCTTTCGACGCCAACACCATTGACACACCACACACCCGAATGGCACGACGCACAACGAACCACACTGGTGACACGGGCTGTAGGAGGTCCGAAGACCGCGGAGAACGCGTCCCGTGGGACGAGGCGTTGTCGCTGAAGGTCCCGGACAGGGTCGGGATCCTCCAGCAAAGTCCTGGTGCTCCTCAACCAGTGCGTGGCCCCCAACAGCGCAAGCTTCGGGTGAATCCCCCCGGGAGGAGAGGACACGGAAGGAACTGGAAGGAAAGAAGGAAGAAGGGTACTGGAACCCCGCAGTCAGTACGGTCTGATATTCGCTGCTCACTCCTAACAGCCACTCGCATGATGGGCGAGGGGAGGTGTTTGCTAATTAAATTAATGACATCAGCTCAACACAGACCTGAGCATAACAGTCAACAAACCAAACGAGGAACGTTCGCTAAAGGTCTCCTCACACGAAGCAGGTAAGAGGTTACATTAATAAACAAACAAATATCAATTTATATCTTCATCCTTCCCTCACTCACGTTCAACATTTTCCTTTCTTAGGAACTGAACAGATACAGCAACCGCTGCTCTATAACTGCCACCACATTTACAAATAATACTAACTCAATGGCACAATTATCCACACATTTTTAACAACATTTCAAAATGACACAATTCTCCAACCACGCATCCAAACGACTAATCATGCGTACACACGCTCGCAAACATAAAACTCGTTCCCCTTGCACACACAGACGGTGGCCGAAGAAAAAGAGACCGGCGATTGTGACAGGGGCGGACAAGCGAGACCAAGCAAGTACCAACCCTGAATCACCAGGTTCTCCCCCTTCCCGCCGACTACCGCATCACCAGATGCATAAAAAGGAGAAAGACTTTAAGATATAATTTTGACTGGCCAGGTTAAAGATTGAATTAACCAGAAAAAGTGGTCTCAAACAATATTTCTTTTATAATTTTGAAAACCAAAAGAAATTGCGCAAAAGAGAAGAATTAGCCGGCTAACAAAAAAAAACAACAACAACAAACAAACCACGAAACTGATGCTTACCAGCTACCCGTGGTTGACCCCAGTGGCGGGTCAAGCGACTCTCTACCCTCTGTCCGGTCGAGAGGACAGCAGAGCAGATGCGGAAAAAAGATGACGTGATGTCCCTCCCCTACAGGCCGACTGTAGGAATGAAGGTACCGACCGTACCTTCGACGAAGTGGTGTAGAACCAGAACGGAGCAGGCGCTCCCAGAGACATCTTCCGCTCGAGTGAAGAGAAAACCTGCCTAAACGATGGCAGCCGACATGTCACGCTACGTCACAGTGAGCATACCTCAAGCCTAAGAGGAATGATGCACGTGCGACAGGTAAAAAGACAGGAGAGAGGCCGATAGAGACAGCCAGTTAAAGCGAAAGGTACCAGCCACCCGTGAACCTGCAGGATGAATTGCACGGGCAGTGGAATTAGAGAGAGAGAGAGAGAGAAAGTAAACCTAACCTGAGCTGAACAACATTAAGGGTGCAAACGCACTACAAACCACATTAAGGGACGGATACACGACAACAGCAACGACAATAAATAAATGAATAATTCCGCCACCCTAGACGGGTCAATCGTCGTAGGCCTCGTGACAAACTCGTGACACCAGAAATAGTGTGGATAAAATTTATCATGAATATTATCGCACTAACCTAAGGAAATTTTCTTTTAGTAACAGAGTAACAAATCTTTGGAATAAATTAACCCCTAACATTAAACGTGCACAAAATAGTAACCGTTTCAAAAGCTCTATCGATGATAGTGTATTATTGAAGACTATTTATTTTGACTATGATAAATAAAGACTTGAGCGAGTTAAAGACCTGACCGTGTGAAGACAGATAACACATAGAAGGGACATGTAAAGCCAGTTCTGGCTATAATTGCTAAAGGCAATTTTCCCTACAAACCTAAACCTAAAACCTAAACCTAAAAGTAAAACCAGTGCTCTGTCAACCTTATCTCTTTTATTAACAAGATCATTCTCATGACTAGGGCAGAGAAAAGGGGAATATGCAAATAATCATATGAATCAGTCAAGTTATGCTACTTTCATGGTCTCACCCACCACATCAGCTATGGCAAGGTGATAAATTAAATATGGAATGTAAGTTTCTTCAAACAAACAAGTAAACAAAATGCGCAAGAAAATGATCAAGTTGATGAGCAAGTCCGGTTCCATTTAGTAAACAAATCAATCGGTGGAAAAGTAAATAAATAAATGAACTGATACATGTAAACGAAATGGACGATTTTGTTTCTTTCTTTAACTTCTGTTGCTGGTATTACTGCACTTAATTCTTTCATTCATACTTTTAATCAAATTAATGTCAGTTGTGCATTTAATTGGTTAGTTACCAGGGTCTTGATTTGTTTGTTTCTGGGATAATTTATTTTGTATTGTTTGTATTCTGTATTTCATTACCAGTGCTCAGCACCTTTTGATTGTCATCGTGTTGTTTTGTTTGTCTTGTTTTAAACTACCTTCTGTATTTTTTATCACGTAAATTGTAATGAAAGTGTAGCTCAACACCAAATAAATTCTGCAACAGACCAACCCAAGATAGATCTTCAGTTATAAACAGTATATTCAGTCCTTATTGTATGTCTAATTTGTCATTCACTAATTCAGCAAAAAAACAACAAGTAAAAAAACCCAAAAAGCATGCACAAACTAAACACACACACGTTTACTCACAAAACACACACACACACACACACACACACACACACACACACACACACACACACACACACACACACACATAAACACTAGGGGTGATGGTTGAAATAGTCCAAATATATGAGGCAACCGTGTTAACCAACATAGATATATATCCATACAGTAATGCGTATTAATTCATACAATAAAAGCAAACAGATGTACATGTACACATATACATCAACATACCCCCCTCCCAAACATACATACATAGTAAGACATACATGATACACAAATACATATGTATGTAGATGTGTTTTACATATATTTTAAAAAACATTTTTCATCATGGCAAACTCAGCCATTACCACCCTTGCCTCATCTAGAGCTGCAATCCGCCCTTTTTCCTTAACAAAAGTGTGACACAGTATGGTAAATGACTCCAAGATGGGGAGTTTGGATGATGTTCCATGTTTAACTTTAACAGAATAAATTTACTCTATCATTAGTATCAAACTCATAGTCCCACTTTTCCTTTGCCACGATATTGCTGCTGTGGTCTGCAGAGGATATTGTTAAGTTTGGCTATTAAAATAAATGATATGGAAGCAATTCCATGCTGTTTGTGGTAAGATTATGACAGCCTTGCAGGTATCTATTTACTGCATTAACCATGCTATAGGAAATAGAAGCGTGTAACGAAAACAAGAGTTTGACATGGTAAATTTTTTAACAAGGAACTAATGCAAACTCCACTTTTCTCAGGTTGGGATTAAACCCAGGCCAAGAGAAAAATATTTTACCCGCTCGGTGATGCAGGTTCGTGCATTTTGATCACATGACATTGACAAGAAGCAGAAGTGGTCTCTTTTCATTATGTTTTTATGATTTTTATGAGAATTAGTGCAGAAGGTCAGCATGATATAGCAGTATTTACAAGGTGAGGGCTATATGTATGTATTTGTCCATAGCGCACATATGTATCATATATTGTGTTATTGTTGTGGTGTATTCTCCTGGAAATGAATTAACCCCTATATTGATCCTGTGCATTTTCAGTTGACAATGGCAAACAAGCGCGTGAACACCACAGCCACGGCACGATTGAAGCAAGACTACATGCGAATCATCAAAGACCCTGTTCCTTATGTACAGGCTGCTCCACTGCCCTCAAACATCTTAGAATGGTCAGTGGCCATGGATTTGTGTGGGTATACATGCCATGTTTGTGCACTGTACCTCTGTAGTCCATACAAGTTGTGAGGGTAGGGAAGCATACATGTTTTGACTATTACATGTTAACTGTGTCTGTATCAGTTTTGCTTATTGCAAATCACTATGAGCTGCTGCTTCTTCATTGGCATTTGCTCAGCCAGAAGGCAGTGTTAGAGAATTGTATGAATGCTACAGTTGGTTGGAGATTACCCAGGGGGGTCGGGGGCAAAGAGCATGTCCTTTACCACAGATATGCAGGCTAGGTTTTCTGTTCTATAGCATAGTATGGTGGACAGTCTTCGAGAAAGTGATACACTGGTGAGGGAATATTGCTGTAGGGACACACTGCAGAGTCACTGATGTGGAACTTTGCTAACATGTGATGTCTGGTTCTGCAATGCCTTGTCTTAAAACTCGTAATTGTTTCTTGGTCTGCTCTGGGTGGGATATAGTAGATTTTTTTTTATTTTATTAATGTTGCCAGTGTGCTGCAGAAGACATCTTCTGTTCTGCTTCTCTGTCACTACTGTTTTCATCTCTTCAAAAGTGACATCCTGGTCCTTTTGTGACAGCTGTTCTTCCTATGGCTGTAGGGCAGTTTCCTCGTTGCCATGGATCTTGCAGTGTGGAGGAGTCAACTATATGACTGTGTTAGGTGGAGAGGTTAAGGACAGCCCAAGGCTCAACAATGAACACAAAGTCAGAATCAGATTTCTGATCGAATGACCCATACTGCCTTTAGTTTATGACAAATGATTTGAGAATGTACATTTTACTTGTATGTACTATAGAGAGTAATTATATTGCATTTGCATTTCTGTTCTTTGTGTACAAATATGAATTTTGTGATCTACAACAACTTAAACAATTAACCTGTTCCACAATCAGAACACAGTGCTGTGTTAATTATAATTATATTATGTTTTCATAGTTATCAGTTGTGTCTTTCGACTTTTTTTTTTCCAGGCACTACATTGTATTAGGACCAGAGAATTCTCCCTATGAAGGTACAGTATAATATGTCCGTCCAAGTTCCATGTGTGTGTAAGGAAAATTTGTTTTTGTGATAAGTGTATGCTGGTTGGCTGTCTTTTGTTTATTCCTGCGTGCACATCTTCAGTGTAAGCTGAGTGTGTATCATATGATATCTTTATTACTGGGTGTCTTTGAATTCCTGTACTGGAATACATTTCAGTTATGATCATAATGATGCTTTGATACAGTGTTTAAGAAGACATACACTGTCAAATTTTTATGCATGAAAATTGAAATATTTTGTAAACATGGTACAGTTAAGATGTTTTTCATATGTTTTCTTTTCTTTAGGTTTAAAAAGTCTTTTATTATCATTTTCTTGTTTCATAGCTGTTTTTTTGCCCTATCTTCATGGCATTACGAGCATGTTGGTCATGTTAACTGCCCAATTTATGGCATATGACATGACCTAGCTAAGCTCAGTCTTGGTTGGTTTGACCCATTAAATAATCGCGGTGTGAAGGATACTACATGAGTTCCAGTGGATCTGAGAAAAAGATGCTTTTAATATATTGAGTACAGTGGGTGTATATCTTGAAAGTACATGTAAGTAGCTTGTTTTTGTCCTAGAGCTTTCTCAGTTGGTCTTTCCAAATGCTTATGAAGTGGTTATGAGGCCCTTGAATATCGCTACTTGATATATTGGGGAACTGTAAAAGAACTACTCTGAGATGAATCACTACCAGTAATAGTATGTGTTTGAGTTTTACTCTCTGAGATGGATGATTACCAGTAATAGTATGTGTTTGAATTTTACAGTCTACCAAAGATATGTCACTGTTTGGCATCAAACATGTTATTCATTGAGTGACTGCTGAGATCAAAAAGATTTAGAGTTACAGCAAATTTTCTGTGCTGATTCTTTTTATAAAGTGTGAAATAAAACCAAGCCTTTGGTATACGTGTCTTACTTGAAGTTTGAAAAGAGATGTCATGTGTGTGAATTCATGTGTTGATGTCCTCATTACCTTGTGTCTCAGGGGGTATTTACCATGGCAAACTGATCTTCCCCCGAGAATTCCCATTCAGACCTCCCAGCATTTACATGATCACACCCAATGGGCGCTTCAAGTGTAACACCAGGTGAGAGAATTTTCTTTTTATACCTTCAACTTTCAGAGAAGTGGGGTGAGTGGTTGGAGCAAAGATGAAGAATCTGTCCTGGTATAAATGTTTGATCATCCATGACAGACTTGGACATAAAGGGAAGAGGGAGTGCTCTGTCACAGACCTGTGAATGCATACCTCTTTGACTTTCATATCACTAGTAATACGACCAGTAATGTTCTTTGAACAAAAACATTGATTTAAAAGAAAGTGATGTTTGGTCAAGCTAAAGTGCACATCTGCATGGCTGCCATTTTTATAAACATTGGTTTAAAAGAAAGTGATGTTTGGTCAAGCTAAAGTGCAGAGCTGCATGGCTGCCATTTTTATAAACATTGGTTTAAAAGAAAGTGATGTTTGATCAAGCTAAAGTGCAGAGCTGCATGGCTGCCGTTTTTATAAACATTGGTTTAAAAGAAAGTGATGTTTGGTCAAGCTAAAGTGCACATCTGCATGGCTGCCATTTTTATAAACATTGGTTTAAAAGAAAGTGATGTTTGGTCAAGCTAAAGTGCAGAGCTGCATTGCTGCCGTTTTTATAAACATTGGTTTAAAAGAAAGTGATGTTTGGTCAAGCTAAAGTGCAGAGCTGCATGGCTGCTGTTTTTATAAACATTGGTTTAAAAGAAAGTGATGTTTGATCAAGCTAAAGTGCAGAGCTGCATGGCTGCCATTTTTATAGGCCAGTGATTGACATTTGACAGCAAATCAGAAGTTTATGTAAGCTTTATTGGAAGCAGCCATGGTGGAAAGAGTGTAGTGGAGAACTCGTGTTACCCCGAGACTGTAAAGTTAAAAACAGATAGAAACATGCTCGCACGCATACACACATGCATGCATACATGCATGCACATGCACACAAGCACACACACACACACACACACGCACACGCACACGCACTCGCACTCGCACTCACACACACACCCCCACCCCCCCCCCCTCCCTTGATTGTGGAATACAAGAAGAGCCTGCATTTTATGCTGTCAGTTATTGGAATTGTTGATGCACAGAGTGCTCATTGTTCAACACTCCATGAATTTTGTGTGACACTGTAACTGATCAGAAACGCCAAACTTTTAAATAATCCGCATGTATACACGACACATTTAGAGTTGTCCCATAGAGTACATGTATTTTTCCCCAAATAGACTTGATTCTGGAAAATAATAGTATTAGAGAAAATGCAGGAATTTCCGGGTCTGCTGTCAGTGTACGCTTCATTATCAGGTTGGCTGCCGCCTCCTGACAACCTGCTAGAGAGAGGTGCTTCAATATCTGCAAAAAAAACAAGCTGCCTAAATCAAGTAGATCGTCTTTAGACAGTGTCTCCATAAGACCAACAGGACCATTTGTTGAAGGGAGTACGTTAAACATTTCTCTGCTGCTCCTGCCAGTCAGAGCGAAATATTTATTCATGATATGAATATAATAATGGCTGGACATAATTAGAAAAAAAATCTGTTTTGACCTGTGGCCCTTCAGCACAACATTGATCTTGTTTTGATCGAAGGTGAAGTGGATTTTAAAATGGAAAGAAGCTGAATTTGTAACTGAACATTTTAAACTTTGTCTTTCTTTTTCATCTGTTTCTCCTTTATTTATAAATATTGATATATGTGTTCAGTTGTGTGATTTGTTGAAGTCTGTAAACTTCCCGGTTATTTGAAGGAAGGACCAACTGAATTTACCTATTGAAGCTAAGAATTTGAAATAAAGTTAAAAAAAATTTTTAAGCAAAATTAGTGTGAACATCCAGCGGTGGATATCTTAAAGTCATGACTTAAGGGGCCCATAACTAGAGAGAAAAATCCATGAAGAGATTATGAAAAAGAAAATGACTGTGGAAAAAAAAATCTCAAATTATAAAAATCTCAAATAATAGTTATTGGACACAACCCAGAAAGATTCACTGAGGGATGCTGGCATGTCTTGTGAAAATGATTATAAACTCTGACCCCGTAATTGTTAGAAGCCTAAGGGTTATGCTCCTAATCGGAGGGTTATACAAATCAGGTAGTTGTATAATTAGTTATATTTGTAAATAAAAGTGAAAGAGGTGAGAAGCTAAGATGATGTTTAAACAATCTTGAGTCTAATACAGCGTCTTTCCATTAAAAGACCACTTCATCTTTGACACATATGAAATAGAATGAAATAATTGTTGTCTTAAAGGTCTAGAGGTCAAAGAGGACATTTTCCCAAATCATGTTCATCTATTGATCTTGTTTCCATGCGCCGAAAAAAAGCACAGTTCTCTGGTTGGTATAAGGAGCCCTCAGTATTTTCACTCTTCAGACGTCTTTAATTTCCAAAAGAGGAGGTGGAACAAACATCAAAGATCCATCCTGGAAAAAAACAAAACAAGACACCACCTCCTGAGCTTTCTATGCTAAAGACAGTAACTGCTTAGTTGTGGAGCCAACTTGAGCGAGTGTCCTCCTCAGAAGGGCATCAACAACCATGTCCATCCAGCGACAGGCCCCTTGAAGCTGCTAACTGTGAAGACATTGACTTGGACCGATCCCAGGCCTGGTCGTGGAGGGGGCTGAAGTGATCAGCAGAGAAGGGAGTGAAGAGACGGGCAGTGTGATGACTGGTTCCTGTTGCAGGTTGTGTCTGTCAATCAGCGATTTCCACCCAGACACCTGGAACCCTGCCTGGTCAGTCTCCACCATTCTCACCGGCCTCCTCAGCTTCATGGTAAATCATCTGTGTGTGTGTTGGGGGGGGGGGTCATGTACAGACGGCAGGTGGCTGAGGTGCTAAGAGTTGACACTGACCAAAGGGGACCTAGTTAGTGGATGTCATTTTTCTCTTGATAAGAGTTGACACTGACTAAAGGGAACCAAATTAGTGGATAAGGCCATGTTCTCTTGATAAGAGTTGACACTGAGAAAAGGGAACCTAGTCAGTGGATAAGACCATGTTCTCTTGATAAGAGTTGACACTGAGAAAAGGGAACCTAGTCAGTGGATAAGACCATGTTGTCTTGGTAACAGTTGACACAGACAGAAGGGGAGCTTTTGAGTAGGTAAGGCCATGTTGTCTTGGTAACAGTTGACACTGACAAACAAAAGGGATCTAGTTAGTGGATAACGCCATGTTCTCTTGGTAACAGTTGACACTGACTAAAGATGAACAAGTCAGTAGATAAGGCAATGTTCTTTTCAAAAGAGTTGACACTAGCAAAAGGAGACCTAGTTTGGATAAGGCAACTGTTCTGGTCGTTATCAGTGAGGGGCATTATGTTTGTGATTTATGTGTGCAGTTGGAAACGAGTCCAACGTTGGGCAGCATAGAGACGTCTGTATACACGGTAAATCCTTCATTGT
The DNA here is from genome assembly GCA_018398815.1 of Conus ventricosus. Taxonomy (NCBI): domain Eukaryota; kingdom Metazoa; phylum Mollusca; class Gastropoda; order Neogastropoda; family Conidae; genus Conus; species Conus ventricosus. The sequence goes on along the minus strand of CM031599.1, from coordinate 5,843,394 downwards.
GTGCACGTTTGCTGTGCCAGAGGAGGTGTGTTGATTGTTGATAAGATCACCTCCACCACATGATCCTGTCTGTCAGTACAGTGGGCAGCACAGAGATGTCTGTATGTATGGTCAGTCAGTCGGTGTACTGAGATTCTGTGTCTGAGAAAGTTTGTTAATTGTTCATAGTGGTACTACCTCCACCTCATTTCCATCAATCCTTGCCGTGAAATGACATGCAGTGTTGGTTGATAAACAATAAATATGAATTTATTTTTCATTTTGTTGCTCTTGTTTTGTATTTGTATTATTTTGCTGCACTGTTTATTGCG
>CM031599.1:5805583-5838083 GCA_018398815.1 Conus ventricosus | reverse complement strand
CTTGCAGGATTAGTTTGGTAATTTGTTTTTAGATTACTGATGTCACAGAAGTTTGACTGAAGTTTGTGTAGTACTTTACAAGTTGAATTTGGTAGGAAAAGGAATATTACATAATAAAAAACTTAGTAGTAAAGATTCAAAATAGAGTGACTGACGGCAGCGAACGAAGCAAAATTTAGAAAGAGAGTTTGTTAGTTACCGCCAATGACATTGACAAACAAAGCACATGACAAGACACGATGGATTTCAACCTCTTGGGTCTTCTTCAGGCGAAAAAATAAATCACATTTAACATTTGCCTCACTTTGAATAAAGTCAGACAAATACATACATAGACGAACAATCTAATAGTGGGGAAAAAAACAAGTGCAGGCCAATAACTCAACTGTCTTTATAGTAATGACTTGGCAAAGATTTGGACTTAACCCCTTCGCTGCTATCATATTTTGCTAAGTCCCATGCTAAGATATTTTTTAGAAAAACACAAAAATCACGCCTATGCTTTTCATTTGCTTATAATTCAGAAGATATTGAACATAGCTACATAAAAGTATATATCAAATGAAAGGAAATTGAATGTAGAATCTGTTTGTAACAATAACATAATGGAATGATATGCTAGATTGACACATGAACTCCTTGAAATACAATACAAAAAAATGAAAAAAATCAATCATGACGTTATTAGGTGATGATGGAGCTCACAGCAGTTCATAGCACATTTTGTATTGAACATTTACAGTGTACAATGATCCAGGAAGCAGTGTCCAGTCACAACATAGCACAGTCTAGCCACACAAAGAATGAAAGGCGTTTATCTCCCAGTTTCTGTCACCTGTAGAATTCCGAAAAACACAAAAATCACGCCTATGACTTTCATTTGCTTATAGTTCAGAAGATATTGAAGATAGCTACATAAAAGTTATATGAAAGGAAAATGAATGAAAAATCTGTTTGTAACAAAAATATAATGAAATGGTATGCCGGAATGTCACATGAACTCCTTGAAAGGCAATATAAAGAAATGAAGACATCAATCATGATATAATCAGATGATGCTGACCTCACAGCAGTTTATAGCAAACTTTGTGTTGGAGTTATACAGTGTACAAAGACCCATGAAGCAGTGTCCAGCCACACCACACCACAGCCTAGCCACACAAAGAACGAAAGGTGTGTAGATCTCCCAGTTTCTATCGCCAGTAGAAACACTGAGTGTGATAGTTCCAGAAGCAGTCTTCCAAACACAATCCTGGTTTGCTGGGGCAGTCTGGGCAGCAATACCTGGTGTCTTTCCTCTGCCCTTTCTTCCAGCAGACACGGCACCTCTTTGATGGCCGTGCTTTATGTTGGGTAGGGGGCAGCACACCGATGAAGTGTCGAGCACACAACCTGACAGCATGGTCGTCCTCAGCATTAGCTGGATCTTTGTCGCCAAAAATCATCTCATTCATGGCTTCTTTCTGGAAGTCAAGGAAGAAGCTGCTGTGACCATCCTTCCTGAACACAATGTGTTCATTCTGCATCCAGCACCAGCAGGTCCAGCAACAGGCCCAGCACCAGCAGGTCCAGGCTGAACATCATCTCCATGCTGGATCAGCCTAGCTGTAACACATTGAAAGCAAGAGTTCAATTTTCTACAGAAATATTTCATGAAATAAAAAGAAAATGTACCACACACACACACACACACACACACACACACACACACACACACACATATGAACACACACACACACACACACACACACACACACACACACACACACACACACACACACACAGTGTAAACAAGCCACACCCCCTTCTGTTAGTCCAATAAAACTCAAATAAACAGCATACAAAATCACTTCAAAATGATAACAATTTTTTGTATCTACTCTTGCTTTCAGTTTATGAAAATATTCACAAACACATACACACCATAAGCGAACAAACATACACAAACTGAAATTGGGTCATTAGCATGCCACGCCCCTTTCATTTTCATCAAGCAAACACTGCAAACAATCCAATGAGTTATACTTCTGAACAAGTAACTTCACTGCAACATTGTTTAGATCAGTGTTATTTATCACTGTGTGCTTTCTGTTTTCTAGAAAAAGTATCATCAACACACACACACACACACACACACACACTTACCCACGCACACACACACATTTCCCCCTACTCCACCCTGCCCCTCATACGAACACACACAGGCCATAGGGAAGAGTTGGGCACACATCGGTAAGAAACACTTGTAAACCACAAGCAAACCAAACACACGCAGCGTGACTGAGAGCGAGCGAGCGAGCGACTGACACTGGCACACGAGCCCAACGCCTTGAAAGTCGGTCAAGCACACTGGTCATTGATGACCGGCTCGCTCGCTGACGCGGCCCCGATCAGCGGTACAGACATACAATACACACACTTGGTTGTTCTATTCATAATTATACTGAGAAGAAAAACAACACCATTATGTTATAAAATTGAATGAATCTCTCAAATACACTCGCCTGCGTCTTGAATTATTGGATCTCCATGCTCTGAGTCCGACTCAGACGACGAGTCACTCAAAGCTTCTTCCACTTCCAGATCAAACTCTGGGTCGTTAGCATCAACTTCACGAAGTTCGATGCCAGCTGGATCAAAATCTTCATCTCCACTATCTTCATCTCGGTAAATTTCGTAAATAACCTCTGCAACTGTATAGCTTCATCGTGGGCCAGCCATGGCTTCGAATACTGAAAGTAGGACTTCACAGTACCTTGCTTATCGATCGTCATAAATTATGTAAATGAACCAATTACCTTGAACAAATGGTACACCAAAAGCAAAGAGTGGTCAAGGGAGCTTATCAAATCATAAATAGAGGGATTTTCGGCAATGCTGGATGAAACAGAAAGAGTGTTGAATCATGACGGACAATGTTCGTCAACAGCGCATTGCAGGCGGCACTTTTCATGACGGACACTGTACGTCAACAGCGCAGTGAAGAGGTTAAGGAGGGTGGGTGGGTGGGTGGGGGGAGGGGGGTTGAAGATGGAGAAACTGGGAACATGAAATTAAGAAAATGTATTACAGATATGAAAACTCTTCACTAGCTACATAAGGGAACCATCACAATTCCTTTTGAAGGCAGACATATTTGTATTGCCTGCTGACTTTATTCAAGTTTAAAAGGCTGTGCCAGTCTTGAATAAAAGTTGCTCTGTGTTAGGTTTTCTTATGGGAGCAAAAGTTACCCCACTTGTTTATTGTTTACTGTTCCCTGCCTCATTTCATTTCCAATTTCAATTGAAAAAAAAATCAATTGTTAAAAAAGCTAGTAAGTTGCAAACAAAGACCGGGTAGGGCTGTTTCTGACTGGTACCAGAGTAAGGTCACTCAGAGATCAAGCAGCTGGGGGATGGAGGGGGAGGGAAGATTGTTGGCATGACTTCTTCTGAAGGACAAGGACCACTGCTTTGTCATTAAGGGGTAGGATAGAGTGAGTGCAGGGTTTTCAGGTCCTCAAGTGTGTTTCCTCGCAGGGGAAGCTTCGTGGGATAGAGGATTGCAATGGATTCTGCAGAAAGTCACGGCCCCAGAAAGCTGTAGACAAACATTTTTGCAATAGATCAAAGTCTTTGGTGTGGGTGAATGTGTGGAGACTTGTTTGTGGTGACCTGTCTGTCACTCATGCTGGTTCCATGGTTGAACAGTTATTGTCATAGGTAGAGTGCTTTAGGTGGTGCTCTGGATAGGTCGGGAGGGCATTGACCTCCTCGGACTTTGTCTTGTTAGACTAAAAAATGATTGGTTAATCTTGTCCATTGTTTTTTTCTATTGCCCATTTTATGATCATCAGAAACAGAACTTCCATGCTTTATGGTTTATGGTGTTCTTTTCCCTTCTTGCAGACAGTGCTCGCTTTTTCATAACGAGAAATGTTGTACACACACTCTGTCTCAATTTCTCTCTCATTCTCTCTCTCCTTTTTTTTTTTTTTTTTTTTTTTTTAAATGACTGGTGAGTTGATTTTAACGTGGTGACAGCCCTGATGTGGCCCTCTGCGGTCGGCTGGGCTATAAGCAACATTATCTTATCTTATCATTCTCTCTCTCTCATTCTCTCTATCTTGCTTCTTACTAAATATATAGTTTTTTCTTTGCTAGAGGGCTTAAATGTAAAAAAAAAAAAGCTCATTCTTAGTCCACTACCCTCTTGAAATGAAATTTGTTCGTTCACTCTGTCTCTGAGCTGTTCTTTCCTTATAGTGAATGCCTTTGTCTTCATGTTGAGAAATGCAGTCCTATTTCTGTCTTTCTCTCAGGATATCCGTAAAGAGATTCGGCAGCGTGAAGAAGAGCTGAAACAGGCGGTGGGGTCAAGTGTCAGCCAGTCGTCATCGTCAGACAACACCTCCTCCAACAAAGCAAACGGGCAACCGGCCAACGCTCCTCGTAACCAAGGCTACCTGGAAGCGCCCTCACAAACATTTTCGTCATCTTCGGATTGGCCGCTTTCGCTTTCACAGTGAAATACGTCTTACGGAATGTGGTAGACTGACGTGCTGTGTGGGATGGCTGGGCTTGTGATGATCATTATTTTGGGAGAAACAAATGTACTTTGTCTTTCGGAGAAATATCTTGGGGATAAAGGGAAGGGGTGTTGAGTTGAGGTTGTGGGTGGGGAGGGAGGTGATGGGAGGGTAAAGAGGGGAAGACTTTGGGGCAGGGGAGGGTGAAGGAGGTGTTTGCCGAGTGATGGTTGAGGATATTTCTGTAATCATTTTATGAATTGTTAGTGTTTAATATTTGGATGAATGTTGGCTTTATTGTTTCGTCTCTTTCTGTTTTCTGTGCTGTTTTCTTCTATGCCGTATTTTTTTCTTTCTGCAAATTATTTTCGGACCACGAGGCAAAAGTGTTGTTCTCCTAAACTACTAGATTGTATTTTTTGGCAAGCTCAGTTTTGGCAGGTGACTTTGCAGTTAAAGCCCCCGCATGTTGAGGATCCATATCCTCATTGAGTGCCCACATCCACACACCCTTGATCTGAAGGGCCTTGGTGACAGAAGTACAGTGTTGTCTTAGAAAATTCAAGGAGTGCGTGCCTTGTCGTGCTAAAGCTCTGGTTTGTAGAATGGGCTTTTTTGTTTTCTCATATTCTCGTAGGAAGGCACTGGGAAAAAAAAGCCCACTGATTAAAGGAGAAAACTGTAGAAGTCAGTTTTTAGTGGAACTGGTTGCCTCAAGGGACTTCTTGGCACAGAGAAGATTGCCAAGCCATGGCACAGTTAAACCTGTCCATAAGGATATTTCGACCCAGGAGTAACAAGACAAGGTACAGTTGAACCTCTCTATGATGACATTTGGAAATAAAAGGATTATGAAAATATGGTGCATCTGACACAAAAGATTACAGGTTGGTAGTACAGTGGTGTCTCTTTGTAAGACATTTGGACACAGAATTACAAAATCATGTCATGGTTTATCATTTCTGAAAGGACATTTGGACTCAAAGAAATACACAGATATGGCACAGATGAACCTCTCTTTTAGACGTATGTACACTAAGAATCGCTCAAGTATGACACATTGAACCTCTTAATAGGGATATTTGGACACCAAGGATTTTTAAAGATATGGTACAATGAAACATCTACACAAACCTAAACAAATCTTTGAAAGCTGGCTTTAATATGGGAGGGTGTGTCAGTCGGGAGCTCTTTCTCTCTGTCTCTCTGTCTGTATCTCTCTGTCTGTATCTCTCTGTCTGTATCTCTCTATCTCACTGTCTGTATCTCTCTGCCTCTGTCTCTGTCTCTTTCTTTGTCTCTTGTGCTCCTCGTTGAGAACTCTTAGGTTCAGCACACGTGAAATTGAAGTTTTTGCAACTTTCTTTTTTTTTTTTTGTCAGTCCCACCATTAAGTCACCTGCATTCTGTCTTCAGGGACGATGTCGAAACGTGACACCAGTGTGCACGTGTTACTTTCGTGTCATCGCTCCTACTTGCACAGAATGGCAGACTCTTTTCCAAAAGGTGGAATTGGATTAAAACGCATGCAAGAGTTAAGATATTTTTCATTCGCCTACAGATCATGGGTTGTCACATCCAAAAGAACTGGGAGTGGATTGGGATCGGTACAGGTGTTAACTGGACCTTGGAACTAGAGTCCAGTGCCTAAACCTCTTGGCCAGACAGGCCTGCAGGAGGTCACCCTGAGGTAGACGGACATATTTTCCTGACAACCAAGTCTTTAATGCTTTGACCGCTGAGGCTTCGGAAACCAGGTGGGAGGTCTGGTGCTGAGCCACGTCAGCAGGTGAATTGTGATCTGACCAGTTACCAGCCACAAGGATGGTTACAGAGTCAGGTGAATTGTGATCTGACCAGTTACCAACCACAAGGACGTCTACAGAGTCAGGTGAATTGTGATCTGACCAGTTACCAGCCACACGGATGGTTACAGAGTCAGGTGAATCAGGTATCCAGACATACACATCTCATTATGTATAGGTAAAACAGACAGAGGTAGAAAACTGACAAATTTTTAAGAGCCTGATCTCCGAGTCAGCTTCTTGCCATTTGAAATCCACTTCTTCTTTGATACAAACAAGATCAGTGTTGTCTTTTAAGGGCTAGAGGTTGAAAAGAAATCCTTTTTGAAGAAGAGGAAGAAAAAGAAAAAAGGAGAACAAGAATAAAAACAAGTAGAAACAGAACAAGAAGAAGAAGAACAAGATGATGATGATAATGCGTAAGAAGATGATGAAAAAGAAAACAAAAAAGAAGCTGCTTGCAAGATGAGGCGGAAAACTAACCACAGCAAGCAAGAACAACAGAAGATGAAATCACAAACTGGAGGGAAGGGTGCAAGAATTAAGCAAAGAGTAACACCGAAACACATGTCACATGTTGGAGATGAACTTATAGAATGTGTGATTGCCCTTGAAAAAAAGAAAAAAGAAAATCCTTTCTGATTATGTGCAGCCATTACTTTTTTCCCCAAGTACCATAACTAGTACTGTCCTCTGATTTGTAGGAAAAGCATTCCTAATTCTCACTCTGGCTTTGAGGGCACTGCCTTGGGAACAGGCCTAGGTGTGTGTTTCCTGTCGCTTGCCAATCCTGCACTATAAACCCCACATATGATAAAGTAGACTATGTTTGAAGGAGAAATTTTTCTCTGATCTGTAATAAAGGCAAGAAAGTAGGTTAGAAACAATTTGGAAAAAAAAAGAAGTAGTGGTGCACGCTTTGTTCTTTTCCACAGTCTGCTTTCATAAAGAACAGAATTATCACCCTTGGCATTCTGTCCGTGACAACAAATCTGCTTTTATAAAGAACAGATTTATCACCCTTGACAACAGAGACTGGATGTCACTCCTCCATCCAACATCATCAAAGAGACTGTTTAGATTTCCATCATCTAAATCATCATCAGAATATTAAGTGATCCTATTTGAGCAACAGCTTTCATCAAGAGTAAACCAAACATTTTTTTGTCACCATTATTAAGTTAATTCATTTCCACCATACCACACAGAACTCCCATTGATGCCTAAACTGATCAGCGTAAAGGGACTGCCATGCCAAGCGTTTCGATGGAAAGTGGAATTACTGTCACTGCACAATGCAGTGCATATGATATCTTGGCATCTGTCCGACAGTGGTCACCAGTGATGTGCGGGTCTGTCAGATGCATTGTTGTACAACACAAAAACACCCTCTGCTGACAAGCAGGTTCAGTAGATGCAGGTAGGTAGGACAGTCATATGAGAGATCTCTGTTGAAAGGTTCCACTCTAACAGAACAACAATGAAGTCATTATTTGTTTCCATAGATGTCAACTGGTATGGTTTACCAGTATTGCTGGGAAGGGATCAGTGTTTGGGGGTTCACATGGTCACATCATCGTTTGCAAAATCAGTGTACTGGAGTGAAAAACCATCTGATACGAAATATCTCAAACCGGATGTTAGAAACCTGTGCCAGTCTTCCAGCCTTGCCACCCGATGATTCCTCTCACAGATTTGAAGTTCATGAGTTCTGACCTCCAACAAAATGTCACTTCTGGGTCATCGAACCGAGGGTGGTGGTTATTAGATCCATGCACATGCCATTTGTAGCTGTTTGTGTTTTTATCAAGTTAGTATCCTGTTACACTGGTTTGGTTTATAGGACATTGTGGAATATACAGGAATGCATGCATGCTTGTAAAGGTAAGAAGTTGTGAGTCTCCTAAGTGGTTGGCACCTATGAGTCTCTCGACTCTGGTGCTGGAAAAGCAGCTCAAGTTCTGACCGTTTGCTTACCTGAAAAAACCAGTTGCCAGAAAAAGCATGTGAATGTTGTCTTGTATGGAGCAGAAATCTTTTGTTCTGTTTTGCTTCTTGTTTATTTGTTTTCTGCTTTTATGTCTTTAACTGATTAATTAACTAATTAACTTCATATGTTTATTCTGCCTCATAGTTCCATTCCAGCTGCCTTTTTTTATATGTCGTCTTTGTTTTGAATGTTGGTTCATGGTATTGGACATTTTGCTTGATGTATGCTGTGCTTGTTTGTGTTGGGGTAGAATTTTACATGAGAAACCAAGCTGTACTTTCTTTTCTTAACATGAACTCTTGAGCATGAATCAGTGTGCGGGTTTGTGAAGGAGTGAGTTTGAGAGAGATAACAGATGGCTGTGTTTAACATGTCATTATGTTTGTTTTTTTTTTTTCTGCAGTTTGTTTGCGCTAGCCTTACTTTCACTGCTCACACTCACAAACTGAATGTATATGATGTTGATGAATTTTCTTTCCAGAGTGTTTCTCAAAAAGCGTATTGTCTTCAACATTTTCTTTGTTTTTTTTAATTTTCACTATTTGTGCATTTTATGGACAATAATGATTCCAGGGAGGGGGTGGGGAGATGAGGGAGGAGGCAGGAGGGGAAGCTACACACAAGCACACAATAAAGGCGGTCTTTGAGACTGAAGTTTGCCACAGCATGGACACTGTTCAGGTTAGGTCATGATTGTGGCTTACCAACAGACAGTTCTTCTTGGACTGGAACCTGGAAATCTTTCTCAACGTGCTGGAAACCTTTTGAAGCTTTGGAACATTTTTTTTGCATTTGGTCTATGAGGGAGAGCTTAGCAGGTGTGAGAAGAAGGTGATATCACAGACTTGACAGCAGTCAACAACAGGAAGGGAATCTTGAAGACCTGTTGACAACATGGGGGTGATACATGAGTGAAGATTCTGGTGGTTTTCCTGCCAACAGAGTCATGAAAGCCAGTTGACAACATGGGGGTGATACATGGGTGAAGATTCTGGTGGTTCTTCCTGCCAACAGAGAGTCATGAAAGCCAGTTGACAACATTGGTGATACATGAGTGAAGATTCTGGTGGTTTTCCTACCAACAGAGAGTCATGAAAGCCAGTTGACAACATGGGGGTGACACATGAGTGAAGATTCTGGTGGTTCTTCCTGCCAATCAGAGAGCGTTACAATTTTTTTTATGCATGCAGAAAAATATAGTACTGGATCATAATTAGAAAAGTTTCTTTTTTAAACTGTAGTTTTTAAAAGACATTTACATGTTTCTATCGAAGATGAAGTGGATTTTAAATGGAAAGAATCTAAATGAGAAACTAGACTGTAAGAACATTGTTTTTATTTTTCATATCCATCTTTTTTTTAATTTAGGAATATTAGCATTATTTGTCAAGGTACCTGATTTGCTGAATTCTGTAAGTGGCTTTGCGATTGGTGGGAAGAACTTATGGAATTCACCTGTTGACAACTCTATGCAAGGCAGATGTCAGTATACAAAATGTAACTCCTCTTCTACAAGTGTCTGTACCATTCTCTTCAAAGTTGACAATACAGGTGGGTGTCCTTTGCTTCTGGAATGTTTTGTTTGTCAGAGAGTCATGTCGGCCTGATCTCTTGACCAGAGCTGTGGGTGTTGGTCCCATTCAAGTCTGGCTGATACCTGGAATCATTATTGACTGGGCGTCCTTAGACACAACAGATGGGCGTGGCTTTGCTATCACCCTCGCCGATCATCATCGATGGAATGGAAACTCAGTTCTTGGGAGGTTATGTAACATCAAGATGTGGGAGCGGTGATGGGGGGGGGGGGGGGAAGAGAGGGGGAGCAGTTGGGGGGGGGGGGGGGGGGGGGCTCTCACTATCGTGTGTATATTCATCTACCACATGGACATAGTTGTGGGAGCACTGTTGACATGATCTTCATCAATAACGGACTTCATGAATGAAGAGTTGTTTGTCGATATCAGACTCCACGCTTCTTTGACATTGACATGGTCACTCATACAGTATTGGTGGATAATCCTCATTGCCACAAAAAGATACATTGACTACTCCCCTATACAAGAACAATTATATTACACACTGCATACTCGCCCATACCACAAAATGAATACATCTCTTCCCAGGTAATTGAAAAATCAATATTTTTCCATTTTCTTGTTAACACACTTACTGAGTAAGCTAAAAAGCCCAAAGACCATGGTTGAAATTTTGCACAGGCCAGAATTGTTTTTTCCCCTTAAACTTCAAGCAATATTGTAAGTGCTAGTTTTTCCAGTGAGATGGTAAACTGAAGTTACTTGTGCGTTTATTTATCAGTAATGATAATGCCATCGATGAGTACACAACAGATTTGTCTGTAATCAAATTCTGTTGAAAGATTTGCCAATAGGCTCACAAGATCTGATGCAGGCAAACAAAAAAGGGAGATGTGATAATTTGGCATCATGGTCTTCATACGTAGATTAGTTAAAAATTTCACAAACGTAAATCAACTATACAGTAAGCAACAAAGAGCTCTGGGAAAGAAACGATCAACTATTGGTAGAGCAAGACATCCGGAGAAGAAGACAGCAGTGGATAGGACACACCCTCAGAAAGCCCACAACACCACCAACAAAAGCTCTGACCTGGAATCCTCAAGGCAAGAGGAAGCGAGAAAGACCAAGAAACACTTGGAGGCGGGACCTGTAGGTGACACCAGGCAGATGGGTTACAGCTGGGGAGAACTAGAGAAAATTGCCCAGGATGGTAATTGTTGGCGGACAGTTGTTGATGGCCTATGCTCTGGCAAGAGCATCGGGCCTAAGTCAGTAAGTCAACCGTGACAAGAAAGTTATGTGTGCAAAAACAACAGCAAAACACATGTTTTGGCACAGCAAGCAGTTACAAGCAACTTGCAACTGGTTGATATTGTAGATTGGTCGGTGTGATCAATGGAAACCCTGTAAACTGATTTTTTAGTGAGGTTTGCTGTTTTAACCTTTTCTGTGCTTCCTGGGTTTGCCAAGACCCAATGGCACAGTAAAATCATTGTATCACCTGAACTAACAGTTTGATGAATTTTGGGGGTTTGTAAGAAACCCAGTTGGCTGGCTGTCAGCCAGTTTTGATGTATGAACATCAACATGGATAGAAATAATCGGCTGCATCAATTGAACAGTACACTGGCGATGATGTGGGTCGTGGAGGATCCCTACTTTAAAGAGCAGTAATCGGACTGAAAACTGGGCATGAGGGACCCATACTATCGGTTGAGGTATAATGAGAACTCTTTGACGAGCATAGGTCTGTTATGACACGTGTCATTGGAAGAGAGAGAAACACAATAAAAAGGCATAGTAGAACCCGTGTAAAATGTATGGATTGTGGGCGACCTGCATCATCGGGAGTCTGTTTTCAAAAGTGGTGTCTGATGAAGCTTAACCATTGATTGATTTATTTGTATACCCATTAAAAGAAAAAATGAAAAAAAGTTGAATGCCTATGAGGAAAGTGTAAAACTTTATGCAAAGATTGTAGAGTGAGAAGCAAACCTTTTGGGTTAAAATCTTATGAAGGATTTTGTGCATTACATTTAGTACACTGTACTTTCTTTGTGGTACTTGAAACATGAAAGACTCGCCTTTCTTGGACTGATTTACATCATCTTCGAGTTTTATTTTTGTAAAGGTTCAAAAACCACATGTTTATCAGTCGCTGATAGTATCACAGAGGATCTGGACTTGTGAGGTCCATGACAGTGCCAAGTTCCGCCTCCTTCCCCAGTCGTTTATTGTGTGGTCAACTTTGCAGGCTCTGCATGGATGTCGTCTGAAGTTCATTTAGGTGCGTACTGTACAATTATGTATATGTGTGCATCGTTTGGCTGTACAGATCACAGGACTGTGGCTCTGGTCTTATGTATATATCAGGTGGAGTGAATAAAGAGCATGGCTAAAGGAGACAGATGGAACTACAGGAGTGAGTGTGTGTGTGTGTGTGTGTGTGTGTGTTTCATTCTGGAAAGAATTCAGTTAATTCAGTTCTCCTAACAACGCATATTTCCTTGAATTTTCTGCCCCAAGTTCGAACAACCCCGGCCCCCCCCCCCCCCCCCCCCCCCCCCCCCCCCCATATATATATACATATATATATATATAATGCTGAACAATATATATATATATATATATATATATATATGTGCACAAAAAAGAAGTAGCAATTGCTGTACTGAAAATAGTTTTTAGATAACATTTAACTGTCAACACAAATGCCCGGCGTAACAACCTACCAATCAGGATCCCAAGATGTGTTGCGTGGGAGAGAAGGGGGCTAATCCAAATGTCAGAACACATAGACTCCAGAATAATTATTCTTGCAAAGTCGACCTGTTCCAATCTAGCGCAGTTCACTTGTTTTCCGCGTCTGTCCCCGACTCTTCACAGCAGACACAGAATGCCCCCATCGTCAATTACGTTACCGTGGCAATAACCATGAACCAAAAAAGTGTTATCCTTTGTGAATAGGCCTTTGAGAAAGACTCGTCCCTGTTCTCCTTCGCTAAACTTGTGATAGAAAAGACATGAATTTGCAATATCGTATAGGCAAACACTACCAATTAAACCTTTCAGTCGAAATTAACCGCATAAAGTGTGGAAAGAAAGGAGAATAAGACCCAAACAATATTGATAGTAGATGGTGAACTGAAACGCCACACTATCAATTAATCCTTTCAATCAAAATTAAATGCATGAAATCTGGAAAGAAAGGAGAACAAGACCCAAACAACATTGTTTGATTGTGGATGGTGAACTGAGCTACTACAACACCTCCCTCAAATTTCTGAAAATAGTGAAAAGCTTCTGTCATGTCTCTAAGGTAAGACCCCAGGCCAGGTAGTCTGGGACAAAACAATAACAACAAATATCAAACAAAGGTGAGTCGCGGTCTTGGCACGAATCGACCTTGCGGGTAATCAAGGGCAGTCAAGTCCTAAGTCATGACTCCAGGATCAAATCAACGAAGGAAACGTAAGACGGCATGGTCATAATCGAAGATGATTCGCAGTCTGCGCGACTACCAACATCCCTGTCGTGCGTCTTAGGTAAAGTCTACCAAAGGTTTTCTGAGACTTTCAACATGCTGCAAGGATAATGCCAGCGATCGCGATGCTCAACCAGAGTGCAGAGCTGGAAGAGAGAGCCCATAGCTCATGTCCCATTAATCTGTTTCGGAAGGAAACTGTCTCAGGCCAAAGGCATAAGCCTGATCAATTGCCAAATCCAGGAGCTTATGGTCTGAGGTCTGACTTCAGGGTTTCTGTGCTGCGCCTTGAGAATGAGCCTGGGAGCTCGACTCTGCCTTCTGTATATCACCATGAAGAGCTCTGACTGGTCAGTTAATCTAGTCCTTCACCTCTCCTTTGACCGCTAGGACCTGTTGAGAGACACTGCAGGAGCCTGCTGGGGAAAGGAAGGGCTGCTGCCCGGGCCTGCAGTTCTTCGCTAGGAAAGGACACAAAGAGAGCGTTACTGAGCCGTCGCCATGCCAAGCAAATAAAAAAAACGGCCCATAGAGAAGACATGAACCTCGCTCACTCGACAAGCAAACGCTTACGACGGTCATTAAGAAAAAGTTGTGGAGTCCGTTTTCCAAAGAGAAATTAGTGATGGACTTGGAAGTCGCCTTAGGCCGGGTTCTTCAGGATCAATGGGATGCTATGTTTACGGGTTTCACTTGATCAAAGTTTTCCGAAGTAGAAGAATGAGTCTAACTACGTAGGATAGGAACTATGGCTGAGAGCAAGCTTTTTTCCCCAGTAAGGCTATAGGTCTTTGCTATTCCAGATCTGAAGCCTTTGATAGTGATAGTTTAGTAGTTATGGCCAACAACAAGCTTTTTCCCCAGTAAGACTATAGCTCTTTGCTATTCAAGATCTGAAGCCTTTGATAGTGATAGTTTGGGAGTTATGGCTAACAACAAGGTTTTTCCCCCAGTAAGACTATTGGCTCTTTGCTATTCCAGATCTGAAGCCTTTGATAGTGATAGTTTTTGGCCCTTTGTGAAAAACGTCTTCAAGCCTCCACAGAAGAAAGACCTATCTGCCCTCACCATCACGTTCAGAGTGGAAGGTCTCTGACCAGCCATGACCTTGTCCATGAAGGCCGTTAGCGTCTCTCTTTAGAAAGGAATCGACTGACACAAGACTGGCTAGGTAGGAGAGAGACCGTAGGTCTTAGTGGTAATCCCACGATTTGGGTTTTCTGAGATGATTAGATCTCGGTGGAAAGGGGTATGGAATCTCCCATCAGCAGGCACACCAAGAGGGATTATCCAGTTCTTGGACCACTTCAAAGCAGAGATGAGAATCAACAGACTCTTATCCTTAGACACAATGTTCACGATCGCTGGAATCAAGGAGATGGGGGGAAGGCATAAACAAAATGAGATCGACTGCACAGACCATGAGATCTGGCACTGGGACACAACAACTGGAAGTTGGTTTGCTCCCTCTAGTCACAAGAAGTCCATGCGAGGCATGCCCCAAACCCGACAGACCGACCTGAAGACCAAACGATTCAGCATCCACTCTGAGGGAAGAACCTGGTCCTTCACTGAGACAACTTCCATGGAAGGGGCGTCTTAATAGAGAAATTTCCGAAGACTGACAAAGCAGGAGAGACGAGACCATCTTGTTCAGAGACTGAAAGTGAGCCCCTCTTTGATTTTTTTTTTTTTAAATAGGCGATCAACCACAGTGAATGAATCTTCCCGGATCTGCTCATTAGAGCTGAGACCAGGTTTTCACCGTCACTGAGGTAGACAGCCATCACTCCCAGGATATCTACCTGGTCTGTGACTTCCTGAGAAGTCCAAACACTGCTGACCTCCTGAAATAGAGGGTAGAGGTGAACGCCCTGACTTACAGCGCTCACGTCCGCACAGAGTGTGTGGGATGACTGAGGAGGAAGGAGAACTCCCGACTTGGGCTAAAGTAGCTTGGTCCAAGGCTGGAGAGCAGAAAGGAGGTGTGCAGTCATGTGGACAGAAGCGTCCCATGCCCATGTAGACTGAGTCTTAAGTCGCAAAGCGCTCGGTAAAGAGGGCGAAGCTCTGTAGTCCCAAAATAAGACCAATCAAAGTTTTGAACACTTGAACAGTCTGCGGTGCCACGGACTGAGCCTGTGACATGGATTTGGTGACAGAAACCACCTTCTCTGCTCTGGAATCGGGAAGCCTTACTAGATTCCGATATGTGTGAAACGGCATCTCCAGACAGACTGATAATAAAACTTAGGGAAGCCAGAGTTGTTGTTTTCCCTAAAACTAAAAGATCCAGAGATAATCGATCAACGTTATTTTGAAGAAGATTGCCCAGATCCCTATAAGTAAGAGAAGAGGTTCTCCGATTCATCCCCCCCCCCCTTCCCCCCACATATGCATTACCCTGGTAAAGACCAAAGGCTGAGGGGGTGGCCAAACGGAAAGGCCGTGAAGGGGTACACAGAGCGAGCACAGGTACTTCTGAGGCAACTGGTAGACTGGAATGTGGAAAATGTATCGGACAGATTCAGACCGACTGCCTGATCCTACTGAAGAATGGCAAAACAGAGCGACTGAGATCTTTGACTAGCCTCCATTTGTCGTTTTTCTTAGGAACTAAGAGCGGAATGGTGGGGGAAAAAACCCTCAGAGTATTGGGAAGAGAAACATCCACAGCTACGCCCTTCTTGATCAGAGAATGTATCTCCTCGACCAAACTGCTTGCCTTTAACAGATGTTCCAGATGAGGTTGGAACTGAACGTAAGGAACACCAGAAAATGCAAGGCGCGAGTCAGAAAATGAATCGAAGAAATGATGGCTGCGCTGAGAGGCTTCTTGTGGGAATCAGACTCAGAGCAAAAGGGAGAGTGTGTCCACAAGCCAGGCAAAGAAAGGAAAACTGAAGTGAACTAAGCTTGACCGGAAGAGATCGACTTTGCCAGGAAGAGTACTCTTGAATCAATGTGTTGGGAAGCTTGGATTAGCTCCCCTCTCTCTACAAACAAGGTTCCCGGACCTTGATCGGTAGGGCGTGAATTCACGCCAAGTAGGAATAAGGTAATTATTTGGATAGATAAATATGAGAAAAAGACACTGTGCACAGAGTGGACAGCCAGTGTCTACTTTGAAGAGGGTATACATCTTCACTATCACCCAGCCATATTTCACACACACACACACACACACACACACACACTCACTCACTGACTCACTCTCTCACTCACTCACTCACTAGCATGCAGTAAATTCTTCAAAGAGAAAATGTGTGAAGATCTACTTGAACATGCACAGGCAAACGGGCGACAGAGATAAAGGCAACGGGCAATGGGGAAAAAAATAAAGAGTGGTAGAAAAGAAAAAAATACTCTGTCAATTGACTGCTACTACCAATGGCTAGCATCGTATCAATGCTCCTCTCTACTGCTACTACTACCAATGGCTAGCATCGTATCAATGCTCCTCTCTACTGCTACTACTACCAATGGCTAGCATCGTATCAATGCTCCTATCTACTGCTACTACTACCAATGGCTAACATTGTATCAATGCTCCTCTCTACTACCACTACTACTACCAATGGCTAGCATCGTATCAATGCTCCTCTTACTGCTACTACTACCAATGGCTAACATTGTATCAATGCTCCTCTCTACTACTACTACTACTACTACCAATGGCTAGCATCGTATCAATGCTCCTCTCTACTGCTACTACTACCAATGGCTAGCATCGTATCAATGCTCCTCTCTACTGCTACTACTACCAATGGCTAGCATCGTATCAATGCTCCTCTCTACTGCTACTACTACCAATGGCTAACATTGTATCAATGCTCCTCTCTACTGCTACCACCAATGGCTAACATTGTATCAATACTCCTCTCTACTGCTACTACTACCAATGGCTAGCATCGTATGATCAATGCTCCTCTCTACTGCTACTACTACCAATGGCTAACATTGTATCAATGCTCCTCTCTACTGCTACCACCAATGGCTAACATTGTATCAATACTCCTCTCTACTGCTACCACCATGGCTAGCATTGTATCAATGCTCCTCTCTACTACTACTACTACTACTACTACTACTACTACTACCAATGGCTAACATTGTATCAATGCCCCTCTCTACTACTACTACTACTACCAATGACTAACATTGTATCAATGCTCCTCTCTACTACTACTACTACCAATGGCTAACATTGTATCAATGCTCCTCTCACTACTACTACTACTACCAATGGCTAACATTGTATCAATACTCCTCTCTACTACTACTACTACTACTACCAATGGCTACCATTGTATCAATGCTCCTCTCTACTACAACTACTACTACTTCTACTACTACTACTACTACCAATGGCTACCATTGTATCAATGCTCCTCTCTACTACTACTACTACCAATGGCTAACATTGTATCAATGCTCCTCTCTACTACTACTACTACTACCAATGGCTACCATTGTATCAATGCTCCTCTCTACTACTACTACTACTACTACCAATGACTACCATTGTATCAATGCTCCTCTCTACTACTACTACTACTACCAATGGCTAACATTGTATCAATGCTCCTCTCTACTACTACTACTACTACCAATGGCTACCATTGTATCAATGCTCCTCTCTACTACTACTACTACTACTACTACTACTACTACTACTACTACTACCAATGGCTAACATTGTATCAATGCTCCTCTCTACTACTACTACTACGAATGGCTAACATTGTATCAATGCCCCTCTCTACTACTACTACTACTAACTACTACTACTACTACACTACTACTACTACTACTACCAATGGCTACCATTGTATCAATGCTCCTCTCTACTACTACTACTACCAATGGCAAACATTGTATCAGTGCTCCTCTCTACTACTACTACTACTACCACCAATGGCTACCATTGTATCAATGCTCCTCTCTACTACTACTACCAATGCCTAACATTGTATCAATGCTCCTCTCTACTACTACTACTACTACTAACAATGGCTACCATTGTATCAATGCTCCTCTCTACTACTACTACTACCAATGGCTACCATTGTATCAATGCTCCTCTCTACTACTACTTCTACTACTACTACTACCAATGGCTAGCATTGTATCAATGCTCCTCAGAGAATGTAAATATGTTCGTTCAAGACCACCCATGTTATTTTGCACGAAAACCCCCCTTTTCACATCTAAATCACGTCCATCTCATGTCAGTTTTGGCTAAAATTAACACCCGTTTTACAAAAAAATTAACAACCCAAAACCTCTAAAAATCCACGTAATCGTTGTTTTAAAACGGGGGGCTTACGTGCTAGATAAGATAGGGTGATCGTGAACGGAAAAACAAATTACATTTTTCTCCGGGGATATAAAAAATCAATGGTTTAATTAGCTATAAAACCCCAAACCACTAAAAAACGCCCCCCCGGGACTGACCCTCCCCACTTTTAAAAAAATCTTCTACTCTCTCTATTAAAAAACCCAGTACAATTAACGGCTTTTCCACTTGATTATTATTTTTACATCCAATAAATTTTTAAAGAACCCTAAATAATTCTTTAAATTCCCGTCCCCCCCAAAACCCGAAATAACTAAAAAATCGAAAAAAACCCTGCCTTAATTGACGGAAGTGCTCTAAATTTGTAGAGGGAAAACCAAAAAACCCAAATTTAAAACCTCTTTTTTTTAAACTGTTGAAAAGGGGAAAAAACAAAATTGGGGTTTACGAAAAATCAAAGGTTTTTTTCCTTCAAATTGATAACAACTTCTCTTGTACAAAACAAAAGTTCAAACACTATTGGGGGAACCCAGATTTAGCCAGCCTTTGGGGAAAAAGTAACTCCCTTTTTTTCTTTTGGGGGAAATGTATATTTAATTTTTTGGGATTTGCTTCGTTGATTTTTAGCAAAATACTAAATTCGCAAAGTTTTTTTTTAAAGAACAAAAATTGAAAATTAACCTTCTGGAAATTTTTAAACAGATTTGCTTGCCCCCGCCGGTTGGGTTCAAAATATTTAACCAATTTAATTTGATTCCCTTCAGATATTTTTTAACCCCCTTTAAATTTTTAAAAAACCCAATTTCTTTAAGGGCAACCCAAACAACCCCCCGCCAATTGAAAATTTTAAATAGGGTTAAGAACACACCTCGTTTTGTTTGGGTTTATATAAAATGTAAAAAACTTTTTTACAACAAATTTAAAAATTAATTAAAAAAAGGGTAGCTTTTAAATAAAATTGAAAAATGCGCTTAAAAAGTAGGATTTTTTTAAAAACCCCCAAAAACTTTGGACTTCATTTTACAAACCCAATTGCAGAAAAGGATCATATGGCCCCAAAGGGCCCGACTTGTAAACCCACAAACTAGAATTTAAATCCCCAAAAAGGTGACAAGTCCCCATCACAGGGGTAAACCACCCAAAGGTTTTTTTTTTTCCAAAAATCAGTTAAATTTTGCCGTTTACTGCGCAACCAAACCGCGGTGTTCATATCAAACCATTTAAACCACCCTAACTTTTAGTAAGGGCAAATATAATTTTCTTTTTTTAATACCAAAACAGACGCATACAAACCCCAAAAACCGGAAAAGTCCCCCTCCCCAACAAAACAACGCTTTTTAAACCTTTCAACACCCAAAAGAAAAATTTAATGCAAATAAAGAATCTGCAACAAATTTTTAACTTTGGGAACCTTCAACGTTTTTTAAACAAAAGTTAGACCCAATCATGGGTTGGGCCCACTTTGTATTTGTGGGGCGAAAAAAGGAAATATAAAAAAAAGACTACGGCCTGGCCCACAACCTTTTTTTCCAAACCAAACGCAAAATTTTTCGTTTGGGGATCCCATAAAACAAAAACTCCTAATCCCTGGACAACATTTATCTTAGTTAAAAGTAAAGGCCCTAAAATTAAAGGCTTTCAAAGACTTAAATACACCAAAAAAACGGAATCCCGTTTGGTTTTAAATTGGGAGCACAAGCACAGACAAAGTCAGCAAAATAGATAAATCTACAGTTTTTGATCCCCAAAAAAATTTTTTCTATTTTAATTTAGAAAAAAGCTATTTACTCACGTTGAATGCCTGCCAGCATACAAAGGAAACCAAGCCCGTTCTTGCACTTGTTTAGGAAAAAAGGTTACTTTGTTTGTGGGCCAGGGTTATACATGCGCCCTCTGCCCTTTTAACGCAGTTTGGGCATGATACAAAATTAAAAACAATAAAACCCATAGCGGGAGACGACCAAGACTTAGGGAAACAATAAAAACTTAAACACAAGGCCCGCTCCACCCAAATTTTAAAAAAGAAAGTACCTACCCCGGGAAAAGACAAATCCGGTTAAAAGCCCCCCAAACCGCCAAAAGCACCCCACAGCCAAAAAAGCGTTCCACAACCAAAAAACGCCCCAAACCTTTTTGATCGCCTCTCACTGACAGTCAAAACTAGCGAAAAGACAGCCCTTTTGAAATTTTTAAATTTTTAATTTGGATTAGCTATACTTTATTTAAAAAAAAAAATAATCCGCAGCTACCCACCCTAACGCCACAGTTTGGTCAGCCATAAAACCAAACTTAGCCTAAAAAGAAAAAACCCCAAAACAAACAAAAAGGGCCTATTACCCAAGGAAAGAGCATCAAGCCTTTAGCAGCCAATTTCCCTTTTAATATTTTGCTAAAATGATGTAATTGTTTTAAAACCCAAATTTTTTAAAAGGTTGGTTTTGGGGGCGCTAGGGCCCGTGGCCACCCCATTTAAAAGCAAAAACGAGGGGTAAAAAAAGCAAACCCAACACCGTTAAAAACTAACTTTTAAAAAATTCCCCATTTTTTCCCCTGAAACAGGGGACCTTTAAATCTTCGGCCAGCTTTAGTGTTTTCATAAGTATTCTTTTATATTTTCTCTTATTCTGCTTGTTTGTGAAAGCTAATTTGAAACTCGTTAGTAGACAGAAATTTCTAACCTCTTTCCTTAGCAACTTTTAAAATCTTTATTTCTGCTGTATTCTAGCCTTTTTTCCCACCCAAAAATTGCTACTCTGCATCCCAAATTTTTTTTTTCTTTTTTTACTGTTCATCTACCATCAATTTTTCCTAGTTTTTCCGCTAGTGCCTCCCCTTTAAACATTTATGTAAGAGGCCCTTTTAATTTGCCCCAATTTTTCGCCCTAAGCTTATCGTTTTCACCCAAAAACCCCTAAATTTCACGCTCTTTTGGGTCAAATCGTCCAATTTTTCAAAATTTTTCGACTGTCTCCTCATTAAACTCTTTTAAATTTTCCTGCTTTTAATTTCCCTCTGCTGTTCGTTTAATTCTTGAAGAGGTATGTTTTGAAATTTAGATTGTTTGGAAAATTCGGGCCCCAATTTCTGTAAAAGACAAAAAAGCCTCAGGTTTTAAAAAAATCGCCCAAAAATTTTTTAAAATTGCCTTTGTAACAACGGGAGACCAAAAAAAGGGGCCCTGTTTAAAAAAAACGGGGTTGGGCCCCGGCTTTGAAAGTAAGCCGCACCCCTTTTTTTCCTTTTAAAACCGGTTTTTTCCCTACAAATAAATATTTTCATCTGTTGAAAAATAAAACCCAAAAAGGGTTTTCCGGCTGCCTCGCCCCAAAGGCATAAAATGTTTTCCAAATCTATCTAAAATTTCGTATTTGACGAAACCAACTCCCGCCCAAACTGTTTCTTTTTTCAAGCTCTTTTTGCAATGAAGGGCCCATTTCCTGTTTCATCTTTTTTCCTTTTTCTTCAAAGGTAAGGCACTTCATAACCCTTAAACCATATTTTTTTTTTTAAAAATTTTTTTGTTTTATAAAAAATAACTCATACGGTTGTCCCCTCGATCCATACAGAAAAGAAAAGGAAACCCCCAAAGGCGAAAAAGTATAAAAGACTTTTAATTAGTGAAAAATACTCCATCAACATTCACCCTTTGACAAAAATTTAATATTTTAAGTTCCCAAAATTTTGGCGCTGACGATTTTATAAAGCCGGGAAAAACCGCTAAACAATCATTCAAAATAATATTACTCGCAGATAAAAATGCAAACTTTTTTTAAAAAATTTTTGGGCAGGGCTACCCTTTAAACATAGGAAAACAAATTTGGGGGCAAGAAGCCCTTTTTGTACAAAAACAACCCATATTTTTTTGCCCTTTATTCTGATTTTGGCTGAAAAAAAAAAGAAAGAAAAAAAAAGTTTTTTCAGGAATACAAGACTCAAAGGGGCCCCCACCCCCAAACAGGCTTAAAGCGGGGGATGAAAAAGAAGGGAATTTTAAAAGATGAGGCAGAGCAGAAGCTTTTGGCAACAGATTCTGCATCCCTCAAGATTTTGAGTTGTTAAAGACACATATCCCCAAAATTCCCCAAGGGCACTAAAAAAAAAACCTTATTTTAAAGACGGACTTTAACCCTAGCGATTCTGCCCGTTCTGTCTAAGATCCTGAAGCTACATACGGGGTTTAGTGACATTTCTTTTTATTTTGATGGTTACTAACCCCGGACGGCCAAACAATCTTAACCCATAAAAAAGTAAAACGGTTATTTATTAAGAAAAAGTTTTACACGCCAATTTCAGAAAAATAAAAACAAGCGAGACACTCCCTTTAAAATACATCTAAACAGGCCCCCGGAAATCTTAAAAAAAGGGAATTTTTTTTCTTTTTTACTGAAGGGAAAACGTCTTTTTAGAGAGAATCAGAAGCGTTTTATAATCCAAAAATTTTTGAAGGTTGACTGGCAATAAATGGCAAATCTTATCAGTTTTAATTTTTGGGGGGCGGGCTTTTTACCTCACCAACCTTTTATGAAATAAGAAAAAATTGGGCCTGGGGGCAGGCAAAGGGGCCTGCAGATAAAAGTAAAGGAAAAAACTTTTGCCTTTATGAAGTAAGACCCCAAAAACTCTTAAAAACCAAATATTGGGTTTATTGGGTTTTTTGATCTACCTTTGGGCAATAGATTGGGTTTTTTAAATGGGGGAAAGATAGGGGAAAATTTTGGGGATAAAAAAAAATATTTACAAGAAAGCAGACGGAGAAAGCTCCAATAAAAAATGCACATTTTTTTGGTTTTGATGCTCCCCTTTAAACATTGAAGAAAACAGACCCAAAAGAAAAGGGCCCTTTTTAAAAGCAGAAGAAAAATTCCAAAAAAAAAAATGGATATTTGGAAAATTTTTTGCCCCAAAAAATCCCCCACGTTCTTTTTATCCCGCGGGGGTTAAGGGGGTTTGGAAAAAAGTCTTCGTAAATTGAATTTTTTACAAACAATAAACAAATTTTTAAAACGAGCACATTTTTTATAATTTTGCACCAAACCCTTAAACACAACAAGTCCCTTTCAAAAAAGGAATTTATTTTGGGCAACGATAATATATTTTAGCTGATCCAAGGGGACAAACGAGCGAAATTTTTTTGAACAAACTATAAACTATTTTAGGGAACGAAACCAAATTTTTTATTGATGACGTTTAACGAACGAACATTGTTAAAAAAAAAAAAGCACTGTCAAACTAAACCCTTTTGTGGCCGCCATTCCTTAGTTTCTGTGTGGGGTCTTAACTTTAAAAAAACAAAAACCTTTTTAAAAACTTTTGATCGCATTAAAATCGGTTGTATTATTTTACACTAAGGGCAAAATATTTTTGAAGAATGAAAAATGAAAACTATAAAAAAGGGACAAAGGTGAGGGTAAAAAAAAAAAAAGAGCAGTTAAAAAAACCCCTAAGCCCGCCCAAAACAAACTTTCGGACTGACCCCCCCCCCAGCAAAACTTTTTTTTAAGTAAATTGTTTATTAATTTGGTTTCTTACAACAATTTGTTTATTTTAAATTTTTTTTAAAAATAAAAAAGAATGTCCCCCCCAAGGGCCCGAAAACCAAAAAACGAGCTACTCCTAAAGGGAAATCAATAACAAAAAAAACCAAAGGGACACAACTGAGTTTTATCAAAAAGGAGTCCAGGGAAAAGTTTTTGGAAATTTGGGAAAACAGATGACGGGTTAAACAAACGAACAGAAAAATTTAAGACAAAAAAAAAAGACAGCAAAAATTTCCCCCCCTAAACCAAAAAAAAATTTAAGGGCAAACGATTTTTTTCAAACAGGGAAAACAAACTTCAAAAAAGAGAGAATGCTTTGGGGGTTTCTTCCTGAAATTGACTGGAAAATTTTAAAATTTGAAAAACGGCCCCAATGTATACTTGATAAGAAAAAAAATTTTTTGAAAGGGTTTGAATGCAAAGGGCTCATTTTTTGTTTTTCCAAATTTCCCGGGAAAAAAACAGAAAAAAAAAGATTGAATAGCGGGCAGGGTACGGAAAAATATGCCCACGAGAAAGAAGTCCTTAGCTAAGTGGGGGGGGACACGGGCGGCTAGAATTTAACCCCCCCAAAGCCAAAAAATAAAAAACCTATCAAATGACGATTTTTTTTTCGCAAAAAAAATTTCTCCGAGAGAGGGGAAAACTAGTTTTCCCGAAATGCGCTAAATTTGAGGTGAAAAAATAAAGGCTGAAAACATGGGGTCCCCTCAAAGTTTTTTTAAAGGGAATTAAATAAAAACAGATAAAAAAACACCCATTAACATCTGACAAAGTTTCTGGGGAAGGGTTTACAAAGACAAACTAACAGACCGACTTAAAATTTTTTTTTAAGTTTTATTTTAATGCGTTTTTTCTCTTTTTTGATTTTAATTTCTGCCAGAAGGATTAAAAAAAAAGAAATTTTTAAAATAAAAAATAAAAAAAATCAGAATTTTAAAAAAAGGGGGTTCAAAAAGTTTTGGTTTAAACAAATAACGAACTTCAAAAAAGGGAAAAGAAAAAACGACTTGGGGAAAAAAATAGGGTTAAATAGAAAAAAAATAAGCAAAAACTTTTAAAAACTCTTTTTTATGTAAATTTCGGGTCATCCCCTTTTAGCTAGCTAAATGCTGGGGCTTTGGGGTTGCCTTTTTTGCCACTGGGCTGGGCGCCCGCCCCTTTAGCATTAGGAGGGCCCTTTTTCTAGGGTTAGGCGCCCCGGGCTAAAATTTTTAAGTGCTGTTTTTTAAAAAAAAAAACTCCCAAATTACCAAAAACACACGCAAAAATAGCCCCAGCAAACAGCAAAACTTTTTTCATTAAGAAAAAAAAAAGCAAATCATACAGGATAAAACATTACAGACGAAAAAATTCAAAGCTTAGGCTGACCGATGATTACAGACGGCAAAAAAAATTTAACTTCCCAAAAAGGGGTGGAAGAAAGACTTTTTCTTTACGACAGGTAGACGCTGATGCAATTAAAACAGAACATTAAAAAACAAACACATGAACATTAAAAATCCAAAATAGGCCAAAAAAAATTTAAATTTAACAAAAAAAAAAAAAAATTATAAGTTTAGCAAACACTATTTTTTTTTTTTTAATCCCCTGTGTTTTTGGGCGGGACAACTTTGCAGCTCTTCCCCCGAAAAAAAGGATCTTTTAGGGGGAGGGGCCCTTTTGGGGGGGGAAATTACACCGCAAAAAAAAAAATTTTCTTAAAAATAAACGGAGGGGTTTTTTTTCATAATTCCCTTTTAACTTCATACACATCTACGCCCCATAAAAGGGCTGGGCTCAAAAATTTTAACATCGCCCCGCCCCTCCAGGAGCAACCCTTATCTTTCTTTTAGGGCCAAACGGCAAAAGTTTTGAGGGCCCCGCGCCCTTTTTCAGAAAGCTAATTTTTTTTTTTAAAATTTATTTTTTTTACTGGTTTTTAAAACCCCTTTTCTTTAAAAAACTTTAAAATTTTGCATGGCCGTAAGACGCCCGGGAAACTCCTAAAACCCCTTTTGGTTGCCGTTCGTTCTTTGTAGTGTACTTCCCTATTTTCCTAATTTTTTCTGTTAAAATTTTAAGGTAAAAACTTTTCAGCTAGATTTTTAAAAAAGTTTTCTACAGGGGGTTGTACCGAAGGGGTCCTTGGATCCCTCTTAACTATAACATGATGGTTTTAAAAACCAGCTTTTTAGACCTTTTAAAATCTT
This sequence comes from Conus ventricosus, assembly GCA_018398815.1. Classification (NCBI taxonomy): domain Eukaryota; kingdom Metazoa; phylum Mollusca; class Gastropoda; order Neogastropoda; family Conidae; genus Conus; species Conus ventricosus. The sequence continues at coordinate 5,811,728 of CM031599.1, read as the reverse complement.
TCCATCACAACTTGAACCATCCCAGGATACTTTTAAAAGGGCCCTCGCATGTAAAATTGTTTTAAAAAACCCCAGCCACGCAGTTAGCTTTAAACCGTTTAAAAATTCAGCGCTTTGTATCTTGAAGCCATGTCAAAAAACGGGCCCGAGCATCCCTTTAAAATTTTTCAAACTTTGTCAAAAAGGAAAAATACAAACAAGTCCATCAGTTTGGGGTCATTTGGAAAATGAGTTTTAAAAAATCTATTTTTAAATTCTTTTGGGGGCGGCAGATATATTGCCAAAATTTCTTGTTTTTAAAGCCAGTTTTTTTTCGGGATCGATTCAACACTTTCTAGCACTTTAAATTTGGGTTTTTCAATAGCAGCTTTCCTTTTCCCAAAACCCTTTAGGAGAATAATAAATTTTGTACTTCCCTATTGTTTAAATTTTAAAAAAATAATTTTTTAAATTTTTTATTTTTGGAAAAGGGGGGGGGGTGCGAGAAGAGAGATTGCTCCCAAAGCACCTAAAAAAGCCTAACTCTGTATTTTTTTTCCTCAGATGGTTTATAAAAGTCAAAAAGTTCTGGGGGGTGGCGAAAGTTAAAAAACTTCTTTTCCCCGTCACTAAGAATACCCTTCATTGCCTCATCAACGCCCGTAAATGTGTGCCTTTCTTTACCCGTTCCCTTTTAAATTTTTATTTTAAAAAAGTCAAAAAGGGGCAATTTTGTCCTTTTCTCAAAGCGTCTCTTGCCTTAGCTAAAACTTCCATTGCCTTTTATGCCCTTTCCTCTCTTTACGGACCGGAATTTTCTAAACATATAATTGCTGCCAGAGAAGGCCCAAAGGGAAAAAAAAACCCCCCACCATCATAACCAAATCCCGCCAACTTTTTTAAAAAATCAAAAAATGAATTAATCTTTTTTGAACTAATATTTCTGGAAAATCCCCCCGTGAAAAAAAAATCTTTGACGCAATCCCTGCAGTAATTACAAAAAAAAACCTTAAAAACGTCCTCAATGTCCCAACCTTCCAGGGCAAATGGCTTCATTCCCAAACAAGTTTTTTGCTAACACGCTATTCCCCAAACAAAACCCCTAATCACAGCAGAATGGTAAATCGTATTTTATAATCTTTTTTTTCCCCTCATCTTTTTTTTAACTAAAAAAATAAATTTAAAAAAATCAAATACGAAAGACTGTCTATGGCTTTTAAAACAAAAAAACTTTTGTTGTTAAAGCTTTAAAAAAAAAGGTGGCCCAAATAGCTTTTGGCGAATCTTTTAAACTTTTTCCCCTGTTGGGGGCGCTTTTTTCCTAACAAGCATTTTGCAAAGGGGAGAATAGACTATAACCCCCAACGAAAGGCCCCGCAAAAATTTAACCCCAAAGTTAAACCATGGTTTTTAAAAAATATTAAAAAATTTTTTTTAATTGCTTTTTAAAAAAAAAATTGGACGAAATAATTTTAAAATGGAGGGGGCAACCGACAAATCCAAAGACAACTGCCATAAAGAAAGATTATACACCCTGGCCGCTTTTGGAAAAAAAAAACATTTAATTTTTGGGGTTTAACTAAGTTTTTAAAATTTAACAGATTCAACAATTTTCCCACATCAGACATTAAAAAAAGACTACGCTAGGGACAAGCGCAGCTAGGGGCAAAAAAAGGTTTTTACCGTGGGCCCCAACAATGATTTGCCAAAATGCGAAGTTGTAGTTTAAAAAATCGCCAGTTTTTTTCAAAAAAGATTTAAAAAAACGACTTTTCACAAGATCCCTTTTAAACAAAACCCTAAAACCTTTGCATTTACAAGTATTAAAAGAATTTTGGGGCAAAGTTTTGCCCATTCAAGGGGGGAAAAAAAAACTTTTAAAAAACAAAATTAAAAAATTTAACAAATTTAAAATTTAAAAACGCCAAAAAAAAAATGAGGGGACAGGAGAAGAAGATTGCGACCCCGCCCGGGCAAACCGCAGGACAACCGAAGGACAAGTGAAAATTTCCAAAAATTTAATGTCCCCCCAAAATAGTAATTTTTACTAAGTCCCAAAAATCCTGGACGGGTTAGGCCCGGACGTAAAAAAGCTGAAGGAACAGACTGCAAAAAACAAAACCAAAACAACAAAACAAAAATTTTTTAAAAGAAAAAAAACAACGCCGCAGCCCCAACCCCCAATTAAAAAACAACACAAACAAAAAAACAAAAATAAAAAAAAGTATTAAAAATTTTGGGGCTGTTTTTTTTTTTGGTTTGGGGGGTTTTTTGGGATACAAATTCAAAAAGCCCTACTTTGCAAAAAAGTTAAAAAACCCCCAAAACCCCATTTAAAAAAAAGAAGAACCAACTTTTGCAAAAAAAGAGCAACCTCCGTTTTAGACCCCCCCTTTTCCATGTAATAGTTTTTTAAAAACAAAAAAAGTACAAATTTAAAAACAAAAATAAAGTACAAGTTTTTGTTAAATTTTAGAAAGTACTTTTTTAAATTAAGGCAAAATAAAATTTCAAGTTTAATTTTAAAAATAAAAAATTTTAATTCTTTTCAATATATTTTTGGGCCCAAAAAAAAATTTTTGTTTGGTTTTTTAATTTTAATTCTTTTTTGGGTTTTTAAAAAAATTCTTGGGTAAGGGTTTCCAAGTTTAAAAAGGAATATAATTTGGTCAAATTTAAACTTTTTAAAATTTTCCCAACCCAACGCAAAAATAAAATGGATTTAAAGTTAAAATTCTCTTTTTTAAAGTTGAGACTAGTGTTTTTCTTGTTAAATGCAGTTGTGTTTAAAATTGATAAGAGAAAAGCGCAGAAAAAACAAATTTTTAAAGATAAATACTTGGGTTTTTTAAAAAGAGCTTTTTGGAATTATCTGAGATATATTTTTTTTGACAAATTTTTTTACTTAAATGGCCCTTTAGCCCCCCTTCCCTTCCAAAATTTCCCAAAATCTGGCAGCAACGCTATAACTTTGCCACGCAAAAAAAACATAACTTTTTTTAACTGTCCCCCTTTTTGTTCAACCCCAACTTTTTCCCAAATTTCTTTCTTGTTTTTCAAAATTTTTTAAAGTAAAGGGAAAAACTTTTTTGGGTAGTACAAAGTTTCCCTACCACCCATAAATTTTCCCTTTTTCAAAATTTTGTTTTTTAATTTCCTTTTGAAATTTTTCATTGGGGGAACCTAGAAAAAAAGAGTCATGCTGTGTAAAGGACCAGCTTTCAGGTACCGCGGTTTAAAAATAGTCTAAAAAGAAATTCAACATCAATAACTTTGACAACCTTTAAAAAGGGGAAGCCGATAAACACGGCTTGTCCCCAAAATTAAAAAAAAATTTTTCTCAACATAATGCCCAAATAGGCGTCTTTAAAACTTCTAAAAAATCCTTTTATAGTTAGGTTTAAAAGGGGAAACTTTAAATTTCTTGGTTTTCTTTTTTAACTAAATTTTTTCAACTTTACGTTTTTTGTGGATTTTCCATAGTTTTTTCCCCAAAAGGGGTTGGTTCAACAGTTTAAAAAAAGCTTTTTTTTGAAGCGTCAGGGGCTTGGGGTTTTAAGATCAGGGTTTTTTTCGAAATTTTGGTCCAAAAAAGGCTCTTGGGGCAAAAGCAATGATTCTAAACAGCATCAATTTTTAGGGCCCCTGTCTTTGGAAAAAAGGGAAAAAAAGTTTTTGGAAAAAGAAAAAAACAAACTTTTTTTGTTTGCGAAGAATTTGGCACAAGTTAGGAGGTTTTGGGGGGTCAATTTTAAAAACTTTCGTCGCCAAAGGGGGAAACGTTGTGGGAACGTTAAGGTTCCCTAAGGAAAATTCAAAAACTACTTCCAAAAATTACCCCTATTGGGGGTTTTTCCCTTTAACTTAAAAAAACATTCCTAACACCGAAAAAAAAATCAAAGGCCTTTTAACAAAGTAAAGTTTCTCAGTGGGAAGGGGTTACTCCAAGGCCCATCCTTTCCGATTTTTTGGGGTCTAATACAAAAATATTTGGGGGCTTTGTTGGTCATAATCGTCTAAATATTGTTGGGTTTGCAAAAAGGATTGAGGCCTGCTAATACCCCCCCTCACCCAAACTTCAATCTTGAAGTGTAGGAAAACAGAAATTAAGTCAATCTGGATGTTGAGACTTTAAGAAAGCGTCCCAAAAAGGCCTGGGGCAAGTTTAAAGGGCTAGCAACATTAATGTTTTCATGCATGTGATTTTTATTTCGAAAGACGCCGCCAAAAACACACTCACCCAAATAAATTTTGGTCGTGATAACGCCCATCGTTTGACAGGTAATTCGTCCAGGTTTTCTGTCGATTCAAGTCGAGTCTATGCTTTGCCTCAAATAGAAAAGAAAGCGCCTTTAGGGGGGAAGCAGCCAAAAACCACCCACGTTTCGATTCAAAGGAAAAAACCTCCTTTGCGCACTAAAGATGGATCAAATATTGTTTATTTTGGGGATAGCTTGTAAGACCGCAATTTTTCAAACCCCCACGAAGGGCAGATCATAAAAGGGAATACGTCAAGATAAAATCAGATTTTTCTGAAAATTTTGCAATGCAGGTAACCCTTTTAATATTTTTAAAATACGTTTGCAGGTAAAATGAGAACGAAAAGCCTCGAAGTTATAAAAGAAAAGGTTTTTTCCTTTTCTTGGCCACCTTAAGTTGAAGATTACAATTGTTGTGGCCGCTCCTCGAATTTTCCAGAATTGATCGTGGTCCTTACACGTTGCCTAAAATTCTTTTCATACCAACATTTTTTTAAGAGTTAAAAGTCTGGGCTTCGAGTCATAACAAGTCTGAAAAAAATTTTGGTTTGGGTAACGATTACGAACCATTTTCCCTCTAAAAATTTTAAGGGTTTTGGGCCCTAAAAATCTGGTTCGGTTTTGACGCTGACCAACAAAATAAACGCAAAAAACCATGGGGGTTAAAAGGTTGTTTTTTGTTTTTTGGGTTGGGACCGTAGTACTGGGGCAAGAGCGATCAAAGTCACTAAACCACTACGGGCCATCTTTTTTGTGAAAATTTTTTAAAACAAATTTTTAGACCCGGGTTTAGGTGAGGATTTGGTTTTTCCAATTTAAAAAACTTTTACAATGAGTTCTATGACGGGCAGCGCTTCAAAAGTGGGATTCTGACCAAACACCTTCTACAAAATATCTTTCTTACAGATTCTTTAGTAAAACCCATAAGTCTGCTTATTGTTCTGAAAAATACATTCCTTGGACCGTCGTAAACATATCAAGCAAAATTTTTCAAGCAGTTGCCAAAGTGGGGGCTTGGGAAAAACCCCTTTAGGTACAAATTTTCCCCACAACCAGTTATACAAACATAGGGTTTTTTTTGCTCTCAAACTGAAATATATTTTTCAAAACAAACGGAAAAGGGTTATTTCAAAGTTTCACCTTTTTAATGCTTAAAAAATTGGAAACTCTTTTTTGCATTTTTTTGACAAGAATGCGCTAAAACACACCACAAAAAACAAAAATTTTCGAATAGTATTTTAAAAAACTGCCGTTTTAACCAAACCTTTTTGGGAGAGAAATGAAGAATTCCATATAATAAATTTTTTTGCCCAACGATTTCAAGGACTGTCCCTTCAGACACCAAACCCCTTAACTTTGCCCCCCACCTTGCAGGGTTTTTAAAATGTGAAGCCTTTCAGCCCTAAGTTAAAGCGTGAAGCGTTACTTCTTTCCCGCCTTGTTGAAACCCAACGGCATGTTAGATCATCAGCGTTTTTATAAACAAACAGAAACCCCCAACACTTTTAACTGGCGGGTTCCCCGGTTGAAGAGACCTGGAATTTTAAATAGCAGTCCACGTTCAGAACATTTTGGGTTAATAAGTCCAGCTACTTCACTAAAATACTTTAAAGTTTTCCTCTAAATATTCTTCCACTTTAAAATTTTTTTGCCCCCTTTACTTTTCCTTTTTGTTTTACGAAAAAAAAAAAAATTTTAAAAAAAAAAAAAGTTTTTTTTAAACGTAAATTAAAAAAAAAAAAGTATTTTTTTTTTTAAAAAGAAAGGAAAAACAAGTTTTTTTTAAATTTTTATTTCCCTTTTCAAAAACCCAATTTTTGTTAAAAAAGCAAACTCTTTCAAAAGAACCCAAAATCAAAAAAAAAAAAAAAAACCAAAACCTTTTTAACACCCGGGTAATTTATTAA
>CM031599.1:5793693-5804583 GCA_018398815.1 Conus ventricosus | reverse complement strand
GAGGAGCATTGATACAATGGTACCCATTGGTAGTAGTAGTAGAGAGGAGCATTGATACAATGGTAGCCATTGGTAGTAGCAGTAGAGAGGAGCATTGACACAATGTTAGCCATTGGTAATAGTAGTAGAGAGGAGCATTGATACAATGGTAGCCCATTGGTAGTAGCAGTAGAGAGGAGCATTGACACAATGTTAGCCATTGGTAGTAGCAGTAGAGAGGAGCATTGACACAATGTTAGCCATTGGTAGTAGCAGTAGAGGAACATTGATACAATGCTAGCCATTGGTAGTAGCAGTAAAGAGGAGCATTGATGCAATGGTAGCCATTGGTAGTAGTAGTAGAGAGGAGCATTGATACAATGGTAGCCATTGGTAGTAGTAGTAGAGAGGAGCATTGATACAATGGTAGCCATTGGTAGTAGTAGTAGTAGAGAGGAGCATTGATGCATGGTAGCCATTGGTAGTAGTAGTAGAGAGGAGCATTGATACAATGGTAGCCATTGGTAGTACGTAGAGAGGAGTATTGATACAATGGTAGCCATTGGTAGTAGTAGTAGTAGAGAGGAGCATTGATACAATGTTAGCCATTGGTAGTAGTAGTAGAGAGGAGAATTGTACAATGGGAGCCATTGGTAGTAGTAGTAGTAGTAGTAGAGAGGAGCATTGATACAATGGTAGCCATTGGTAGTAGTAGTAGTAGAGACGAGCATTCATACAATGGTAGCCATTGGTAGTAGTAGTAGAGAGGGGCATTAATACGATGGTAGCCATTGGTAGTAGTAGTAGAGAGGAGCATTGATACAATGTTAGCCATTGGGTAGAAGTAGTAGTAGCAGTAGAGAGGAGCATTGATACAATGGTAGCCATTGGTAGTAGTAGTAGAGAGGAGCATTGATTACAATGGTAGCCATTGGTAATAGTAGTAGAGAGGAGCATTGATACAATGGTACCCATTGGTAGTAGTAGTAGAGAGGAGCATTGATACAATGGTAGCCATTGGTAGTAGCAGTAGAGAGGAGCATTGACACAATGTTAGCCATTGGTAATAGTAGTAGAGAGGGAGCATTGATACATGGTAGCCATTGGTATAGTAGCAGTAGAGAGGAGCATTGACACAATGTTAGCCATTGGTAGTAGCAGTAGAGAGGAGCATTGACACAATGTTAGCCATTGGTAGTAGCAGTAGAGAGGAACATTGATACAATGCTAGCCATTGGTAGTAGCAGTAAAGAGGAGCATTGATGCAATGGTTTGCCATTGGTAGTAGTAGTAGAGAGGAAACATTGATACAATGGTAGCCATTGGTAGTAGTAGTAGTAGAGAGGGCATTGATACAATGGTAGCCATTGGTAGTATGTAGTAGTAGAGAGGAGCATTGATGCAATGGTAGCCATTGGTAGTAGTAGTAGAGAGGAGCATTGATACAATGGTAGCCATTGGTAGTACTAGTTTTGAGAGGAGTATTGATACAATGGTAGCCATTGGTAGTAGTAGTAGTAGGAGGAGCATTGATACAATGTTAGCATTGGTAGTAGTAGTAGAGAGGAGATTGATACAATGGGAGCCATTGGTAGTAGTAGTAGTAGTAGTAGAGAGGAGCATTGATACAATGGTAGCCATGGTAGTAGTAGTAGTAGAGGGCGAGCATTCATCAATGGTAGCCATTGGTAGTAGTTTGTAGATGAGGGGCATTAATACGATGGTAGCCATTGGTATAGTAGAGTAGAGAGGAGCATTGATACAATGTTAGCCATTGGTAGAAGTAGTAGTAGCAGTAGAGAGAGCATTGATACAATGGTAGCCATTGGTGTAGTAGTAGAGAGGAGCATTGATACAATGGTAGCCATTGGTTAGTAGTTGTAGTAGCAGAAGAGAGGAGCATTGATACAATGGTAGCCATTGGTAGTAGTAGTAGAGAGGAGCATTGATACAATGGTAGCCATTGGTAGTAGTAGTAGAGAGGAGCATTGATACAAATGGTAGCCATTGCTAGTAGTAGTAGAGAGGTAGCATTGATACAATGGTAGCCATTGGTAGAGTAAATGTAGATTGTAGTGGTTAGAGTAGTAGTCAGTAGTAGTAGTAGTAGTAGTAGAGAGGAGCATTGATACAATGGTAGCCATTGGGGAGTAGTAGTAGAGAGGAGCATTGATACAATGGTAGCCATTGGTGTAGTAGTAGTAGAGAGGAGCATTGATTAATGTTAGCCATTGTCTAGTAGTAGTAGAGAGGAGCATTGATACAATGGTAGCCATTGGTAGTAGCAGTAGTAGTAAGTAGTATGAGATAGTAGATTGGTAGATAGTAGTAGAGAGGGAAGCATTGATACAATGGTAGCCATTGGTAGTAGTAGTAGTAGAGTAGAGGGGCATTGATACAATGGTAGCTTGGTAGTAGTAGTAGTAGAGTAGTAGATTAGGTAGTTAGAAGTAGTAGAGAGGAGCATTGATACAATGGTAGCCATTGGTAGTAGTAGTAGAGAGGCATTGATACATGGTAGCATTGGTTGTAGGTAGTAGTAGAGGTAGATTAGTAGTAGAGAGGAGCCCTTGATACAATTTAGCCATGGTAGTAGTAGTAGAGAGAGGAGCATTGATACAATGGTAGCCATTGGTAGTAGAGTAGTAGTACAGAGAGAGCATTGATACAATGTTAGCATTTGGTAGTAGTAGTAGTAGAGGGAGCATTGATACAATGTAGCCATGTAAATAGTGTAGTAGTAGGGTATTGTACATGTTAGCATTGAGTAGTAGTAGTAGGTAGAGAGGAGCATTGATACAATGTTAGCCATTGGTAGTAGTAGTAGAGAGGGGCACTTGATACAATGTTAGCCATTGGTAGTAAATAGTAGTAGTAGAGAGAAGCATTGATACAATGGTAGCCATTGGTAGTAGTAGTAGGGGAGAGAAAGTTAGTAGTAGAGTACGTATAGTTGGAAGCTTGAACCCAAAGGTATTGGGAGTAGTAGTAGTAGTAGAGAGGAGCATTGATACAATGTTAGCTTGAGTAGTGAGTAGTAGTAGTAGAGTAGTAGAGAGGAGCATTGATGCAATGTTAGCATTGGTAGTAGTAGTGAGAGAGGAGCATTGATACAATGTTAGCCATTGGTAGTAGTAGTAGAGAGGAGCATTGATGCAATTTTTAGCCATTGGTAGTAGTAGTAGTAGAGGAGCATTGATACAATGTTAGCAATTGGTAGTAGTAGTAGTTAGTAGTAGTAGAGAGGAGCATTGATACAATGTTACCCATTGGTTGTGTAGTAGTAGTAGAGAGGAGCATTGATACAATGGTAGCCATTGGTAGGTAGTAGTAGTAGTATGTAGTAGTAGAGAGGGAGCATTGATACAATGTTAGCCATTGTAGTAGAGTATGTAGAGAGGAGCATTGATACAATGTAGCCATTAGTAGTAGTAGTAGTATGAGGGGCATTCATACAATGTTAGCCATTGGTAGTAGTAGTAGTAGTAAGGAGGAGCATTGATACAATGTTAGCCATTGGTAGTAGTAGTAGTAGTAGAGAGGAGCATTGATACAATGGTAGCCATTGGGAGTAGTAGTAGAGTTGTAGTAGTGTAGTATTAGTAGTTAGTTTGTAGTAGTAGAGAGGGCATTGATACAATGGTAGCCATTGGTAGTAGTAGTAGAGAGGGGCATTGATACAATGTTAGCCATTGGTAGTGAGTGTATGTTAGAGAGAGGCATTGATACAATGGTATCCATTGGTGTAGTAGTATAGAGATTGTAGTAGTAGTAGTAGTAGTAGAGAGGAGCATTGATACAATGGTAGCCATTGTAGTAGTAGTAGTAGGTAGCATTGATAGTTGATTGTAGTAGTAGTAGAGAGGAGCATTGATACATATGTTAGCCATTGGTTAGTTGTAGAGAGAGGAGCATTGATACAAAGCATTGGTTGTAGTGTGTAGAGAGGAGTTTTAATGTTGCCATTGGTAGTAGTAGTAGAGAGGAGCATTGATACAATGGTAGCATTGGTAGTAGTAAATAGTAGTAGAGAGGAGCATGATACAATGTTAGCCATTGGTAGTAGTAGTAGTAGTAGTAGTAGAGAGGAGCATTGATACAATGGTAGCCATTGGTAGTAGTAGTATAGTAGTAGAGTGAGCATTGATACAATGTGTTGTATTGGTAGTAGTAGTAGTAAGTAGTAGTAGTAGTAGTAGAGGAGTTATAAGTAGCCAGTAGTAGTAGTAGTAGAGAGGAGCATTGATACAATGGTAGCCATTGGTAGTAGTAGTAGTAGTAGAGAAAGGGGCATTGATACAATGTTAGCCATTGGTTAGTAGTAGTAGTAGAGGAGATTGATACAATGTAGCCATTTGGTAGTAGGTAAATAGTAGTAGAGAGGAGCATTGATACAATGTTAGCCTTGGTAGTTAGTAGTAGTAGAAGGAGCATTGATACAATGGTAGCCATTGGTAGTAGTAGTAGTAGTAGTAGGAGAGGCACATACAATGTTTGCCATGGTAGTAGTAGTAGTAGAGAGGAGCATTGATACAATGGTTAGCCATTGGTGTAGTGTTAGTAGTAGTAGTAGTAGTAGTAGGAGTAGCATTGATACAATGTTTGCCATTGGTAGTAGTTAGTAGTGTAGTAGAAGGGAGCATTGATATAGTATGGAGTAGCCATTGATATGGTAGTGGTAGTAGTAGTAGTTTGTATGTAGTAGGAGTTGTAGTTAGTTGTAGTAGTAGTAGTAGTAGAGAGGAGCATTGATACAATGTAGCCATTGGTTAGGTAGTATAGTAGTAGAGAGGGAGCATTGATACAATGTTAGCCATTGGTAAGTGAAATAGTAGTAGTGTAGAGAGGGCATTGATACAATGTTAGCCAGTGGTAGGTTAGGCTTAGTAGCATTGGTAGTAGTAGTAGAGAGGAGAGATTGATAAATGTTAGCCATTGGTATGTAGTAGTAGTAGTAGTAGAGAGGAGCATTGATACAATGGTAGCCATTGGTAGTAGTAGTTTAGATAGTAGTAGAGAGGAGCATTGATTTCAATGTTTGCCATTGGTAGTAGTAAGTAGTAGAGAGGAGCATTGTTTCAATGGTAGCATTGGTTTAGTGTAGTAGTCAGGGAGTAGTAGTAGTAGTAGAGAGGAGCATTGATACAATGTTAGCCATTGGTAGTAGTAGTAGTAGAGAGGCATTGATACAATGGTAGCCATTGGTATGTAGTAGTATAGAGAGGAGCATTGATACAATGGTATGTAGTGGTAGTAGTTTAGTAGTAGTAGTAGTAGTTAGTAGAAGTAGTTGTAGTATTTGTAGAGTAGTAGAGAGAGGAGCATTGATACAATGGTAGCCATTGGTAGTAGTAGTTAGTTGAGTAGAGAGGAGCATTATACAATGTTAGCCATTGGTAGTAGTAGTAGTAGAGAGGAGCATTGATACAATGGTAGCCATTGGTTGTAGTAGAGAGAGGGAGATTGATACAATGTTAGGCATTAGTGTAGTAGTAGTGAGGAGCATTGTACAATGGTTAGCCATGGTGTGTAGTAGTAGTAGGGTTTGTAGTAGTAGAGAGGAGCATTGATACAATGGTTAGCCATGTAGTAGAGGTATTTAGTAGTAGAGAGAGCATTGATACAATGTAGCTGTAGTTAGTAGAGTATAGTAGGTAGTATTGTAGTAGTAGTAGAGAGGAGCATTGATACAATGTTAGCCATTGGTAGTAGTAGTAGTAGTAAGAGGAGCATTGATACAATGTAGCCATTGGTAGTAGTAGTAGTAGTAGAGAGGAGCATTGATACATGTAGCCATTGGTAAGTAAATAGTAGTAGACAGAGCATGATACAATGTTAGCCATTGGTAGTGGAGTAGTAGAGAGGACATGATACAATGGTAGCCATGGTAGTAGTAGTAGTAGAGAGGAGCATTGATACAATGGTAGCCATGGTAGTTGTAGTAGTAGTATAGAGTAAGAGAGCATTGATACAATGTTAGCCTTGGTAGTAGTAGTTTAGAAGAGAGGAGCATTGATACAATGTAGCCATTGGTAGTAGTAGAGAGAGCAGTAAGTAGTTGTAGTAGTAAGTGTTGTAGTAGTTAGAGAGGAGGACATTGATACAATGGTAGCCATTGGGGTAGTAGTAGTATGTTAGTTGTAGTAGTAGTAGAGAGGAGCATTGATACAATGTTAGCCATTGGTAGTAGTGTCAGTTAGTAGTAGAGAGGGCATTGATACAATGTAGCCATTGGTGTAGTAGTAGTAGTATTTGTAGAGAGGAGCATTTTACAATGTTAGCCATTGGTAGTGTAGTATAGTAGAGAGGGCATTGATACAATGGTAGCCATTGGTATAGTAGTAGTAGTAGAGAGGAGCATTGATACAATGCTTAGCATTGGTAGTAGTAGTTTAGTAGTAGTAGTGAGAGCATTGATACAATGTAGCCATTGTAGTGTAGTGTAGTAGTAGTAGAGAGGAGCATTGATACAATGGTAGCCATTGGTAGTTAGTGTAGTAGTAGTAGTAGAGAGGATTGATACAAATGGTAGCATTGTAGTTAGTAGTCAGTAGTTTGTAGTAGTAGTAGAGAGGAGCATTGATACAATGTTAGCCATTGGTAGTAGTAGTAGAGAGGAGCATTGATACAATGGTAGCCTATATAGTAGTATGTAGTAGTAGAGAGGAGCATTGATACAATGTTAGCCATGGATTAGTAGTAGTAGTAGAGAGGAGCTTGTATGGTAGTATGTGTGTAGTAGTAGTAGAGGGAGCATTGATTAATGTTAGCCATTGGTAGTAGTTTGTAGTAGTAGTAGAGATGGTGAGATTGATACAATGGGAAGCCATTGGTAGTAGTAGTAGTAGAAGGAGCATTGATACAAGGTAGCCATTGGTAGTGAGTAGTAGTAGAGAGGGAGCATTGATACAAGGTTAGCCATTGGTAGTAGTGTAGTAGAGGTAGCATTGATAAATAGGTAGCATTGTAGTAGTAGTAGTAGTGTAGAGAGGAGCATTGATACAATGTTAGCCATTGGTAGTAGAGTAGTAGTAAGTAGAGTAGGAGTCATTGATACAATGTAGCCATTGGTAGTAGTAGTAGTAGAGTAGTAGTTGTATAGTAGTAGTAGAGAGGAGCATTGATACAATGGTAGCCATTGGTAGTAGTAGTAGTAGAGAGGACATTGAGTACATTGGTAGATAGGTAGTAGTGGTTAGTATAGTAGTAGAGAGGAGCATTGATACAATGTTAGCCATTGGTAGTAGTAGTAGTAGTAGAGAGGAGCATTGATACAATGGTTAGCCATTGTGTAGTAATTAGTAGTAGTAGAGAGAGACATTGATACATGGTAGCCATTGGTGGTATAGTATAGTAGTAGTAGAGAGGAGCATTGATACAATGTTAGCCATGGTAGTAGTGAGTATAGTAGTAGAGGAGCATTGATACAATGTAGCCATTGAGTAGTAGTAGTAGTAGAGTATGTAGAGAGGAGCATTGATACAATGTTAGCCATTGGTAGTAGTAGTAGTAGAGAGAGCATTGATCAATGGTAGCATTGTATATTGTAGTAGTAGTAGTAGTAGAGAGGAGCATTGATACAATGTTAGCTTGGTAAGTAGTAGTAGAGAGGTAGCATTGATACAATGGTAGCCATTGGTAGTATTATTAGTAGTAGAGAGGAGCATTGATACAATGTTAGATTGGCCATTTGTAGTAGTAGTAGTAGTAGAGAGGAGCATTGATACAATGGTAGCCATTGGTAGTAGTAGTAGTAGTAGTAGAGGAGCATTGATACAATGGTAGCCATTGGTAGTAGTAGTAGAGAGGAGCATTGATACAATGGTAGCCATTGTAGGTGTAGTAGTAGTAGTAGTGTAGAGAGTGAGCATGATAAATGTTAGCATTGGTAGTAGATAGATGAGAGGAGCATTGATACAATGGTAGCCATTGGTGTAGTAGTAGTAGAATAGTAGTAGTAGAGAGGAGCATTGATACAATGGTAGCCATTGGTAGTAGTGTAGTAGAGAGGAGCATTGATACAATGTTAGCCATTGTAGGAGTAGTAGTATTAGTTAGAAGAGGAGCATGATACAATGTTAGCCATTGGTAGTAGTAGTAGTAAGAGGAGCATTGATACAATGGTAGCCATTGGTAGTAGTATATTAGTAATAGTAGTTAGAGAATTGATAAATGTACATTGGTTAGTAGTAGAGATTGGACATTGTAACCATAGAGAGTAGTAGTAGAGAGGAGCATTGATACAATGTTAGCATGTAGTAGTAGTATAGAGAGGAGCATTGATACAATGGTAGCCATTGGTAGTAGTAGTAGTTGTAAAGTAGAGTTGTAGTAGTAGGAGGAGCATTGAGAATGGTAGCCATTGGTAGTAGTATAGAGAGGAGCATTGATACATGTAGCCTTGGTAGGTACATTGTAGAAGTAGTAGTAGTAGTAGTAGAGAGGAGCATTGATACAATGTAGCATTGGTGTAGTAGTAGTAGAGAGGAGCATTGATACAATGGTAGCCATTGTAGTAGTAGTAGAGAGGAGCTGAACAATGTAGCATTGGTAGTTAGTAGTAGAGAGGGCATTGACATACAATGTTAGGTAGTGGTGTAAGTAGTAGTTAGTAGTAGTAGAGAGGAGCATTGATACAATGTAGCCATTGGTAGTAGTAGAGGGTAGAAGTAGTTTGAGAGGACATTGATACAATGTAGCCATTGGTAGTAGTAGTAGTAGAGAGGGAGCATTGATAGCAATGGTAGCATGTAGAGTAGTAGTAGTAGTAGAAGCATTGATACATGTAGCCATTGGTAGTAGTAGTAGTAGAAGTGTAGTAGTTGTAGTAGATAGTAGTGTAGTAGAGAGGAGCATTGATACAATGGTAGCCATTGGTAGTAGAGTGAGAGGAGTTGTAAGTTGATAGTAGTGTGTAGAAAAGGAGCATTGATAAATGTTAGCCATGGTAGTAGTAGTAGAGAGGAGCATGATCAATGTAGCCATTGGTAGTAGTAGTAGAGAGAGGAGCATTGATACAATGTTAGCCTTTGGTAGTAGTAGTAGTAGAGAGAGTACTTGATACAATGTAGCCATTGGTAGTAGTAGTAGTAGTAGAAGCATTGTAGAAGTAGTTGGTAGTAGTAGTATAGTAGGGAGCATTGTACAATGTTAGCCATGGTAGTTAGTAGTATAGTAAGAGGAGCATTGATACAAGGTGCCATTGGTAGTAGTAGTAGAGAGGAGCATTGATACAATGTAGCCATTGGTAGTAGTGTAGTAGAGAGAGGCAGATACAAGTACATTGAGTAGTAGGTAGTGTAGTGTAGGAGAGTGTAGAGTTTTTTTTGAGGGGGAGAGGAGTTGATTCAAGTTTCCATTGGGAGTAGTTATATAGTAGTAAGGGAGCATTGAACAATGGGGTTGTAGTAGTAGTAGTAAAGAGGGCATTGAACAATGTTTGCCATTGGTAGTTTGAGGGAGTAGAGGAGGGGGATTGAACAAGGGGGCCCTTGGGAGTGTAGTAAGGGGGGCATTGATCAAAGGTAGCCATTGGTAGTGTAGTAAAATAGTTGAAAAAAGTGAGAGGACATTGATACAAGGGGGGCCTTTGGAGTAGTAGTAGAGAGGGCAAACTGGTAGTTGGAGTAGAGTAGTTAGGGGAGGAGCATTGCAATGTTTGCCATTGGTTGTAGATGTTGTAGAGAGGGCTTTTATCAAAGGTAGCCATTGGTATAGAAGTAGAAGGGAGATTGATAAAATGTAGGAAGGGTTTTTAAAGTAGCCGTTTGTTTGTAGTAGAGAGGGATTGATCAAGGTTTGCCTGGGGAGTAGTAGTGTGAGGGAGTTGATCATTTGGGTTTTTTATTGGTAGTAGTAAAATAGGTAGGGGAGTAGGGAGTAGTAGAGAGTAGAGAGGGCCCTTGAACAAAGGTACCATTTAGTAAGTAAAAATAGTAGTGTAAAAGAGGGGATTTATCAAAAAGGTAGATTGGTAGTAGTAGTTTGTAGTAGTTAAAAAGGAGCATTGATACAATGGTGCCTTTTTTTGTAGAAAATTGAGGGGGGATTGATACAAAGGTAGCCATTGGGTAGTTGTAGTGAGTTTTTAGTAGGAAGTTAGTAGTAAAGGGGTGTAGTAGTAGGGAAGGGCATGATACAATTACCATTGGGAGTGTGAGGAGAGAGGGATTTATCAGGTCCCTTGGTGTGTAAATAGTTTTGAGGGAATTGTACAAATGAGCCATTGTAGTAGTAGTAGTAAAAAATAGTAGTTTTGTAGATTTGTAGTATAGTATGAGTATAGTAGTAGTAGGAGAGGAGCTTTTCAAATGTTTGAATTTGGGGTTTGTTGTAGGAGGGCTTGATAAATGGTTTGCCATTGGTAGTAGTGTTTAGAAGGGGATTTTAAAGGTAGCCAGGATTTGTAAGGTGAGGGAGAGGGAAATTAGTTACAATTGGTAGATTGGTAGTAGAGTGAGAGGAGCTTGATCAATGGGAAAAATTGGTGAGTGGGTTTGAGAGGAGCTTGAAATTTTTACCAGGGGGTAGTAGTAAGGGGGAGATTGATACAAAGTAGCCATTGGTTAGGTGTAGGGGAGGAGCATTGATACATGTTTCATTTGTAGTAGTAGTTGAGAGGAGCATTGAACAATGTAGCCCTTGGTAGTGTAGTAGTAGAGAGGGGGTTATTTAAAAAGTTTTTAGTGTAAATAGGAAAGTTGTAAAATTTTGTGGGGTAGTAGGGAAGAGGAGCTGATACAATGTTGCCATGGTAGTAGTAGTAGTAGAGAGGAGCATTTTTTATCAATGGGGGGATTGGTTAGTTGAGTAAGTAGAGAGGGCATTTAACAAAGTAGCGGTAGTAGGTTATAGAAGGGAGGGAAAGGGCCAAAGGGCCGGGGAAATTTTGGAAGGGGCATTGGTATTTAG
>CM031599.1:5778757-5792693 GCA_018398815.1 Conus ventricosus | reverse complement strand
CAATTGTATGCGACCTTTAAAATCTTTTTCGTCTAATCCTATCAGAGGGTAATATATAGAAGATCCATTTGGTGGGTGTCGTTTGGAGTTGTATTGACAAAGTGTGGTCCTCTGTATTCGTCTAGGCGCCGGTAAATAAATTTGCCAAATCGCTTGTTTAGATAACCATTCTTTTGCTGTTTGTTCACTGACTCCACTGCTTGGCTTAGCTTTTTAATTGCTGTTATTCCCTTCCAATATCCTTTTGGCGAATAATAGATTTTGTTCATTTTTTACTCAGCCCAATATTATGCGCAACAAAATACACAACGGTCATACCAACGACAATAAACCCGATTTCTGCATCTTTTTTTTTTCTGATGGTTGATAAAAGTTCACTGAATTTTGGTGGGGGCAATGTCTCGATTGGTTTGCCTGTTACAAGATAATATTGTTTTATTGCTTTGATCAACATTTTTAAATGTGTAAGCTGCATGCCCCTGTTTTTCAGTGTGTCATTAATAAAATCTAACTGCTCAAGTCTCTGCTTTTCATAGGCGCTTGTGCAGCTGCTAGTTGCTCCATAGCTTTGTTATGTCTTTTTCTCATCGCCGTCACCCCCCAGTTTACTAAACGCGAAATTACTTCCGCTAAAAGCAAGCGCATTCACCACAGCGCCGCCTATCATTATTGCGAGTGAAGCCATTTTTTATAAATGTATTTTTTTCTTACATATTTATATTGTCTGGAATTATTCCTTGCTTGACTAGAAAATCTTTCGTGGCAAACGAAGCTGCAATGATAGCAATCAGCTTTGCTGAATCCTCAAAGTCTAGTTTGCCAAGATCTGCTGTTTTAATTCTTAACAGGCTTTTACCAAGCATTGAGTATCCTACACACTTAGTCCTCCAATAACAGCAGAATGGTATACAAGGTTGGTAACAGTTTTTTCGGTGCTCATTTTTTTAAAATAAAATAATTATAATTAATAAAAAACATGAACAGTGATGATCTACTACAGCTACAAGGCAGCCTAAACCTTCCTGAACTTATGAATGACCAAGTTGATGACCAAGCTAATTATGCCAAAAGGAGAGGCTGTATTCTTTGGCAGCATGTGGAAAAACAAAACAGTTCCTCGGAACTGAATTCAGCATTGAACAGATTCAACAAATGTCGCCACAAACATTTTAAAGTATCATAACAGGTATGAAGCGCAGCTGGGGTCTAGAATGGTGAAAAGTGTGGGCAAACGGTTTCTTAGTTTTGTACACTAAACTAGTCAGTAGATTTGCTCCCATTAATTCTGAACAAGATCTTACGTATGATTTAACACAAGATCCAGTTTTAACAAAAGTCATTAGTGTCTCTAGGATGTGATCTATACTACAGATTTGGAACATTGTTATCGCCATTAATCATGGATTAATAACTTTTAATCATATAGATTTTGTTTCCCTTCAAAATGAACGAGCTAGAAAATCAGCAGAACCAGAAAACACTGAATCAGGTGGAGAAAGTAACCAAGCCAGAAAATCAGCAGAAAACGCTGAATCTGGTGGAGACCAGTGAAAAGCATCCTCATCCTGGGCGTGTTAAAGCAGGAAGAAAATTAGCAGAGTGGAACAGACAAAAAAAATTAATGTTACAGAATATGACTCATCATGAAAACATAACACCGCCCAACGCCAGAACAAGTTGATTCAATGCCCGCTATAAAAACTCCATGCGATTCAAGGGCCCCAAAGTCTTCATGATATGAACTTAAAACTGTTGCCATTTTGGCGCCCTTGCTGCTGTGGGGGCAGTTATTACGGTTATAAAATATATAACACAATGGCAACAGAAACAAAAGCAATCAAAACAACCTGAACCACTAAATACAGAAAAAGACAACTGCACGCCAAAACCGCCAACAACAATAGATCATTTTGATCCATTTATAATGCAATAATATTTTAATTTTTTTTAATAAAAATAGATCATGGCGTATATATAAAATGATAAAGTCAATAAATAAAGACATGGAGTCTATAAAAGACATTTCCATAGACCAGAATTGTAATCAATGCGGTTGCTTCGGATGTAAAAAACTTCATTAAGATCTATGCTAACCAATCTCATCACGCCAAGGACGCTGAGCAAGACATCCTCAACGATGACGCGTTTTTTTGAGGCGTGTGGTACATATAGGCATTTACTATTTAAGATAAAAACATAGATTGTATTTTTTAATAATTATAAGATAACTTGAATAAGAACTTGGTTGTACTTAGAGGATGACTTAGTTATGATCTTAGGTTAACTTGGTAAGAACTTGAGATAACTTGAGGACAACTTGAATAAGAACTTAGAAGTGACTTGAGAATAACTTGAGGATAACTTGGGTAAAAACTTGTGGATGACTTGAGATGACTTGAGGATGACTTCAGGATGACTTGAGATGACTTGAGGACAACTTGAGTTGTACTTAGAGGATGACTTAGTTATGATCTTAGGTTAACTTGGGTAAGAACTTGAGGATAACTTGAGGACAACTTGAATAAGAACTTAGAAGTGACTTGAGAATAACTTGAGGATAACTTGGGTAAAAACTTGTGGATGACTGAGGATGACTTGAGGATGACTTCAGGATGACTTGAGGATGACTTGAGGACAACTTGAGTAAGAACTTAGAAGTGAATTGGGGTGACTTGAGGATGACTTGAGGGCAAACTTGTGGATGACTTGAGGACAACTTGAGTAAGAACTTAGAAGTGACTTGAGTGCATGCGTGGTGGGGGTGTGGGGTGGGGGTGTGCATGCGTGGGTGGGGTGTGCATGCGTGGGTGGGGGTGTGGGGTGGGGGTGTGGGTGGGGGGGGGTGGGGTGGGGGGTGTGCATGCGTGGGGTGGGGTGTGGGGTGGGGGGTGTGCATGCGTGGGTGGGGGTGAGCAGGAGTTACCTCCCTTAGTGTCCGCACATAGCAAGTACAGGCAGTACTGCAGCCCTCTTGCTGCTATAAATAGGCGTTCACCGCAATGAACGTTATTTTTATAAGCAAGGCGAATTTTACTGCAGTCCTCTTGCTACAAAAAATAAGGCGTTACACAGCATGAACGCTATTTATAGCAAGGCGATTTAACCGTAGCCCTCTTGCTACTATAAATAGGCGTTCACCGCATGAACGGTTATTTAAAGCAAGGCGAATTTTACTGCAGTCCTCTGCTACTAAAATAAGGCGTTCACCAGCATGAACGGCTATTTATAGCAAGGCGGATTTACCGCAGCCCTCTTGCTACTAAAATAAGGCGTTCACGGCATGAACGGCATATTTATAGTAGCAGTCAGCAAGGCTAATTTTACTGCAGTCCTCTTGCTACGAAAATAAGGCGTTCACAGCATGAACGGCTATTATATAGTAGCAGTCAGCAAGGCTAACTTCACCGCAGGTTTGCCTCCCACAACAAAGAGTTTCATTATACTTTCCTTCTCGCACAAAAAAAGTTTATACCACACCCCTCCCTCTTTTTCTGCATCAGTTTTCTTGCATATGAGTCATCAATATTCATGTGCGTTCGTAAAAATGAACGCCATGTCTCAGTTGGTTTTAATCTTTGAAACATTGTTTGCGCCTTTTCAAAGCAGTGACCCCATAATCAGAGCATGATGGATAGTTTTTCTTTCGCCAAGTTTTAGTAAAAGAGCACCACTTTGTAAAAATGGAATCATTTCGTCAACAGTCGAAAGATTATCAAGGCCATCAACCATCTCTTTCAGTAATATTGCCCAAATCCTTTCTAAATCTCTTTCTGAATCAACAAGCTTTCAAGGTAGCTGTGTAGTTCATCAATGGTTAGTTCTCGTTTTCTTTCACCCCACCTTCCAAAAACGCAATACTGCTCTTTGGCTTACAAGGTAAAAAACAGCGCTCACCTAGTTTTCTTTTGTTTATATACTCCATCATAAGCTTGTAGTATTGCATATGATCCTCCATAACAAGAAGTTGTTCCTCTGTAAACAAAGCACGTCCGTCTCCATTGGAAGCCATGGCTAAAATGGCCGTCGTGTCAACACTGCCACGTCGACGTGGTACTCAAGAATATTCGAGAACATTTTCTGATGCAATGTTGCAAGTTGACCTCGTGTCGCTCGGCCTGCGCTGTGTTCTAATGTGAACGAAGGCCTCTCGTCTGCGCTAGCCGTGCCATAGCATAAAATTAAGTGATCAGGTTTCAGCCTCGTGTCTGCCTGTCTGTGTGGGCAAAGTTTTGTAGGTAGAAATTAGTCAGAATAAGTGTGCGGATTTTATGTCAAAAAATAAACTTAGTTTTAAAAGACAAGTAAGTTTTGTAAATTAGTATTAAAAACGAATAACCCTACACAGTATGTCCTGTTTGTAGATAATCGTTATTTTTGTTATTGAAGTCTTACTTGTCATAGAACAGAGAAAGGCGGCTTTTAGGCCACTTTCGCCCAAAAACTGGTTGATCGCGAAGTGAGCCAGAACAGACATTTCCCTGTTCTCCTTCCCTTCTTTCCTTTCATTTTCCTGCCATTGTTTACACAAATTCAAGAAGTAACCAAACTGAATGTAAATTAACAAGGATTGTGCATCTTGCCTCCTCAAATTTCTCATCCCTTTTTGTAGTCCTTTCTACAATTTCAGCTTCAATTGCTGTTTCGGAAAATATCCGATCAGTAAAGCTTCTCTGAAAATAGCTGATTGAACGTCAGCCTGATTTGCCATAAGATAGGCATGTAATTCTTGCGACGTTGAAAGATCTGTTCTCCTTTTTTTGTCTCCTTTCTTTTCTTTTAACAATTGCTCAAGCTTCATTTAGGCTTCTGTGGCAAATCCTGTGGTCCTTCCCTTTTAATCTTTTTCATTATTTCTGTCATTTTTTAAAGTAGTCTTGATTCTCTTGCAAAATAAGCATTTCTTTCCTCTGTCCACAATTCCGTTGGTGTTGGCGGTGTAACGGGAGATTTTGAGCTTGTTGAAAAGTAGAAGCTTGATCCATGTCAGGTAGAATTAAAGTTGACGGCTGTGTTGAGAAATCTAATAGATTTTGATGAGCAACTTGCGATTCCAGAAGTTCTCTCTCTAATTCTAAAGAAATGCTTGAGACATAAATATTTCTAGTAAAATCACTTCACAGGGCTAAGCAAGGCAGTCACTCAAACACGTCCACACAGAGCAGTCCTTCAATGTAAAATGAGGTAGTCAATACAAAAATGTCACGTGATTTAAGCCCAGCACTTGATTTGATAAGGGGTTTATATGCGGGCCTAGTTGATTGAGGTGCGCGTGGGACGCAAGCCGCTATTATCTGCTCCCTTTACACATTCTTACTGTGAGCACCAGCAATTAGGGGTGTAGCCCCCGTCATTTACCTTTCTCATATTACCAGTGACAGAGACACAGTCAGTAAACAAAAAAAGTTAAGGAAGACATGTTAGGATAAGTGTGTGGATTTTATGTCAAAAATATAACTCGGTTTTAAAAGACTTCAGAGAACTGTAGTTTTATTCCACATGAAAGACAGAGACGCATTTGATGAATGTATGCGTGAAAATGATGTTATTGAAAACGATCAAGAAAAACACAGGATTAAGCAAAAACTGAAATCTGAAAAGTTTAGTAAATTAGTATTGAAAACGGATAATCCTACACAGTATTATTGTTTAGATAATCGTTATTTTTTGGTTATGAAGTCTTACTTGTCAGAGAACTAATAAATGCCGCTTCTAGGCACTTTCGCACCGAAAACTTGTTTGAGGGCGAAAGTGAGTTAGAAGCGGCATTTATTAGTCTCTGCCACTCTTTTTTCCTTACTGCATATTCATCTGTATTTCACAGTTTCCGTATATCTTTAACTGGATTTTCTCTGGTATCTCTTTTTCATTACTTTTGTATTTTAAATGTTTTCTACCTTCTTTTTTTTGTACACTACATCTCTTTACACCATTTCCATTCCTTTCCTACCTGTTAATTCTTCCGTGCTTATCTTCTTTCAGCGTGTTCACGCTCAACAGCCATTTTCCTCAGAAAACAAAACGACATAGATTTATGGGCAGATTTCATTTATCAAACTGCGGTGCAATGTGAGGGCTAGGGGTATGGGGCGAGTGACGTCAGTCTGGTAGAAAAACGTGACTTTCTAGTCTTACGATATCCTCAATCGTCAATGTTACCGCTTGAAAGAGTAAGAAGAAAAGGAGAGTGAAAGCGTTGAGGGGGGGGGGGGGGGGGGAGGGGGGAAATGGGGATGAGGGGTGGTGGGGGGGGGGGGGGGGGGGGGGGGGGTGGGGGGGAGGTGGGGAGAGGGTGGTGGTGGGGAGGGATGGAGGTAAATGGAAGGGGAAGAGCAAGATCTGGAAGGAGGGAAGGGACATAACCTCATTTAGCACAGCGTGGAAGGATGGAGGGGGCAGAGAGAGAGAGAGAGAGAGAGAGAGAGAGAGAGAGAGAGAGAGAGAGAGAGAGTGTGTGTCAAAGACTCAAAGACTCAAAAATTTATTCAGATAAAGGCCTGGGTCCCTTATTGAAGGGGGATATACGCATGACTAAACAAGGGGGGGGGGGGGGGGGGGGGGGGTCTGTGACGTATACAAATCAAAGAAGCCATCAACAAAATAAGATACTTCATGATATACACTGAAATATAACATCTACGAAGATGCTGTTTTTCAGCCTGTTAAGAGCCTGATACATAAACATTGCTAAAAAAATTTTGCTGGTTTTTTTTTGTTTTTTTTTTGAGAGAGAGAGAGAGAGAGAGAGAGAGAGAGAGAGAGAGAGAGAGAGACAGAGACAGAGACAGAGACAGAGAGAGAGAGAGCGTGTGTAGACAGACAGAGACAGAGTTCAGAACTCAGAAGTACGTCAGTGTACATGCGGAGGCACGCATGAAGATAGACAAACAGACGAAGAGTTCAGA
The DNA here is from genome assembly GCA_018398815.1 of Conus ventricosus. NCBI lineage: Eukaryota > Metazoa > Mollusca > Gastropoda > Neogastropoda > Conidae > Conus > Conus ventricosus. The sequence goes on along the minus strand of CM031599.1, from coordinate 5,785,791 downwards.
ACTGGGAAGTACGTCAATGTCTGTACACCTTCAACCACAGAGCGGTCACAACAGCGAACTGAGGAAGAGGGAATGGGGAGGGGGGAGAAGGTGACCAAAATGGGAATTGTCGGTTATCTATACAAGATGCTGATTTCAAACACAGTATGGTCAGAGCACTACTAAAAGAAGAAGAAAAAAGGTCACTTTATTTGTATCGATAGAATCCACACAAACAAACAAAAAAGCACGAAAGTGCAGTTTTGTCACGGTGAATTCATTTACCAACACGGTTATTTGACAATTCAAGAAAACTGGAACACTAACTGAGACCAAACGGCAAATCATGAGATCAAAACTCATTTATTACCCAAGGGAAGAGAATCCTAAATCATTAATTTTCGTCAATCAGTTGGACTGAAGTCCAGATCTTCTAGTTGTGTTCTTGGGTGTTCTGAGTATCACGAGGGTTGAAATACTGATACAATTACCTCAAAACTCCGCTTTATTCTCAATAAACTTGAAACACATCAACAGACAATAGGTTTCTCGTTTTCAATATTTGTTTTTGCACGATGGAGGCACCATCCTGTTTAAGTGTCGTTTCGTCGTCTGAGAACGCTTAGAATCGGCTTGTTTTCTGTTTCTTACCAACAACGGTGTAATAATTTGCACATCCTGGTTTTGTCATCGAGAAACATGATTAGCAAGGCACAAGGCAGCAGACTTTATATCAGAAAATATCGTAGGGGAGTATATGGACAAAACAAAAACGCAGAATAATAAAACAGAAAAAAAGAAACAAAGAAAAACATAACAACAACACAACAAAAGCATAATATCATCACCACAGACGAGAATTTCATCCCCAGAAGTGCCAAGTGTTGCGTATATGTAATAAACGCTCACCAACTAGATCAGAATGCTCTATTCACAATACTATTCTTAAAGAAACCAATGCATCAAAATATTTAGGCGTGATTATAGATAGTCGTCTCAAATGGAAAGAACATTACAATCTAGTATGTAAGAAAGCAAACAACATCTTAGCTTTCTTATACAGGAACATCAACGACTGCCCCAAAAAGGTTAAGGACGACTGTTATAAAACACTGGCTAGACCAGCACTGGAATATGGTTGATCAGTCTGGGATCCTTACCATCTAAAGGACATTGATAACCTCGAAAAGATTCAGAAGAGAGCTGCACGGTTCGTAACAGGGAACCATATCAGAGAGAAAGGGAATACTAGGAAGAACATGAGGAAGTTAGAATGGAAACCCTTAGAAGAGAGAAGAGCTTTTATTAAACTTAATACCTTCTTCAAAGGCAGAGCTAAACTAATTGATATCCCAATGGAACAACTAGTATTTAATAAAAGTAGCTCCAGGAGTGGCGGTCAATCTTATGCCATACCTGCATCAAATATTGATAGCCATTTACATTCGTTTTATCCTAGTTCTGTAAGGCTGTGGAACTCACTGCCGGGTGCCATCAAGATTGCCACAAATGTGGTCTCTTTTAAAAAATCAAATTGATAAAGACAATCTTGAGATCTGCATATTGATTGACTTTTCTGTTTTAACTTCCCCATATATTATATGGTTACCTAGGCGTTAACCTGGCCATTGCTTTTAACCTTTTAAATATCATGTGCGACCCCTTAAATTGTTGCCAAATTTTGCTCCAGGGGCCAACAGGCTGAGTCGCATTCTTTTTTTCAACATGCGCGCTGGTGACCTACTCATTTTTGAGTGCACCGGTTTTTAAGGAAGAAGAAGAAGAAGACTATGCGGTACACATAGATGGAACGAACAGCAGTGAAGTCTTCTTGCCGAAAATGGAAAGAGAGAGAGAGAGAGTTTGAGGGAGAACCCCTACCTCCAAAAATATACATCAGTATACACATTTACTGATCTATATACTACTTCGATGGTTCTTCGAGACGATCTTAAGAATCTGGCTATTATAATTCAACTAGTTCTTATTTTTCTCGATGAATATTAGCCAGAAAACTTTATCATACATTGGTTCCTGTGATCATAGGTTTCAACGGCTGTTCCATACTCGTTTTGCAAAATGGACAGCAAAACAAAATGAAATTCATCACCATGGTCATTTGAACTGCTTTTTAGTACATAGTCTTTCCTTGCGTTCAGTTTCTGGGATTCAGCTTCTGTATGCGGAGAATTTATGGTACTGAGTAGAGTTCTATATTTTGATACACACATCGCAAACATGGTAGAAAAACGTACATATTACGCCAAACATGAAAAAAAAAGATAAATAGCCGGAAGAAAAAAAGCCTTATGTTTAAAAGAGATGTTAAATGTACAGTACAGGTTAAAAACGCAGCAAAACGTGCACAGTAAAAAGTAATGAACATGTAAAACACAGATGAAAAAGGCAGTGAAAATGGTGGAATGATACTTCAACAGAAGATAACCGTAGCAAAAGCGAAAAGGTTAAGTACAGGCAACGTTGTAAAACGAAATAGGTAACAATAAGATACAGGTGAAAACATAGTAAAATGTGAAAATGGGTGAAATATAGGTAAAAATGAGGGTTTAGAGAAATGAACACATAATGAAAGTTAGTGAAAACTTAAAACACAGATTTGAAGAATAAAACCACTGTATAAAAAAGTGGTGGAAAAGGTCAAATACAAAACGGAGTAAAAAGTCGTTAAAACACAGGTGAAGAACGCACTCAAAGTATTTGAAAAAGTCACAGAAAGGTCAAACACATCGTGAAACGTAGTGGTGAAAAATGAAATACAAGCACCAAAAAAAAAAAAAAAGTAGGGTAAAACACAGGAACTGGAGTAAAAAGTGTTGAAAAATGATCAACAAATGCAGGCGAAAATGTAGCAAGATTTCGTGAAAAGATAATAAACGATGAGAAAAAAAAGTGTAAAAAAAAAAAGGGGGGGGGGGGAGGGGTAAATTACAGTTGTTGTTTTTTAAAAAGCAATGAAAAGGGTCGAATATACGGGTGAAAGAAAATAATACAAAGTAGCCAACAACAACAAAAAAACCAAAAAGGCGAAAAAATGAAGGTGAAAGACGTCGTGAAAAAAAGAAGTAGTGAAAAGGTGAAACACAGGTGAAAATGTAGTAAGAGGTTGAGAAAAGGGAAAGACATGAAGAGAAGCACAGCAGCAAAGACGTGGAGAAGGTAAAATACAGGTTGAAAAGTCATCAAAATGGAGGAGAAATTAATCTGCAATATATATATATATATATATATATATATATATATATATATATATATATATATAAATTTAAATGCAGTAAAGAAAGGTGAGAAAATAGTAAGAGAAAAAGAATTAAAAAGTAAGAAAAGGTTGCATCAGCAAGAAAAAAAGAAAAAGAAAAATCAGGGGCAAATTAAGAAAAGAATTGGAAAGAAAAATGGACAGACACTATTAAATTGAAAACACACACACACACACACACACACACACACACACAAGAAAAACCTCGTGCTGAGTGTACTCATATCTCGGTCAACGTAACCCCCTCCCAGCCCCAACCCCACCCCTCCCCGACTCTCCAGTCTTCCCTCAGCTTTAGACAGATGACCCTGATGACCAGCCATGCAGAAGACCGAGCCCGCAGGTTGACCATACAAAGAAGCAATGCACCGGGTGACACACCTTGACCCCGTGGTCTGTGACCATCTTGTCCTCAGAGAGCCCCAGGGCTAAGGTCACGTCAACTACGGTATCACACTCGGTTCAAAAGTCCGTAATTGTCGCGGGTTGTTTTTTTTTTTTCACATAAAAGGCTTACATATCTATCTATCTATCTTGCTGTCTGTCTGTCTGTCTGTCTAACAATCTTTCTGTCACTCTGTTTATCTCCCCGTCTATCTATCTATCTATCTATCTATCTATCTATCTATCTATCTATCTATCTATCTCTGTCTCTGTCTGTCTCTGTCTGTCTGTCTGTCTCTCTCTCTCTCTTTCTCTCTCTCTCTCTCGACGGACGTCATAGTGAGCGGACGCAAGTGGACAGCTCCGCAATCATGTTGCTTTTTTTATGTGTAACTTGCTGTGACCGAGCGCTGAGTTTTTGATGACAGTGTGTGGATTACTTCTTGCACCTGGATTCATACATTTCTTGTTTTGTTTTGTTTTGTTTTCTAGACAGAAAAGGAAGTTATAGATGATTATTCGTTTTCTCTTAATGCAAACCATCACGGATTCTTGTGGTGTCTCGGCACAGCCTTCCTTGCGACGTGCTGACTTAATCCTTCGTTGCTAGGCCCTGAACAAGCGCCCAGTGTTTGTGATCTTCAGCTGGCCACTTAGCTCAGCTCCACCCGTCCTTTCCACCCAGTAATTTCGACCGGGTGCCGGACAGGGCCTGTGGTGCTCCTGGTGCCTTGTGACATCATCTGGCCACTTTCCACCACTACAGACGTCGTTCCTTCCTCTTCCCATCCGTACCTTCCTCGCCTATGGACAGTGGAAGGGTCTAGTATAAGTGCCTGTGACTAGTGCGTGTGTCCTGTGCCAGTGTGTGAGCCCTGGGCCAGCTGTGAAAGCTGGTTAATCAGTGCCTCAGCCATCTGTTGTGCTCTTCAGCCCACCTTCTTCTCTCCCGGTGTTCCTCTCCCAGGACCTCCGCCTTCTATCCCATACCCCCTACTCCTCCTCCCCCCACTCCACCCCCCCCCCTCCCCCCACCCGTTTCCTCCCCGCTCTATCACAGCCCCTATCCTAATCCTCTTAGCTCCAAGTGTCACTGGTTCAGCGACAGGCATGGCTGTTTGTCGGCATCATATGGCTTGAAACATCTCTGACCATGAGTTGACCGTGATCTCCCCCCCCCCCCACCCCATCCCCTCCCTCATTCCCCACATCTTCCCTCCTCACCCTCCCTCTCCAACATCCTCCCCCCCTCACCCCCCCCCCCCCCCCCCACATCACTCCTCTTCACCCGGCCCATTCTTACACAGTCATGTCTGTGGTCAGGAATAGCAGTGACGCTCTTTGTGACTGGGTTCCCCAGATTGACAGTAAAATAGATCCCAAGCAGCTCACATTCAAATCCCACTACACCTGTTCCCAAAAGCAAGACAAATAGTATACAAACGTTATATTTGTGACATTAACAACAGACCATCTCTGCATGTGGAAGTGACAAATATAACTATGTTATTGATGATTATGACAACAGTGCAGTAATTTTAATCTTTCCACGCGTGATGATCAAATATCACTGTTTTTCCTGATAATGATGACTGACTATAAAATTTCTGGTATACTTGTAATATAATTATCACCGTTTACCTGATAATTATCACGACATTAATCATTACACTTTTACACAACCATTCCCCATATCAACAGTAAGGGTGACCATGATGACCAAGTGTTGAAGACCCTAACACTGGCAATGCTGGAGGAAAGATACCCCGCAGATTCCTGGATCAGGGTATACACAGACGGCTCTGCCACCAATGCCGTTAAAAATGGAGGAGCTGGGGTCTACATCCAATACCCCAGTGGAGAACGGACAGAAGAGGCGCTACCGACAGGCCTTCATTGTACCAACTACAAGGCGGAAGTTGACGCTCTCACACAGGCAGCACACACCATCGCCACAGGAGCAGACCACAACATCCAGGTTGTCTTTCTAACAGACGCTCTGTCTGTCCTTCAAGCCTACAACAGTGACAGGCTACCCTCATTGAAGAAGGCACTGAACAACATCAAGAGTCTTCGAACAGTGCTTCAGTGGATCCCCTCACACTGCGGCATTGAGGGAAACGAAAAAGCAGATGAGATGGCCAAACAGGGCGCCGCAAAAGAGCAGGAAGATAACGCTGTAAGCCTTGAAGAGCTGAATACCATCACCAAAGCTCTGTTTCGAACTCCGGCACAGAATGACAGCCTCCACCTGCTTGCAAGAACAGAGCAGGTCACCATCTTCAGGCTGCGAACAGGGCACAACAGACTAAATAAACACCTCCATTCGAAACTCAAGGTTGTGCCATCCCCAATGTGTCCTTGTGGAGAGGCTGAACAGGACACGCCCCACATACTACAGGAATGCGGGAACTTCCGATGGTTGAGAGAAGAGCTGTGGCCAGAGCCTTCCCCCGTCGAGGACAAGCTGTACGGCACGGTGGCGTCCCTACAGAAGACCACGGCATTTCTGGAACGAACCGGTCTCCGCGTGTGAAGGCAACGAGAAGAAGAAGAAGATTACACTTTTACATGTAAATTATGATAATCACTGTTTTTCTAATGGTGATGATGATGGAAACAGTTACATTTCTCATACGAAAACGAAAACAATGGTTATCATTGTCTTTCGAATTACAATGACAACCAGTTTTTTTTTTATAAACATATACGTGCAGATTATATGATTTTTCTTAATGGTAATGATGGAAACAGTAATCACAATCTTTTGAATCGATTGGTCGCCCATAGTTGAAATCCGACTGGCCTCTGACGCTCATCGTTTGTGAAACAGCCTGGCCAGACGTCTAGACGAACCGAGCCCCGTCTTTACATATAGAGTAAGCTCCCTTGGTGAAATCCCGCTGTTCACTGACAAATGGACTTAGGGAGGTAACAAAACAAGGAAAATACCTCCAGGATCAAATTTCATGCGACAGTTGCCACTGAATGCAAACAGTGCAGACGCGCACTAACTCGATTACGACTTGAGCAGCCCATGAACTCCAAACTATGAACAGAGGTCGTACGAACACTGATAAGATGGCAGACAATGCACGACATCACACGATGTTAAAGACGAACAACGTGGCCTTAACCCGTTTGCTGCTAATGGGATTTTCGAATTGTGTGCTGACTAAATTTGCAGAAACACAACAACAACAAAAAATTCACACAATTTTTCGGGGTTTGTTTTTGTTGTTGTTATTGTTGTTGTTTTTAAATTAAAGGATGATCTGGTGCTGTATGAGGGTTGCGAAAATAGGGTTTCCAATGAAATCCTGATGAGGGAGAGGAGGGAGGGAGGGGAGGGAGAGACATCGGAGTTTTTCTGTCCAGCACAGATTAAAAAAAA
>CM031599.1:5758155-5777757 GCA_018398815.1 Conus ventricosus | reverse complement strand
TCTACTACTATTCCCAAATGGCTAACATTGAAATCAATGCTCCTCTCTACTACTGCTACTACCAATGGCTAAAATTGTATCAATACTCCTCTCTACTACTATTACCAATAGCTAACATTGTATCAATGCTCCTCTCTACTACTGCTACTAACCAATGGCTAAAATTGTATCAATACTCCTCTCTACTACTGCCAATGGCTAACATTGCATCAATACTCCTCTCTACAGCCATCCCTTTGGTGAGTTCATATTGTATTCGGGACTGTCATTAGATGGACATGGTTGCCCTCCAGAAGAAGGGGTGCGGGGAGGATGAGTAGGAGGAGTGGTGGGGGGACCACTCTGATTACGCGACCAAGCAATTATTGTCGTTAGTTGGGGCTTTCTATGAAGTGTCCTGCGTGTGCTTCATCAGAAAAGGCACCACTGAGCGCCACCGAAGTGACCCGGCAGCAGTGCAGCGTCTTCTTCGGTGGGTTGCCTCCTGACGACTTGACACTGACTGCTGCCTGTGGATGGCCGATGCCGGGGTTTCAACGGTAGGAGCCAGGTCTGAACTGTGGATGGGGAGCCAGAAAGAGTGAACTGGAGCAATGCCCATGAACTGGCTCCAAAGATGAGACAGAAAAAGGCGAGAGTTTTAAGCTTGTCTATTGAACTGGAAATGAAATGAGGCAGGGAACAGTAAACAATAAACAGTAAACAAGTGGGGTAACTTTTGCTCCCATAAGGAAACCTAACACAGAGTAACTTTTATTCAAAGACTGGCACAGCCTTTTAAACTTGAATGAAGTCGGACAAATACATAGACGAACAATCTAATATGGGGGAAAAAGCAAGCGCAGGCCAACAACTCAACTGTCTTCATAGTAGACTTAGCAAAATTGGACTTAAGGAAGGAGGGGGGGGGGGGGGGATGTTGAAGATGGAGAAACTGGGAACATGAAATTAAGAAAACATATTACAGACATGAAAACTCTTCACTAGCTGCATAAGGGAACCATCGCAATCCCTTTTGAAAGCAGATATATTTGTATTGCCTGCTCCGAGGCCTGCTCCGAGGCCTGCTCCGAAAGCAGATATATTTGTATTGCCCCGCTCCGAGGCGGACGAAAGGCCTCGGGGCAGGCAATACAAATATATCTGCTTTCAAAAGGGATTTCGACGGTTCCCTTATGCAGCTAGTGAAGATTTTCATATCTGTAATATGTTTTCTTAATTTCATGTTTTCCCCGTTTCTCCATCTTCAACCCCACCTCCCCCCCCCCCTTCCTTAAGTCCAAATTTTGCTAAGTCTACCATGAAGACAGTTGAGTTGTTGGCCTGTGCTTGCTTTTTCCCCCACTATTAGATTGTTCGTCTTTGTATTTGTCTGACTTTATTCAAGTTTAAAAGGCTGTGCCAGTCTTGAATAAAAGTAACTCTGTGTTAGGTTTTCTTATGGGAGCAAAAGTTACCCCACTTCTTTATTGTCTATTAAAATAAATTTTAATAATCCGCTGAACGTCACTGAAAACAAAATGCCAAGTATCAACTCCCGATCACTTTCCCCTCGGCAAAACACGATGAGGCGATACTGATTGGTCACAGGTGGCAAAACACGATGAGGCGATACTGATTGGGCACAGGTGGCAAAACACGATGAGGCGATACTGATTGGGCACAGGTGCAAAACACGATGAGGCGATACTGATTGGTCACAGGTGGCAAAACACGATGAGGCGATACTGATTGGTCACAGGTGGCAAAACACGATGAGGCGATACTGATTGGTCACAGGTGGCAAACACGATGAGGCGATACTGATTGGTCACAGTGGCAAAACACGATGAGGCGATACTGATTGGTCACAGGTGGCAAAACACATGAGGCGATACTGATTTGGGCACAGGTGGCAAAACACGATGAGGCGATACTGATTGGTCACAGGTGAGGCAGGACGTCGGTGTGGTGGGATGTCACCAACATAGTTTACGTTTTGATTGTGACTGAACTGAACCACACGTCGTTCCATTGATAGTCGTTATAGAGAAGATCAGTCGACATGTATGGTTTGCCAATGGATACTATTCTGTCAGTAATTGACAAACGCTTAACTCCGTCCTCCCCTACTTCCCCAAAGCGTTCCAAGTCAGAACAGAATGATTTGTTCAGCTCTACTTTAGGGTGGTTGAAAACTATCCGTCATGTGAACGTGAAGTCTGTTGCTGCTTCTGTCTGCGTAGGTTCTGGAGGATAACTTTGCTGTGGGTATGCCAGCCGCTTGTTTCTCTGTTCCGGCGGTTCTCCCTGCTTCGTCAGGTTCTGGATGCCCCACTGATTTCACATGGATCCTACAGAGGGCCGGGCTCCACTGCTAAACGTCCGATGTTGCCATGGACTCAACAACCATACATGAACAGAAGTTATCTGATCCTTGACTGAACAACATATTTATATAGTGTGTGCCAACCTGTTGTTTCTCTCCTTTTTTTTTTCTTTTTTCCTCAACAACCAAGTGCTCTCTGTATTGCCTTTGAAAATTTAAGTGTTGAAGTATAGTGATTTGAAGTGGCTTACAGGTGAAAACGATTGCATGGAAATACATGTTAGTTGGGATATGGGTCCGGAAACCGCAAACGCAACAAACAAGAGCAACAAGCCTCGACCCATTAGTCTTTTGAAGACAGGACAAGAGAATACAAACAAAGAAAACAAATGAAAAACAAGGAGAAAAACAAGTGAGCTTCTTAGTCACTACAAAAATGACTTTACGAGGATTTCAGGGGGGGGGGGGGGGGGGGGGGGGGGGAGATAGAACGGAAAAGAGGGCATTTCATTGAAATGTTCACTGGCAAAGATTGAGAAACTAAACGTTTAGAAGATCTAGTCCGACATTATTTTGCGAAAATGCACTTTGTTAAAACTTTAAGTAGAAAGAAGGCGTTCCAAAATACACCGAAAGATCATGGAAATGAATGTGAATGATAGAGAAATAGACTATGAGAAAATCATGGAAGAACAAGTACAAAATACACTTCATTCAAATCATTTTATTGGCCAAACGTTTTGGTTTATAAATGCAGCATAAACAAGATCATGGCAAATAATATACAACACTTTTCGAGCAAATGAAAAAAAAAAGATACAGGCATTAAGCTGAATACATTTTTTTTTTAGATACAGCACGCACTTTTGAACGCTGAAATCGTCACGTGACTGCAATGATTCACTTGCTGAAGGCAAAAAGGACCCTTTCCAGGTCACATACAAGAAGACCACGAAGAAAAAGTCCGAATGTATGTTGTTCAATGGTAGAACCATTGATGAATCGCCAGCCTCGCAGTGCTGGTCCAGCCCCGAAGGTAAGTATCGCTTTCAAGGAGACCATGCAATGAGGAAACATCGTGGTGTAAAAGGCCATGCAGTTTCGTGGATACTTCAGTTAGTCCCCCTTGCCCCGAACCGGAAAGGAAGTATCCAATGCTGCTGGGAAAACGACAAAGCAAGCTGGCCTAACCATCATGCATTGCTAGGCTTGTGAGGAATCTCGACTGTCCACTTTTGTCTAGACTTCCGTTTCCGTCTTCCTCATGGATTCCCGCTGCAAAAATATGTCAGCGTTCTCGATCCACGAAAACAAAGGGGGAGGGGGAAGGGACAAAAAAAATGAAGACAACGACGAAGAAAAATCTGCGAACTCTTTCTGTGGAACAGTTCTGTCTTTAATTGCAGCTAATAACTCAAAAACGGAAGTATGATTGTTCAAAACAATTCAAATTCTTCCTCCATTGCAATGTTAGATGAAAAAGGAATGTGGGAGAAAACTGATAGAGTGAAGCACATGTACTTAAAACATCACCGCCTACCCCCCCCCCCCCCCCCCCCCCCTCAAAAAAAAAAAAAAAAAAAAAAAAACGTATCCCCTCCATTCTTTTTGCTGACCCTATCCTTTCCTTTGTGTTGTCTGCCCCCCCCCCCCCCCCCCCCCACCTTTTTTATTTTTAAAGGCTGTTATTTCCCCCACGTCTCAGGGAGTCGGCATCCATGTCAAGAACTCAATACTGTTAGCAGAAGAGGTCATACTCCATGACGTCTAAAACCCCATTCCCCCTCCGTCCCCCCCCCCCCCCCTTCCCCTTCCGAGGCTGTCTCTGCCACAGCCATCTTCATCCTTCAGGCTCCGAAGAATGCCGGGAAGCTCAATTTGCAGCGGAAGCTCAGGGACGAGTTTTTACCCATCAATCTCGCCTACATCCTATCTTCCCAGACTCCTCAGATCCTCGGTGCCTGTGCCCGGTTTTGTGTGGGAGGAACAACTCAGATTTTAGAGTCTGGTCTTCCCGCAACAAAATCGACACACGAGCAAGCACGCACCAGTTGAGGTCTTGTAGTTATTTGTTCGTCACCGGGTAACCAACAGTTAAGCAAACAATGGAGGAGAAGGATGTCATTTTGCGGGGGAAATGAAATATAAATGATCATGGCTTTCCAAGCAAGCACGTACATGCGTGCGCTCTCTCTCTCTCTCTCTCTCTCTCTCTCTCTCTCTCTCTCTCTCTCTCTCTCTCTCACACACACACACACACATACAGACACGCGCGCACATGCACACACGCAATCTCTCTCTCTCTCTCTCTCTCTCTCTCTCTCTCTCTCTCTCTCTCTCTCTCCTCTCTCTCTCTGTCTCTCTCTCTCACACACACACACAACACACACACACACACTTACACACACACACACACTTACACACACACACACACACACACACACACACACACACACACACACACACAGAGAGATTTACATTCATAAATATAAACAGGAATTATACTAAAGATGTAAAAAAAAAAAAGGGGGGAGGGGCGAAGAAGAGGAATGGCATGTCTGTAGGTGGAAGGGGTGGATAAACGGAGGTGGGGGTAAGGGTGGAGGGAGAATCCAAAAATAGATAACAACAGTAACTTCACTTTAACAAAAAAAAAAAGAAAGAAAGAAATCGACACCACAAACAAAAAAAAAAGAAAAAAAAGAAGAAAAAAAAGAAAGAAAGAAAGAAAAAAAATCTGCTGTTTGTGGTGTTACATTTCTCTGCAAGAGTTGCTTTCTCTTCTTGGTGAACCGTGGACCTGAACCTCCTCCCCCGCTTGCAGGTTGTTGAGATCCACACACACAAAAGTTTTTACGCATTCAACAAACCAGTCATCGAACCTGCCCCCAACAAACACAGAAAATACACTCCAGACCCAGGGGAGCTAATTTGCAGGGCGATGGGAATTCCGGTGATGCGGCTGGCACCGGTAGTCATAGACAATGTGGTTGCCCGGAAGTGGCTTGATGAAGTCCGTTCGCCGACATCTCGTGCCTTCCGGGCACTGACCGCACCTGCACGCACACAGCAAAATGGCCGATGTCCATAGGGTGACTGAATCGATCGTGATTGTTCAATTTACTGTAATCTTGTCTCACAGGAGATGGCAAATACCTCGTGCCCTTTAGGCGTGGGGAAAGCTGGGAAGAGATAGGAGAGCAAGGGCAGAATAACGCGCGCCGCTAAACGAAACAATAAAACAATTTACAAAATAAGCACAACGGGTTTCGGCCTATTCAGTCCTCTTCAGGCAAGACAGATAACATTCAAGACAATGAAAACAAAGGACGAACAGACGGTCGCTTATTGAAACCAGCCTGGAGGAGAGATCTTTCGAAGAGACATGCTAAAAACAAAACGCCACACACACACACACACACACACACACACACACACACACAATAAATCTATCTATCTATCTGTCTATCTACCAGTTATGCTATTTGAATTGACTTCGATGAAGTGATAGTCCTAACATGGCCATTTGCTGCCGGCTGGGCTGTAAGCAACAAGAATCAAATTCAGTTCATTCAGTTATGTATTGATACCCCATACGTAAGTGGCAAACAATATGCGTCGGTCATATGCAAGCGTGAAAAGGAGGTTGAGAACGCACCAGTTCGATCAGCAGAGAACGTGATGTATGTATGTGACGCATGTTGAAGTTGACGTATTACGTGAGAGCTCTTTGATATACGTGTGTGTGTGTGTGTGTGTGTGTGTGTGTGTGTGTGTGAATGTGTGTGTATGTGTGAATATGTGTGTGTGTGTGTGTGTGTGTGTGTAAAAAGAGAAGCAGTGGGGGAAAACAAGGGCAGGTTTACAAATCCTGTCATTAAAATGATAACTATGCACAGACATATTAAAAAGTGTTGGTAGAGGGGGGGGGGGGGGGGGGGGGGGGGGGCAGAAAGGGGGAAAAAAAGAGAGAGAAAAAAAGATGGTGTGCGAGTTTCAATATAAAACCTTCGCTAACCTCAAACGGCTATCATCACTGTTCGTCTTGACAACAGAGCAATTCATATCGCCTATCCAGAGGCAACTTCCGTCTGTTCATACTGACTCATCAGCGCATCAAACTGGCATCAAATGAAAGTACACCACCAATAATTCTGTTATATTCTCATCTCCGAGGGTTCAACAGAATCCAACAGCATTCTAGAAACAGCCAGTGAAGGGTTTAAGAAAAATGACAAGACAGTACTGTAAGAAAACGAGTTGCCTGAAAACTAAAATCATTAAGTGGTGAGCAGTAAGTACTAGTACTGGTGAAATTTTTTAGCTTATGCTTGAGGATCCATATATGTATACAAAGGATGTGAAAAAGTGAGAACAATCAGACTGGTCAGCTCTACTGTTCAATAACCCAAGCATTGTCAGTTATGTTAAGTGGCGATAGCAGGCAAGACTTGAGCAGAGCAGCCTACACTTGGATCTCCAAAGAGAGGCAATCTCTCACTGGTTGTACGAACAATAAGTTGAACAAGTTTGTCGTCGGTGTAGGCTAACAACCTCTCCGTCATTAAAACAATATGTTTGAAAAGAGAAGAAAAAATATATATCGATTGTCTTGTCGTTGAGACGGTGCGGCCGAGCAACCTCAAAGGAAGAGAAATCAAGTTTCTTGTCCTCAATTATTTTGGTAATACGTTCGTCAGTGAGAGTTATCGTTCCTTCCACACTCGACGGGTGAGAAGCGGCAGGGCGAGGAAGCGGTAGTCAGTTTGTTGATTTGACACTGGACGAAGCGTTGTATGAAAGAGGGCCTAACACTTCTTCAAACAGATCATGTAATCTAGCAATGCAGGATCAGTCGTTAACTCCGGGAGAAGTGGAACACACGTGAAGTTTGAGTACAAGGAAGGCAGAATTCATGTGATAATGTAAAGATGAAGACCGAAAAGCTTGCCTTCAAATATTCAGAACGTTTTCCTCTACAGCTTCTTAGGTTTCGCTCATTTGCACACACACACTCACACACACACAAGCCGATGAACACATGCTAATTGTAAGGGGTACCCAGATAACGTTTTGTTGGATACCATCTCGCTGTTCTTTATACTATAACGAAAAGGTAGACAGGGCAGCCAAACATGGCGTTAAGTGTGGTTCTCAGTCTGAATGCCTTCATTTACCTCTTTCCTTGCACGAGCATTATGGTCTACTAAGGTCGCACATTTGGAATGTTTTCCAAAATGAAGTGAAACATCAAAACAACCAAGACAATTTTAATATTCAAAATATAAAAGATAACTTTATTACGACTAAAAAATTACTTTCCTTAATGTACAGATGGAAACTTGATGCTTTCAAGACAAAATATGTCAAAAATATAGTTTGCATTTGTGGATGCAAAATATCTCCTAATCATATTCTTTCATGTCAAAGCTTGAAGATATTCATTCCAGTTTTATCGCAGAATAACTCGCTCAGTATATTCGATTCACCAGCTTTGACTTTTGACTTTTTTGTAAGTCTAGAGAACAGTCCAATTAGTCACTATTTATAATGACTTTTTTGTAAGTCTGGAGAACAGTCCAACTGGTCACTATTTATAATCATTTTTTTTTAATGCGGAAGTGATGGAGGGGTGGAAGGGGTGAGGGGAGAGGAGGGGGGGGGGGGGGTTTATAATTTTGTTTATTTATTTATTTATTAATTTTGTTGCTATCATAATAGTATAGCTATATATTCTTCCTACACTCAAATGCACATAAATGTTCACGCCTAAGCATCCGTATGTATACACACGTACATGAATATATAGAACTCCATACAGTTTAGACATGCACACACATACATGAATATATAGAACTCCATACAGTTTAGACATGCACACACATACATGAATATATAAAACTCCATACAGTTTAGACATGCACACACATACATGAATATATAGAACTCCATACAGTTTAGACATGCACACACATACATGAATATATAGAACTCCATACAGTTTAGACATGCACAAGTCTTACTCTTTTACTCATGCACTACTTTTTCTCTTCTTTTTTTTTTCTTCGTCTAATATCACGATTAGTGGAAAGACGTTAAATGAATGACACACACACAAGCCATGTGCTTCGTCTGTGTTCAAATGCTTATGGTATAGCCTACTGTAGTGTTGGCGATGACAGTCTACCAGCCAGTGTGCAGAGGCGGACACTGTGGAGCAGTTTTGGAAATGAAAATTACTCACCGTTCGGTAGTATCCGAAATGCTCTGTTTAAGGTACTATCACTGTCATATCAATACTGGTTAAAGCCTTGATTTGTGTGTGTGTGTTGTGTGTGTGTGTGTGTGTGTTCGCGGTCACTGTGATTCCTGTCTTACTTCACCACACGATGGTGATCTTTTTTGTTTGGACTGTGTGCTTCACGTGCGCTGACTTTTTTCAATAAAAAAAAAAGGGGGGGGGGGGGGGGGGGGGGGGTGTTACCCGAAAGAAGCCTGTGGCAATACCAACAAGAGACCACGCACTTTTACGAAAAAAGAAAAAGAAAAAAAAGAAGCTTCTTTTCACTTCCGGCAAATATAATCACTCTGAACAATGGTATTTGCCTATCACCCCACCACCACCGTCCCCCGCCTCCGCTCTTCCCCTGTCCATCTACTCCCCCTCCCCCACACCCTCGCGCTCCCATCCCCATCCTGCCCGCTTCTTAATTGGTTAAATTTCGGGTGATAAAGAAGCGAGTGAACACACACACAACCGCATTGGTCGTTTCCCGTTTCTGCTGACTCTTTCGTGTCCCGAGTGACTCACTCACCCTGTGGGGATGAACTGGCAGTGGCGATAATCGATGATCATGCGGCGTGTCCACCGGCAGAGGATCCACAGGCAGCGGTCCATCGCCTGACACTGCCCTCCCTGGCTCTGCCTGGCCCTCAGGTCCTGGAGCAGACGACAGGTCAAGACCACATGACGTCATAAATCATAACTCACAAGAAGGGAAACTGGGGGAGACGACAGGTCAAGGCCACGTGACGTCATAAATCACAACTCACAAAGAAGGAGAAACTGGTGGGAGACGAGAGGTCAAGGCCACATGGCGTCATAAATCACAACTCACAAGAAGGGAAACCGGGAGGAGACGACAGGTCAAGACCACATGACGTCATAAATCAACTCATAGGAAGGGGAACTAGGGAGAGACGAGAGGTCAAGGCCACATGGCGTCATAAATCACAACTCACAAGACGGGAAACTAGGGGGAGACAACAGGTCAAGGCCACATGACGTCATTAATCAACTCACAGGAAGGGGAACTGGGAGAAGAATGGAAAGGGGTGGGGGGGTGGGGGGGGGGGGGAGGAGGGGGAGGAGGGAGATGAGAGGGGAAAGGATGGGATAAGATGACACACACACATACCAGTTATGAATTATTTTTACTCATTACGGCTCGGCCCACCTCACAGACGAATGGCACAATAAATGAATAAAGGAATGAATAAATAAATAGCAACAACAACAACAACAACAACAACAACAACAACAACAACAACAACAACAACAACAACAACCAAAAGTCATATGGGCAAACGGACATAGCCAAATGGACAGCCAGTATCCCCAACAACAACAACAACAACAACAACCAAAAGTCATATGGGCAAACGGACATAGCCAAATGGACAGCTAGTATCCCCTCTGTCATTTTCACCATCTCATAGCCAGATATCATCAACAACAACAACAACAACAACAACAATCAGACATGTCGTAAACTGCAAGGCCCATCAAACTGGAAAAAAAAGTATGAGAGGTTTCTAGGGCAAAGACAGGAGAATAGTCACGAATGAGGGGAAAAAAACCCAATGGATGACATTTCACACACACAAAACACACACACGCACACGCACACGCACGCACGCACACCAAATTAAAAAGCACCTTCAAGGAGGAAAAAGGTTTAGCGTTAACGGTCGTTTATTCGATTGCGAGATTGGTAACAAGATCGCCAGAATCAGTTTGTTCTGACATTGTAACCCAGCGTTTTGATGATATAAACCAGCGAGGGAAGAGAGAGAGAGAGAGAGAGAGAGAGAGAGATTCTAATGTCAATGTATAATCTCAGGTAAATGAAATATTGAAGAGTTGCAGCAAAGTAGAAAAACGAACAAGTACAAAGGCAAAAGATGAGCTAGCTAAAGGAGACTGAGGGGTGGGGTGGGGGGGGGGTGGGGATGGGGGTGGGGGTTAAATATCAGAATATTCAATCATTTTCATGAAAGAATGGTAAGGCTCTCGCTAGAAACTGAGCAGGAAATAAAAATGGAGGGAGAGGGTGGGGGTGCACAAAATCTCTGCATTGTCTCTTCTATCTATGATCTTTTTGATTTTCTTGTTGTTGTTTTATTCCTTGTTGTTGTTTTTTTTTTCTCTGAACCCCTCACCAACCTCTGCTCCTGACGCTTTCAGATTTTAGGGCTTTTGCTTTTGTTCCAGAAGGGTGGTGGTAGTGGTGGTGGTGGTGGTGGTGGTTTGAATCCCACAAAGCCTCCACCACCCTCACCGCCTCTTTCTCCATGTCTCTCTCTGCTCTCTCTCCATTTCCGCGCCCAGGGCTGCTGAAAGCTCCTCCATCTGACGCATCTGTCGTGCAGGTCAAGGGGGCGATTCAAGACTGCTGACAGAGGTTCTGTCCACCCCTCATGCTTGTAGTGCGGGGAAAGAGAGAGAGAGAGAGAGAGAGAGAGAGAGAGAGAGAGAGAGAAATGGGGGGGGAGAGGTGAGGTGGGCGTGTGTGTGTGTGTGTGTGTGTGTGTGTGTGTGTGTGTGTGTGTGCCGGTGTATGTGTGTGTGCGTGCATGCGTGCCTGTGTGTGTGTGTGTGTGTGTGTGTGTGTGTGTGTGTGTGTGTGTGTGTGTGTGTGTGTGTGTGTGAGAGAGAGAGAGAGAGAGAGAGAGAGAGAGAGAGAGAGAGAGAGAGAGAGAGAGGAGAGATTCACGCTCAACAACTTCCGGTGTCCACCGCGCTAGCTTCCGGTGATTGTGTTGCTCCGTTTCATGACCGGCGTCTCTATCTCAGAAACTATCATTCCTTCTCCATGAATGTGCAGGAAAGCACTACTGCCAGTGTCTTAGCAGGCGCCCAGTTCACAGTGTGTCCTCTTGGACTGACGATCAAGTGACGGACTGACCTAACTCAAACAAAACAGGGTCATACCTGTCCTTGCCCCAGTCAATGTTCCCCGTGATCTATGTTTTGCCCAAATGTTTACCACCAGACAAGTCTAGACTCCCCCCAGCTCTATGTCCTCAAGTTCTACGCTCCCCCATTTTACTGTTCTGGATCTTAGTTCCCAGGGTCTTATATGTCCTCAGCTGTATGTTCCCCAAGATCTATATCCCATGAAATCTGCTTTCTGCCAGGTCCGTTTCTCAGGTCTAAATTTCCCCAGTTCCACGATTTCCTACGTCTGTGTTTCCCTGGTCTCTGGTTTCCAACGTCCAAGTTCTCGCAATTCTAAGTTCCCCAGGCTTACGTTCCCCCAAATATGTATACTGCGGAAACCTGACGTTCTGCCATACTATGCCGTGTCATGTCACGTTAGGTCTTATGGCATACCATGTCGCACATTACTGTAGGGCATAGTATTTCATCAGGCTACACATCATGCTATGCACCTCCATGTTACGTGACCTTATGCTGCATTTGATATCGCGTCAGGTGCACCTCCATGTTTACGTGACCTTATGCTGCATTTGATAATCGCGTCAGGTACCTTGTATGTTCTTGCTATGTCAGGTCCAACTAAAGTATCGTGTTAGATACCTGTTGTAAATTCCAGTCTGGTTTAATCTACGTTGCGACAGGCCTGCAGCTGCTGAGCACTGTTGACCACTATTGACCACTACTCTTTCATGTTGAGACTGCGTTATTTTGATATGTGCGTTATTTTGATATGTGTGCCTTATTATGATTTCTTGGCAAATGTTCCCCACTCACCGTCACTGACCGCTGTCCAAAGCGTTCAGACTGAATTATGTCACATTACTACATTACTACGATGTCTTGTCAGAAATAGTAAATGTCTTTGAGGATTCTACAGTAGATTTTAGAAACAGTAAAAAAAGGGGGGGGGGGGGGGGGGGAACAGAACAAATATCAACAACGTTTCGGGTCAAGACGTTTTCAGGGCTTGTGTCTTGTCAGGTTTTTGTCCGCTCTGACCAAGACTGACCACAGCTGACCATTGGCATGACCATCACTGACCACTGACAGGCCAATACTGCCTTACTTTTGGGGACAATGCAGTATCAGGACGTCTTGACAGGGTTTTGACACAACGTTAAAAAGACTGATGACCATTACTGGCTGCTACTGACCCGTGCTAACCACCGCTAACTACTGTCTGATTGTTCAGGTGCGTTCATTGTGTGACGGCTATGCAGTAGTAGAACTTCCCACAGGATTCGACTGTTAATCCGATCTTTATTGGCTACTGACCATTGCTGACGTATTGCTGACCCCAGCTGACATGCACACCATGCTAGTTTTGATGTATAGCTGATGCTCAGTTTGACTTAGTCTGAGCCACAGTTACATCGCATGATGAAAAGACAATGTCAGTGTAGAGGTTTGGTGCATAAACAGGCAGTCCTGATGTTTGGAGTCCTCACAAGTTGTTGCTTACGTTACCCCCACTTCTCGTACGTTTGTATTGTATGACTGACATTTGGAGTTGGTAATCAAACTTATGTGGGATGAAAGATTCGCCACATTTTGTTTATTCATGTCTATGAACTTGACACTACCTAACATCTTAGTCACATTTTATTGTATACCTGTCACTCTCTTCTGTCCTTGTTCGCTACGCCGATGCTTCAGATGTGTCCATTCATCGTGAATTCATGCCAGCATGGCCAAACCCTGGGTCTCCAACCCACTGTGCTGGTCAACGAGGCCATCCTAAGCCCAGGCTAATTCACGCACTGCCGTCACGTGCTTGGACGTGTATGGGAACATACTGGCTTCAAAAGCCGATAATAGCTGTTTTCAAAAGAAAAAAAAAGTTATGATGCTTACGGAAAACGGGGTTTAAGCTGTTTTTTTCCGAGGAGCACAGTTGTTTTTCACTGGGGATCATAGCTGTTTTTCTAAGAGTGACGGGTGTTTTCCATATAACCTACGAGGGAAACGGTCGTTTTCTGGTGTTTCCCTCAGACTAACACTGTTTTCTCTATTTTCGCAGGAAAAAACAGTTACTAAGGAAAACAACAACAAACAACAGGGAGGGGGGAAGGGGAATCTGATTGTTGGTTTCACAACTATTTTCCCCATCTTGTCAAACCCATTTGCGCTTGTCATGGTCAACAGCCATCATAGCTGTTTTCTCTGTGGTAGACGTTTTCTCGCGATAATACCTGTCTTCCTTAGGAAAACAAGAATAACAGGTATCGTCCCAAAGGAAACAGTGAACACAGCTGTGATCCTCTATCATGGAAAACAGTCAACACGGTATCATCCTCTGGAACAGAGGGAAAACATTAACACGGTATCATCCTCTGGAACAGAGGGAAAACAGTCAACACGTCATCATCCTCTGGAAACAGAGGGAAGACAGTCAACACGTTTCACCCTCTGGAACAGAGGGAAGACAGTCAACACGTTATCACCCTCTGGAACAGAGGGAAAACAGTCAACACGTTATCATCCTCTGGAACAGAGGGAAGACAGTCATCACCCTCTGGAACAGAGGGAAGACAGTCAACACGTTATCACCCTCTGGAACAGAGGCAAGACAGTCATCACCCTCTGGAACAGAGGGAAGACAGTCATCACCCTCTGGAACAGAGGGAAGACAGTCAACACGTTATTATCCTCTGGAACAGAGGCAAGACAGTCAACACGTTATCACTCTCTGGAACAGAGGGAAGACAGTCAACACGTCATCATCCTCTGGAACAGAGGGAAAACAGTCAACACGTTATCATCCTCTGGAACAGAGGGAAGACAGTCAACACCCCTGGAACAGAGGGAAGACAGTCAACACGTTCTCATCCTCTGGAACAGAGGGAAGATAGTCAACACGTTATCACCCTCTGGAACAGAGGGAATACAGTCAACACGTTATCACCCTCTGGAACAGAGGGAAGACAGTCAACACGTTATCACCCTCTGGAAAAAGAGGAAGACAGTCAACACGTTTATCACCCTCTGGAACAGAGGGAAGACAGTCATCACCCTCTGGAACAGAGGGAAGACAGTCAACACGTTATCATCCTCTGGAAAAAGAGGGAAGACAGTCAACACGTGATCATCCTCTGGAACAGAGGGAAGACAGTCACCACCCTCTGGAACAGAGGGAAAACAGTCAACACGTCATCATCCTCTGGAACAGAGGGAAGACAGTCAACACGTTATCACCCTCTGGAACAGAGGGAAGACAGTCAACACGTTATCACCCTCTGGAACAGGAGAAGACAGTTGTTATCCGAAGGAAAATAGTTTGTGATCATAGAATAATTACTGTGTTTCCTCTTTTCGCTATATTCCTCGAGCAGCATAGCTCTCTCCCCCCCCCCTCCACCCCCACCCCCCCCCCCCCCACCCCCCCGACTAAAAACAGATTTTGTCGCCTTTAGACCCTAGTACAGTTTTTGTCGCCTTTAGACCCTAGTATGGTACCATAGATGTGGCTCAACATGATTTGGTGGTATAGACCACGTGTTTCACGGTTTGTTTTGGTTTGTTTTTTTGTTTCTTTCCCTTCTTTTTTTTCTCTCTCGGTGAGTCACGTGCTATTGCACAAGTTGTCCCCCATTTTCACGGTCTTGTAATTGTCTGAGGGAGATTGATCATGCGCGCCATGGATGAAAGGTTGTCTGCTTACCAGCCGCTGCTTCGCTGAACCTGATCTTTGGTTGTTGTTGTTGTTGTTGTTGTTGTTGTTCTCCATTTACATACATTCGGTGGTTGGTGACTTGCACGCAAGCACCGATTTTTGTTGTTTTTCGCAAGACTGAAAATCGCAATACTTCATTGTTTACCTGACAAGGCTCTTTGATAGGTCTCCAACATGAATAGGATCCATCTTCTCCTTACCACCCCCACCCCCCGACCACCACCACCACCACCACCACCCCATGCCATGTGCCACTCACAATGAAACATATTTCTTTAAGAGTGCTGGGACTTGCATAATGTGAGACAAACATTTTACAGCAGATTCCATGAAAACTTTGTGCAGAGATATGTTCCACCTGATATGATCTTTGAATTTTTGAAAGAGATTAACATTTTTCATCTGATCTGAGATTTTACAGTGGACAGATTTTTAACAAAATGTGTTTTTAGAAGATGTATTTTAAGTTGTGTGAATGAATGACCTGTGAGTTGACTGCAAGGCGGTGACAGCCCTGATATGGCCCTTTGGTCGGCTGGGCTAGAGGCAAACATTACCTTACCTTGCCTTGCCTTGCCTTGCCTTGCCTTGCCTTGCCTTACCTTACCCATTCCCCGTTCCCACCTCCTGTACCCTTCCTACCACCTTCTCTCCTCCTGTCGACCACCTGATCTTTGTCCTAGTCAGTCTACCACCCAGGTTGGGAATCTTTAACGAGACAAGGGAGCCGTGGACACTTTGAAGCGAAAAAAGAAAGATAAGTTCGGCTCCCACGGTGTGACAACTGCACGTTCCTAACTCCAGACGAACGTTGCTTACAGCACCAATTCTTCTAGCACAAACGCAGACTCCAGACACGCACAGAGCTAACAAAAACAACCCTCCACATATATGTATCTCACTTCTTTCAGGGAGGGAGTCGAAGACCCCTCCTTTCCTTCCCCCCCCCCCCCTCTCTCATTTCGGTATTTATATGTCCTCTTGCAGTAGGAGGCTGTACCCTTGACCTAAATAAACAACCGTCCTTCTCTCTCTCTCTCTCTCTCTCTCTCTCTCTCTCTCAAGATCATTGTTCAGTCGTCCTATATACCCCCATCTCGCACCGCTCCACTGTGCTCCCATTATATTGTGTCCCAAAGCTGCTTCTGAGCTCTCTCTCTCTCTCTCTCCTGCGCCCCCTCTTCCCCCCCCCCCTCCCCCTGTCTCGCCGCTACACCCCTCGGCCCTCTCCCTCCGCCCCCACCTCCACTTTTTTATTTTTTATTTTTTTTTACTGGTACGTCTTCTTCCCGCAACACTTCGAACCATAACTATTTAGTAATTTCCACATACGTGCCCGCAAGCGCATATAGACAACTTTGCAATACACACAGACAACACCCCCACCCCCCCCCCTCCCTCCCTCCCCCCCCCCCACACACATCTCCCTTCCCCCCTTCCACACACACACACACACACACCACACACACAACACACACACACCCTTCCCCCTTCCACACACACACACACACACACACACACACACACACACACACACACACTCCCTTCCCCCCTTCCACACACACACACACACACACACACACACACACACACACACCCCACCACACACATACCATTCATGTTTCTTTTCCACCGTGCACCCAAAAGCCAATTGACGGCCATATACCAAAATAACAGCCCAGCTCAAACAGGTCTTTGAAGTTTGACATTTTGGATGATTTTTTTTCCTGTCCGAAAACTGTTTGGCGAAACGGGGCCAACGAGGCCTGCAATAAACAGTAGATTGATTTGGGTGATTGGAAAATGGATCCCATCCTTTGACATTCAGCAGATACACACGCAAGCACGCACACACGCACACACACACCCACACACACACACACACACCACATACACACACACACACGTACGCACATACAACACGCACGCACGCACGCACACACGCACGCACACACATACACTCACACACACATACACCACACACACACACACACACACACACACACACACACACAGTGACATGATATTCCCGTCAGCACCCTTCATTACCCAGCGAGGGCATTGTTAATGTACTGTGATCATCATCACCATCATCATTTTCGTCATCATCAAAATTACTCATAAAATGTTTTGGCTGTGTGTGTAGTGTGTGTGTTGTGTGTGTGTGAGTGTGTGGTTGTGTGTGTGTGTGTGTGTGTGTGTGAGCGCGACTGTGTACATGTGTGAAAAAGCGCACGCACGGGTGGCGTCTGTGTATGCGTGTGTGTGTGGTGTGTGTGTGGTGTGTGTGTGTGTGTGTGTGTGTGTGTGTGTGTGTGTGTGTGTGTGTGTGTGTGTGTTGATGTGTGTGTGTGAGTGGTGTGTAGTGTGGTGTGTGTGGTGTGTTGTGTGTGTGTGTGTGTTGTGTGTGAACGCGGACGTGTAGCGGGCGTGGTGCGCATGCATGCGTGTGTGTGCGTGTGTGTGTGTGTGGGGTATGTGTGTGTGTGTGTTGTTATTGTGTGCGTGTGTGTGTGTGTGTGTGTGTGTTGGATAGGACGGGGTGATGAGGTGGTGGTGGTAGCATAAAGTGTGGAGCCGCTGGCTGACAGCATAATGTGGACTACATGGGTAGCGTCTGTGCGGCATTGCATGTGCCTTCGTGGAGAGAGTGTAATGCGGTTATGTACTGGGGGAGTTTATGCGGGTATGGACCCGGGGAGCTTTATGCGTGTGCGTGGTGTGGAGGGTACTGTGACATGTCAACTTGACAACCAACACTCCCTCCACTACTACACCCACCTCTTGAACGAATTGTACACACAACTACACCACACACACACACCGGTCTACTCCCACCCCCCCCCCCCCCCCCTTCTCACCACCACCTTGTTTCTTTCACTCTCTTTGTCTCACAAGCGACAATAACGCTCACACTGCTGTCATATCCCCCCCCCCCCCCCCCCCCCCCCCCCCCCCCCCCCCCCCCCCCCCCCCCCCCTTACCTTCCTCTCTCAAACCCTCCCCCCGCTCACTCTTCCCGCAGTCTGGTTGAAGTCGAGACATTGTTGCAGAAAGAGATTACCTCCATGTCCAAGTCCGTGGCTTGCTTCACGCCCTCCCATCTCCCCCTTCCCTTATCGGAATGTACTCTCTCTCTCTCTCTCTCTCTCGCTCTCTCCGCTAGATCAGAGAGAAGCTGGCACCTCCCTCTCTCCACTAACCCCCCCCCCCCCCCCCCCCACCATATTCACCACCCGTATGCTGACAGTCATACATGCTGACAGTCATACAGTCATACATGCTGACAGTCATACATGCGGCTTGCGATGATGCCATGATGTTAAACAGCTCTTTGTGAATGGGCATGTGCTGATATAGGCGTCTAAAACAACCACTACTGTTACAGCGCAAGCGGATTTTCGAAAGTTTGAAATTGTTCCCTCCCCCCCCCTCCCCGAAGATGGGCTATGGCTGCCTTAATGGCGGGATTTAAAAAAAAAAAAGGTCATACACACAAAACTCCACTCCCTTTGTTGGGTAGATGGGATGAATACTTGTCTGTCCATATAGGGAGTGTCCGCAGGAGTAACAGCCTGCGTACGCAGAAGTTCCTTTCCCCTGTAGGGGGTGGGGGATGACCAACCCCCATCCCCTCCCTTTTCTTTGACTTTAAGTGACACAAAGCCAACTGGAACAGGAACCGGAAGAGATAGCTGGGCCAATAAAGAGGGGAACCCCCTGGGGAGCACTCACTGCTTCCTCAGACCAGCTGTACATAGAACAACACAGTGTAGCCACAAAGACAACAAGGGTAAACCAGACAGAGTGCACGGTTATCTCACTTGATCTAAATGTCCTTGTCTTGGATTCACTGATCTGCCAGAGAGGTAAGTTAAAACCATGTTTCTACATTTTAAGACTATGCATTGATTGTATGTATGCCATCTGGTTCAACAGCATCATAACTTTATGCCAGTACTTGGTGACATCTATTAAGCTGGGTATTCTGCTGTCATAGTTTGTTTGCCACAACTTGGTAAAAGCTATTACCATGCTTGGTTAAGATTCTTTGTTAACAATCTGACCACCATTCTTTGTGTACAATCTGACTTGTGCCAGTTTGCAGTTCTATCTGTCAAGATATAACTGAATGATAAATTCTGATCAGAAAAGCAGTATGCCTGTACTAGGTGAAAACTGTTTATCTGATTTATGAATACTGGTGATTGTTGGAATACTTGGATACTCTACCTGGGTAGGCAGCCCGTTGAGTGAGTGGGGTAGTGTGTTTATTGTAAAGCGCTTAGAGCTTGGCCTGTGACCGAGGATAGGCGCTATATAAATACCCAATATAATATAATAATAATACTTAGTAGTGTGTGACTCTAAATCTACACCACATGTGTACTTGCGCTA
>CM031599.1:5698155-5748155 GCA_018398815.1 Conus ventricosus | reverse complement strand
GCCTGTATATGAGATAACAGCACCCAGTAAGGTTTCATGGCCCTGCCTTTGATCAATTCATGGTTATCGTTCCTGTCTTACAAGAACTTTCCAGACTCGGAAAATGGAGTTACATCTTCAGAGGATTTATATTTTAAGTGGAGACTGTTAGTTTAGGAGGTTGGGGGGTGGGTGGGGGGGTGGACGTCTCCTTGTTTGGATTTTTATTTTAAGGGAGGATGTGTCCTTGTTTGTTTTGTGTGTTCTCTGTTGTCATTTCCTCCGGGCGATTTGCTGTCGTCAGCAGCATTTGTTCGGAGTTACGGGCCTGTAATTATTTCATCATGGGAGCAAGAGTCATCCTACTTGTTTGTTATCTTATTTCCTACAAGGGCAAGACCGCCCTACTTGTCATACTCCTTCGCCTTCGAACATGTCTTCATTCGCTCATGTCTTCTTCTTCTTCTGCGTACGCAGGCTGATACTTCTGCGGACACTCCCTATACAGACAGGCAAAGTATAAATCCCATCTGTCCAACAAGGGGAGTGGAGTTTTGTGTGCATGATCGTTTTTTTTTTTAATCCCGCCATTAAGGCAGCCATACTCCATCTTCGGGGAAGGTGAATGCTATGTGTAACGTGTCATCTATACCAACGACCAAACTGGCCTTCTATTCGGAAAGTTGGTGATGGGATTTTACGTGTGTGCAAGATGCTATGCGTGCGTTCACACACGGAACCTCGGTTTAGAGTCTCATTCGAAGGACTGTATGGGAAATGGAGTCATAACCAATGTTAACTCCGAGGGAAAAATCCCTCTGTACCGAAACGGCCCGGCGGAGATTCGAACCCGCAACCCTTAGATTACGAGTCTGGCGCTCTATCAGCTGAACTATTCTGGTCCCCGGTCATACCTCCTTACAGAGATTTAAAAAACAAAACAAAAACCCTGATCATTTTTTTTTTAAATCGAAAATGTCACCGTGAATACTAAACAAACACAAGCTTTCATCTCTTTCAGCCTAATTGATCTTACCGTTTGGAGGAAAAGAGTTTCGAAGGGAGGTAATCTGGGTTTCGGATAAAGAGAGAGAGGGTGGGGGGGGGGGGGGCTGTAGGAAGAGGGGTGGAGGTGGAGAAAGTCTCAAATCCAGACTGCCAACAAAACAAAAGCATCTCTCTAGAACGGCGTGGGCCCTTCCACAAGTAGAAGTTATGTCCCTTTTTAAAAAAATATAGATTTATTACTACGTTGATGACAAAGAATCAATGGCAGGTAGAGGGCGTGTACGTGTGTCTGGGGAAAGAGAGGTGGTGTGGTGGTGGGGACGATTCTTCCTCAACCTCTCCTAGACGCATGAACAGGCACTGTACCGAGGGAAGGTGGAATAAAATTGATAAAGGTTCTACAAAATTATGGTTGTCACAATACAGCACACAACTCGTCGGAAACAAACTCTCTCTCTCTCTCTCTCTCTCTCTCTCTCTCTCTCTCTCTCTGTCTGTCTGTCTCTGAAACACACACACACACACACACACACACACACACACACACACACACAACACACTCTCTCTCTCTCTCTCTCTCTCTCTCTCTCTCTCTCTCTCTCTCTTACAAACAGACAGAGCGAGCGTATATGTATCCATGTGCATGAGAGAGATAGAGAAAGAAAGACCGACAAAGACAGAAAATTCTCCGACCCCCCCCCCCCTCCCCCTCCTCCCTTCCTACTACTGCCATGAATCGGTTCCCGCCCTGTCCAACTCGTCTGTCCCCACTACACTGCCATGACTTGCTGTGACATTTCAGTTCCCGCCCTGTCCCACTCGTCTGTCCCCACTACACTGCCATGACTTGCTGTGACATTTCAGTTCACGCCCTGTCCCACTCGTCTGTCCCCACTACACTGACATGACTTGCTGTGACATTTCAGAGGGACCAAGATGTCAACGACGATGATCACTGTCCACCCCAAAACGATTCCAGAGGGCCAGTTTCTTTCTTATTTTCTTTTTCTCTTTCTGGAGTTTCTTTTGTAGGCCCTGTCCAGCCCCTCCCCGACCCCCACCTCTCTGTGCATCACCTGAGCGCCCCCCACCCCTCATTCCTCCTCCCTAATCCCCTCCTTCTTCGCCTCCCCCCCTCCCCCACCACACACACACACACACACACACACACACACACACACACACTCCTCCGATTGACCGTCTTGGTGGGTACGAGCTTTTCAAAGCGAAAGCAGAATGCTCAGAAATGTCAAACAATGACCGTGTAGTGTCATTACATTTCCATCAACCCGGGCTACCATTTGACAGAAAGAGTAAGTCGTCATTCGGGTGGAATAAGAAATGCCAGTACAATCAAACCTTGGATAAGGGTTTTTTTTTTTCTTTGAAGGGGTGTGGGACGGAAGAGGGAGAGGCAAACCACGACCTTAAGTCCCGTACTCTCAACACTTCCTCACTCACTTTCCAATGAGTTTTTATCAAGTCATGCCTTTTTTTTCCCCGTCAGAGATGACGCCGTTTGACCATTAGAAAACTTTCCACGTGTACTGCAAACACTATGCTTACACAAGCTGGCCTCTTTCAATCAATTCGAACTTTACCTTTGGAAGAGAGGCATTTGAAAGGGAGGTTGTCTCGTGAGTTTCAAACACAAGGAGAAAGAGGAGGGTTAGAGGGAGGGCGTGGAGATGTGAATGGGAAGGGAGGGGGGGGGGGAGGGTAGAGGGGGGAGGGAAGGGAGGCGAGAAGGCAGGAGGATAAGAAAAAGAAATCTTTCCTATCTAGATTCTGGATCAGTCTCTAGCGTACGATACTGTTAACATGTGCAAATTTTACACGAACACGATTGCTTTATAAACATTTGACCTTATGAAGACGGTTTACAACATGTGTACATAGTCAGACAGATAGACAGATGTGCCAAGCGCAGTCCGACAATCGATCGTTCTTCCGTTACCTTCGATCGAATATTCTTGCGCATTTTGGTCCATCTATTAAACACACAAATTGAAAGCGATCGATATGAGAGCAGGTTGTCGATCGCTTGGTGTGAGCTTATCAACGATAACAAACAAAATCATACATATCTTTTCTGACAAAAACCGACAGAGAGAGACTCAGTATTTGAGCACACTTTCAGTCTTAAGTGATTGTACTTTCTAGGACCTGCCTGTAATTTTCGAGCTTCATTGTGTTGAATGGGGGTGTACATTCTGAAAATGAGTGGAGACGCTTGCAGAAAAGACATATCCACGCAAGTCTCTCTCTCTCTCTCTCTCTCTCTCTCTCTCTCTCTCTCTCTCTCTCTCTCTCTCTCTTCTACGATGAGAGGATGATATCATTTAATCATAACAAACCTGTTCAGCTGCTTTTGTGTTATGAATGTGGGCATGAAGGCCGTCTGCTGATAACAATCAGTTTTCATTGGGCGAAAGTTTAAAAACATGAAATTAAAAGTGAAAAGCGTGGGTGTAACCGATCGTTTTTTTTGTATTTAGTTAATCAGTCAATCACCCCAGGCACAACAAAAGGAATGATTTTATTTTATTTTATTTATTTATTTATTTATTTTAGTTATGCTGCTTGCTTGACAAAATGTACTTTCACGTCGGCTGTTAGAAAGCCATGTTGGCCGAATGTTCGAGACTAACGCAGCAATAAGACACTCTCTTGCTCTCTTCCGTCCAGCAGACGACACGCGGTCGTGTCCACTTTCCTGATTTTATGTGTGCGTGTCGCTGCTGCAGATAGACAGGTTCAGGTCATAGCAAGGCAACGTTCGCAAATATTTATTTCTGCGCCAT
This sequence comes from Conus ventricosus, assembly GCA_018398815.1. NCBI lineage: Eukaryota > Metazoa > Mollusca > Gastropoda > Neogastropoda > Conidae > Conus > Conus ventricosus. The sequence goes on along the minus strand of CM031599.1, from coordinate 5,744,364 downwards.
CAATAGATTGGCTCGATGCGCTAGCAGACCGGTGGTTGGTGTTGATTGTCAGATCTCGCATGGCAGTGAGATATAGATACACCTGCCGACTATTGTGACTGCTGACAGACATAGATGGATAGGTGCGTGCTCGGGCGCATGTGTGTGTGTGTGTGTGTGTGTGTGTGTGTGTGTGTGTGTGTGTGTGAGCATATCATGTAACTAAATTCCTGTTGTAAACAGCAAACAACAACAACAACAAGAAAGTCATAGTAAGTCAGAAAACAAACCATCTATTGTAAGTTTAAGTTTAGCTACGTTACATTACCAAACGGGGCCTCCCCTTTCCCTTCCCCCTTTGCCTGACGAAGAAAGATTACAAAATGGCACGTTTTACATACAGACTACCTTTCAAGATTTCTTTTTTTTTTTTTTAGTTGAAGACATCAAATAAATTTTGAAACAGTTTGTGAAAGTGTGTCTTCCTTCCAGGCGCTCGCTATGAGACGGTCTGCCTGATTCCTAGGAAGCGGAAGCATGCATGAACCGAGAATGCCACTGGTTCTTTGTAGCCAATCAGATGACGCTATTCTTTTTTTTCCGCATAGGGACATAAATAACGGCTGAACGTTAGTCAGTATGCTTTCCCTTGTTGGTCTCTTGCTCTTTGAGACCAGATTTTGTTGTTGGTTTTTTTTGCATCGAAGATTAGGCAAGGGTTGAATACAAAGAAGCTAACTATTAGAAACTACATTGTTCAAGGTTCGTCATTGTTTTTCATCTGTGTCTCTCATAGATCGGGCCACGCGATTCGTCAATTTTTTGTAAACCTCCTTGCGATTGAGACACAGAGCCCGCGGCATACACATGTCGATCGGTTCGCACATATCCATAATTATTCAGTCCCTGTAGGAGTAGATAATCTATTGACAGCTGTAAAGTAGCTCGGAGTAGATAATCTATTGACAGCTGTAATACTTTATAGTAGCTCAGTGAATGATTTGTTACGCGTCTTTCCGTCGATAGATGATCGTCTTTTACGGGCTAAAATGCGAGTATAGCCGTGGGCTACGACTGGTGTTGAAATGGTTGCTGAACTGTTGTGATGAACAAAGTGAAACGTGGTGGAAACTAAAAAAAAAAAAAAAAAAAAAGATAAAAAACCCACAACAAAACAAAATAAAATAAAACAAAACAAACTAACATCTGTGTTACACTTGATCTTTACACGATCTCAAAAATAAACGAACAAACAAACACACAACAAAAAACACCCTAGCAGTTTTGTTGTTTATGCTTTACTATAAGCCAAACACTACTAGTTTAAGCACTATAGGGATGGCAAAACACTAAATAGTTTGAAAATTCAACTAAATAACTCAAAGACTAATATTGTGACTGAACAATTTTGTAACATAGCAAGTTACTCGAATCATTGTTAGCCTCGTTTCTCATTCATTAAAAAAAAAAAAAGTCACCGATGAACACGACATGATATAGAGGATGAAAGGTAATGCTCTTATATATCTCCATAACGAATATGCTCATGGCCGTTACGTACATCAACATCGGATTAGTGATGGCTTTCTTTACCCAGAACTGCGACTTACCCTCAAGAAGTGTGAATTGGTGGCAACGGACACCGCCACCAGACAGACGATGCAGCTGAGCCCGAACACAGTCTTCATTTTCAGTTGTTGCTGCCAGCTCCTGAAAAACTTCTGTCTGTTGCAGAGGACCTAACTTTATATTCGATTCGAAGTCGCTTTGGCTCTCTCCGCTTCACTGTTGTGTCTGTGTTTGTCTCTTTTTCTAGGTTTTTCCCAGGAACATATTTCTCAACGGGCAACCTTCAAGCGAACTGTTTCTATAATGTTTAATGACTGGCTAACACACGTAAATATTATGCAGAACCTGATCAGAGACAAATTTAACTGCGTACGTCAATGTAGAACTCAGAAGTGGCTGTTGCTGATATGGAACCGTTGAAACGTGACGCTGCTTTCAACGTTCATACCAAACGCTCCGTAGCTTTGTCTTTGACACCAGCAATTTCTAACTCAATGGATACTAGAGAGACTTGACCGAGACGCAGTTGATGCACGCTGAGAGATTGCTGGACACTGCACGCTTTACTCCGAGATGTCAACACCCCTCAATAAAAAGACTGGCCACCAGCCACAGGATTTGTCCGCGTTGGGCAAAACTGCTACGACCGAGATACAAGCGAAGATGGGGCGGGGTTTGACGACGATTGGGGCTGGACATGGGGGGTGGGGGGTGAATGAAGGAGAGGAAGGGGGCGGAGAAAGGGAGAGAAGGGTGTGGGGCTGGGAGGTGGGAGAAGGAAAGCTAATGTCGTAAAGACAGAGGAACGCTGACAGAGTACGAAGCGGGATACCGGTGAAGCAGAGAATGAATGAATGTGTTATGTGTGTGGCAGGATTAGGGGATCCGGTAGATTTGCGGGAGGAGAGGTTTTTGCAATCCGGGTTTTGTGACAATAGCAGGTAAAAATAAAAAAAAAAAAGCCGCACCCCCACACAACACAACACACACACACACCATGTGTACTCGCATTGGCGGCTCGCGCGCGGCACACCACACACACACAACACACACACACACACCACACACCCCACCACACACACACCGTGTGTGTGTGTGTGTGTGTGTGTCTGAAAGAGAAACCAATCAGAATAGCAGCAAGAGCTTCCCCAAAACCCAAAAAGGAGTGGCTTTCCCCATTCATACAGTCTGGTCAGGTTGTTTTACAAGTGATGATTTGAGAACAGAACTTAGAGAGATTGCTGTGTATAGAAGCCCAGAGGCGGGTTTGGGAAACAGGCGATAAGACAGGGTATCAGACTAAGGCCAAAAGGGGAGTATTCAGATATACGGGCCATAGACGGAAATTTTTAGATAACAGGAAATAAGACTGATTTTTAGATTACAGCCATAAAAAGGGGTTTTTCAGATCACGGGCCATAAGAAGGAGTATTCGCCCAAAAGGGAAAAAAAAACTGGGTTTCAGATATACGGCCCTAAGACGGAGTTTTCAGACATAAGGCCATAGACAGGAGCATTAGATTACAGGCGAAAAGACTAAAATTCAGATTTACAGGCCAAAGACAGGAGTATTAAGTATAAGGGCCCATAAGACAGGAGTTTTCGTTACAGGCGTTTGAGGGAGTATTCAGAAAAACGGGCGTTAAGACGGAGTATTCAGATTTACAGGCGATAAGCATGGTATTCAGATATACAGCAAAAAGACAGGAGATTCAGAATACGGCGATAAGACAGGATATTAGATTGCAGGCGATAAAAAGGGGTATTCAGATATACAGGCAACAAGACGGGAGTATTAGATATACGGCAATAAGACGGATATTCAGATAACAGGCGTTAAAGACTGGAAGGCATTGAGATAAGCGGGTTTCCCAAAATTTGCTTTACGTCAATAATAAAAAAGAGACAAAAAAACAATGTTATTTTTAAAATTTTTTTTTTAATCTGGGGACAAAAAAAACCCGTTTCTCCCCTCCCCTCCCCCCTCCTCTCCCTCATCAGGATTTCTTGGAAACCCTTTTTTCGCCCCCTCATACAGACCAGTACCTTAATTTAAAAAAACAACTTAACAACAACAAAAAAAAACCCCCAAAAAAATTGTGTGTTTTTTTTGTTGTTTTTGTGTTTTCTGCAAATTTGCCCGCACAAAATTCGAAAATCCCATTTGCAGCAAACGGGGTTAAGGCCCGTTTTGTCTTAACATCGTGTGAGTCGGCATTTTTGCATTTTATCGTGTTCGTACGACCTCTGTTCAAGTTTGGAGTTCAGGGGTGCTCAAGTCGTAATCGGTTATCGCGTTGCACTGTTTGTTTCAGGGGAACTGTCGCAAAAAATTTTGTCCTGGGGGTTTTTTTCCTGTTTTGTTCCCTCCCTAGTCCATTTGTCGTGAACGCGGGTTTTCACCAAGGGGCTTCTCTATAGTAAAGAGGGGGGCCGGTTGTCTAGCTTCTGGCCAGGTTTTTCACAAACGTTGAGCGTCAAGCCGTCGGATTTAAATAGGCGACAATCGTTAAAAGTTGTGTTATTTTTCCCACATTACCATTAAAAAAAATCATATAATCCACGTATTGTTTTTTAAAAAAAAAAATGGTTGCATTGTAATTCGAAAGACAATGATCCCCTTGTTTTCGTTTCGTAGAAAAAAGTAATGTTTCCATCTCATCCCATTAAAAAAACAGTGATTATATAATTTACAGAAAAATGTATCTTCTTCTTTTTCGTTGCCTTCCACCGGAGACCGGTTCGCCCCGAAATGCCGGGTTTCTGTGGGGGGGAGGGGCCACCGTGCCGTACAGTTTTCCCTCGAGGGGGGAGGCTCTGGCCACAGTCTTCTCTCAACCTGGGAAAAGTTCCCGCTTTCCTGTAGTTGTGGGGCGTGTCCTTTTTCAGCCTCTCCAAAGGCACTTTGGGGGATGGCACAACCTTGAGTTTGAAGGGGGGTTGTTTATTTATTTGTTGTGCCCTTTTTGCAGCCAAAGATGGTGACCGTCTTTTCGGGGAAAGCAGGTGGGGCGGGTCATTCTGTCCGGATTCGAAAAGGGCTTTGGTGAGGGTATTCAGCTTTTTTCAAGGCTTCGCGTTATCTTCCTGCTCTTTTGGGGCCCCCTGTTTGGCCATTCATCTGCTTTTTCGTTTCCCTCAATGCCGCGGGTGGGGGGATCCATGAACACTGTTCGAAAAAAATTTTGATGTTGTTCGTGCCTTCTTCAATGGGGGAAAACCGTAAATGGTAGGCTTAAGGACAGACAGAGGTCTGTTAGAAAGAAAACCCTGGAGTTTTTGGTTGCTCCTTGGCGATGGTGTGTGTCCCTGTGTGGAGCTTTTAATTTCCCGCCTTGTAGTTGGTACAATGAAGGGCCCTGTCGGTGCGCCTCTTCTGTCCTTTTCTCACTGGGGTTTTGGGGATGGACCCCACTCCTCCTTTTTTAACGGTTTGGGGCAGACCCGTCTGTGTATACCCTGATCCAAAATCTGGGGGTTTATTTTTCCCTCCAGCATTGCCAGTGTTGGGTCTTCAACACTTGGTCTCGGGTCACCCTTATTTTTGATATGGGGAAAGGGTTGTGTAAAAGTGTAATGTTTAAATGCGTGATAATTATCGGTAAACGGTGAAAATTTTTAATTAAAAGTATACCAAAATTTTATAGTCATCATTTTATAGAAAAACAGTGATTTTATCTCACGCGTGGAAAGTTTAAAAAATTACTGCATGTTTTCATAATCATCAAAAAAATAGTTTTATTGCACTTCCACTGCAGAGATGGTCTGTTGTTAATGCAAAAAATATAACGTTTGTATATTTTGTCTGTTTTTTTGGAACAGGGTAGTGGGATTGAATGTGGCTGCGGGGATCATTTTTACTGCAATCTGGGGAACCCCAGCACAAAGAGCGCACTGCTTTCCGCCCACAGACAGACTGGAAAAGAAGGGGCCCCGGGTGAAGGGGAGTGATGGGGGGGGGGGGGGGGGGGGGGTGGGGGGGGGATTTTTGGAGGGGGAGGGTGAGGAGGAAGTGGGGGGAAAGGGGGGAGGGGAGGGGGTGGGGGGGGGGGGGAGTCACGGTCAACCATGGCAGAAGTTTAAAGCCATTGATCCCGACAAACACCATGCCTGTCGCTGAACCAGGACACTTGGAGTAAGAGGATTGGGATGGGGCTGTGTAGAGGGGGGAGGAAACGGGGGGGGGGGGGAGGGGGGGGGGGGGAGGGGGGGGAGGAGGATGGGGGTTGGATAGACGGGGGTCCTGGGAGAGGAACACCGGGAAGAGAAAAAGGTGGGCTGAAGGCAAAAGAGGGTGGGCACTGTTAAACCCAGCTTTCACGCGGGCCCCAGGGTCACACACTGGCCGGAACACGCCGTCCGGCACTTTACTAGACCCTTCCACGCCCATGGCGAGGAAGGACGGATGGGAAAGGGGAAAGGGAACGCCCCGTTTGAGTGGTGGAAAGGGGCCAGATGAGTCACAAGGCACCAGGAGCACCACGGGCCCCCTGCCGGCACCCGGTCAAAAATTCTGGGGGGAAAAGGGAGGGGGGAGCGAGCAAGGGCCCACTGAAGATCACAAACCTGGGCGTTTGTTGGGGCCTAGAAAAGGAATTAAGTCGCACGTCCAAGGAAGGCGTGCCGAGAACCACAAAAAATCCGTGGGGTTTTCTTAAAGGGAAAAAACAAATAACATCTAAAACTTCCTTTTCTGTCTAGAAAACAAAAAAAAAACAAAAAAGAAATGTATGATCCAGGTGAAGAATAAATCCACACACGTCATCAAAAACTCACGCTCGGTACAGAAATTTTTACACTAAAAAAAGCAAACTGTTGGGGGGCTGTCCATTGCGTCCGCTCCATACCCCCGTGAGAAGAGAAGAGAAAGAGAGAGAGAGAGACAGACAACAGACAGAACAAAAGAGACGAGAAAGAAGATAAAAAGTGATAATAGATAGATAGTAGAAAATTTTTTGACGGGGAGAAAAAAAAGGTGCGAAAGATTGTTAGCAGACGAACAGCAGACAGCAAAATTATAGATATTTTTAAAAACCCTTTTTTTGAAAAAAAAAAAAAACAACCCCCGACAATTAGGATTTTGAACCGAGTGTATACCGTTTGACGGGACCTTAGCCCCGGGGGTTTCCCGAGGACAAAATGGTCACAGACCCCCGGGGGCAAGGGTGTCACCCGGGGCTTGCTTTTTTGTTGGAACCTGGGGCTCGGTCTTCGCATGGGGGTGGTCTCAGGGGCATCTGTCTAAAGCGGGGAAGACTGGAGAGCGGGGAGGGGGGGGGGGGGGCTGGGGGGTTAGTTACCCAGATTGAGTAACTCGACGAGGGTTTTTTTGTTTTTGTGTGTGTGTGTTGGGGTTGTGTGTGTGTGTTTTCAATTTAATTTTGTCTGTCCATTTTTTTTTTCCAATTTTTTCTTAAATTTGCCCCGATTTTTCTTTTTTTTTTTTCTTGCTGAGCAACTTTTTTCTTTTTATTTTTTTTTTTCTCTTACTTTTTTTCCCTTTCTTTACTGCTTTTAAAATTTTTTTATTATTTTAATTTTATAATATATATATAATTTTTTTATTGCAGATTTTTTCCCTCCTTTTGTGACTTTTCAACCTGTTTTTACCCTTTCCAGTTTTGCTCTGTGCTTTTGTCTTTCCCTTTTCTCCCTTTTTAATTTTACCGGGTTTTTACCTTTTTTTCCTTTTTTTTTTCACGGGGGCTTTTCCCCTTTTTTTCGCCTTTTTTGGTTTTTTGTTGTTGGGTACTTTGTTTTTTTTCTTTCACCCGTTTAAACGACCCTTTTTTTTTGCTTTTTAAAAAAAAAACAACGTAATTTACCCCTCCCCCCCCCCCCCCCTTTTTTTTTTTACATTTTTTTTTTTTCATCGTTTATTATCTTTTCCCAAATCTGCTACTTTTTTGCCTGCATTTGTTGACTTTTTCAAAAAACTTTATCCAGTTCCCCCGTGTTTTTCCACTTTTTTTTTTTTTTTTTGGGGCTTGTTTTTCATTTTTTACCCCATTTCACGATGTGTTTGACCCTTTCTGTGACTTTTTTTAAAAACTTTGAGTGCGTTCTTCCCCGGTTTTAACGACTTTTTACTCCGTTTTTTATTGCCCTTTTCCACCATTTTTTATACAGTGGTTTTATTTTTCAAATCGTGTTTTAAAAATTTTCACTAACTTTCTTATGTGTTCCCCTTTCTCAAAAACCCCATTTTTTCCTATATTTCACCATTTTAAAATTTTACTATGTTTTTACCTGTATTTATTGTTACCCATTTCGTTTTCAACGTTGCCGTACTTAACCTTTTTTGCTTTTGCTAGGTTTCTTTTGTTGAATTTAATTCCACCATTTTCACTGCCCTTTTTTATTTTGTGTTTACATGTTCATTACTTTTTATGTGCACGTTTTGCTGCGTTTTTAAAACCGTTCTGTACATTTAACTCTCTTTTTTTAAAAGGTTTTTTTCTTCGGGTTTTATCTTTTTTTTTATTTTTGGGTAATATGTACGTTTTTTTCCATGTTTGCGATGGTTTTATAAAAATAAATCTATCATACCCTAAATTCTCCCCATCAGAAGTGAACCCCGAAACTGAAAAGCAAGGAAAGACTATGTACTAAAAAAATTCAAATGACCTGGTGATGAATTTCATTTTTTTTGTGTCCATTTTTCAAAAAAGGTATGGAACAGCCCTTGAAACCCTTTGATCAAGGAACCAAAAGTATGAAAAGTTTTCTGGGAAAATTCATCGAAAAAATTTAAAACTTTGAATTATAAAGCCAGTTTTAAGAGTCTCGAGAACCAGAAGTAGTATTTAGGTCTAAAATTTTTTACTTATGTATATTTTTGGAGGTAGGGGTTTCCCCCCAAAAATCTCTCTCCTCTCTTTCCCTTTTGGGAAAAAGACTTTACGGTTTGTTCCCTCTATGGTACCCCTGTCTTTTCTTCTTTTTCCCAAAAACCCGGGCATCAAAAAAGGGTTGGTCCCGCGCCATGTTGAAAAAAAGAATGCGACTCAGCTGTTGGCCCCTGGGCAAAATTTTTTGGCAACAATTTTTAAAGGGGTCGCACATGTATTTAAAAGGTTTAAAAAAAAATGGCCAGGTTTTCGCCTAGGTAACCATAAATTATGGGGAAATTTTAAAAAAAAAAAAAGTCAATCAATTAAGCGTTTTTCCAGATTGTCTTTTTCAATTTGATTTTTTAAAAGAGACCCATTTTTGGCAATCTTGTGGCACCCGGAGGAGTTCCCAGCCTTACAGACTAGGATAAAACGAGTAAAGGGTATCAATTTGATGAATGGATAAGATTGACCGCCATCCTGGGGCTACTTTTATTTTAAAAATAGTTGTTCCATTGGGGTACAATTTGTTTAGCTTCCCCTTTAAAGGTATTAAGTTTTAATAAAAACTTTTTCTTTCTAAAGGGGTTTCCCTTTAACTTCCCAGTTCTCCCCAGTTTCCCTTTCTCCTTTATATGGTTCCCGTTACGAAAACCCTGCAGCTCTTTCGAATCTTTTCGAGGTTATCAATGTCCTTTAGAGGTAAGGACCCAGACGATCAACCCTATTCCAGTGGGTCTAGCCCTGTTTTTATAACAGTCGCCTTAACCTTTTTGGGGGGAGTCGTTGAGTCCTGTAAAGAAAACTAAGATGTTGTTTGCTTTCTTACATACTAATTTTAATGTTCTTTCCATTTGAACGACTATCTATAATCAGCTAAATATTTTTAGCATTGGTTTCTTTTGAATAGTTTTGTGAATAAGCATTTTGATTAGTTGGGGACGTTTTTTTACATATACGCAACACTTGGCACTTCTGGGGGTAAATTTTTCGTCTGTGGTGATGATTTTTATGCTTTTGTTGTGTTTTGTTATGTTTTTTCTTTGTTTTTTTTTTCTGTTTTTTTTTTCTGCGTTTTTTTTTTTTGTCCATATCTCCCCTACGATTTTTTCTGATATAAAGTCTGCGCCTTGTGCCCGTAAACATGTTTTTCGATGACAAAAAAAGGATTTTAAAATTTTTACCCGTTTTGGAAAGAAAAAAGAAAAAAGCCGTTCTAAGGTTCTCAGACGCAAACGACACTTAAACAGGATGGGGGCCTCCATCGGCAAAAACAAATATTTAAAAAGGAAACCTATTGTTGTTTTATGGTTTTAATTTTTGAGATAAAGCGGGGTTTTTTGGGGAAATTGTATCGTTTTCAACCCTCTGAACCAGAAACCCAAAACCAACTAGAATTTGGACTTCGTCCAAATGATTGACGAAAATTTTGTTTTTGGATTCTCTTCCCCGGGTATAAATGAGTTTTGATCTCATGATTTGCCGTTTGGTCTCGTTAGTGTTCCAGTTTTCTTTTAATTGTAAAATAACCGGTTTGGGAAATGAATTCACCCCTGACAAAACTGCATTTCGTGCTTTTTTTTTTGTTTTTGTGGGTTTTTATCGATACAAAAAAGGACCTTTTTTCTTCTTCTTTTAGTGTGTCACCATACTTTTGAAATCAGCTTTGTATAGATAACCCCAATTCCATTTTGGTCCCTTTCCCCCCCCCCCCTTCCCCCCCTTTCCCCGTTCCTGTTGGACCCCTCGTGGGTTTTAAGGTGTACAGGGCATTGAGTCTTCCCAGTTCTGAACTCTTCGTCTGTTGTCTATCTTCGGTCCTCCCCATGTACACGACGTCTTCTGGTTTGAAACCCGTTTTGTCTGTCTACACCGCTCTCTCTCTCCTGTCTCTGTTTGTCTCTGTCTCTCTCTCTCTTCTCTCTCTCTTCCCCTTCTCTCTCTCTCTCAAAAAAAAAAAAAAAAAAAACCAGCAAAATTTTTTTAGCATGGTTATGTATCAGGTCTAACAGGCGAAAAACGCTCTTCGTAATTTAATTTCAGGTATATCATAAGTATCTTATTTTGTTGAGGGTTTTTTGATTTGTTCGTCCAGACCCCCCCCCCCCCCCCCCCCCCCCCCCCCCCCCCCCCCCCCCCCCCCCCCCCCCCCCCCCCCCCCCTTTTTTTTTCCTTTCCCTTTTTCCCCCCCCTTCCCCCTTTAAAAAAGGGTTTTTCCCCCCCTTTATCTTTTCTTTTTTTATCCTTTATCCCCTTTTTCGGGTTCGAACCGGCTTTGGTGTGTTTCAGCTCTTCAGGCTTACGCGTTATCTTCTGCTCTTGCGCGCCCTGTTTGGCCATCTCATCTGCTTTTTCGTTTCCCTCAATGCCGCAGTGTGAGGGGATCCACTGAAGCACTGTTCGAAGACTCTTGATGTTGTTCAGTGCCTTCTTCAATGAGGGTAGCCTGTCACTGTTGTAGGCTTGAAGGACAGACAGAGCGTCTGTTAGAAAGACAACCTGGATGTTGTGGTCTGCTCCTGTGGCGATGGTGTGTGCTGCCTGTGTGAGAGCGTCAACTTCCGCCTTGTAGTTGGTACAATGAAGGCCTGTCGGTAGCGCCTCTTCTGTCCGTTCTCCACTGGGGTATTGGATGTAGACCCCAGCTCCTCCATTTTTAACGGCATTGGTGGCAGAGCCGTCTGTGTATACCCTGATCCAGGAATCTGCGGGGTATCTTTCCTCCAGCATTGCCAGTGTTAGGGTCTTCAACACTTGTCATCATGGTCACCCTTACTGTTGATATGGGGAATGGTTGTGTAAAAGTGTAATGATTAATGTCGTGATAATTATCAGGTAAACGGTGATAATTATATTACAAGTATACCAGAAATTTTATAGTCAGTCATCATTATCAGAAAAACAGTGATATTTGATCATCACGCGTGGAAAGATTAAAAAATTACTGCACTGTTGTCATAATCATCAATAACATAGTTATATTTGTCACTTCCACATGCAGAGATGGTCTGTTGTTAATGTCACAAATATAACGTTTGTATACTATTTGTCTTGCTTTTGGGAACAGGTGTAGTGGGATTTGAATGTGAGCTGCTTGGGATCTATTTTACTGTCAATCTGGGGAAACCCAGTCACAAAAGAGCGTCACTGCTATTCCTGACCACAGACATGACTGTGTAAGAATGGGCCCGGGTGAAGAGGAGTGATTGTGGGGGGGGGGGGGGGGGTGGGGGGGGGAGGATGTTGGAGAGGGAGGGTGAGGAGTGGAAGATGTGGGAATGAGGGAGGGGATGGGGTGGGGGGGGGGGAGATCACGGTCAACTCATGGTCAGAGATGTTTCAAGCCATATGATGCCGACAAAACAGCCATGCCTGTCGCTGAACCAGTGACACTTGGAGCTAAGAGGATTAGGATAGGGGCTGTGATAGAGCGGGGAGGAAACGGGTGGGGGGAGGGGGGGGGGGTGGAGTGGGGGGAGGAGGAGTAGGGGGTATGGGATAGAAGGCGGAGGTCCTGGGAGAGGAACACCGGGAGAGAAGAAGGTGGGCTGAAGAGCACAACAGATGGCTGAGGCACTGATTAACCAGCTTTCACAGCTGGCCCAGGGCTCACACACTGGCACAGGACACACGCACTAGTCACAGGCACTTATACTAGACCCTTCCACTGTCCATAGGCGAGGAAGGTACGGATGGGAAGAGGAAGGAACGACGTCTGTAGTGGTGGAAAGTGGCCAGATGATGTCACAAGGCACCAGGAGCACCACAGGCCCTGTCCGGCACCCGGTCGAAATTACTGGGTGGAAAGGACGGGTGGAGCTGAGCTAAGTGGCCAGCTGAAGATCACAAACACTGGGGGCTTGTTCAGGGCCTAGCAACGAAGGATTAAGTCAGCACGTCCAAAGGAAAGGGCTGTCCCGAGACCCCACAAGAACCCGTGATGGTTTGCTTTAAGAGAAAACGAATAACATCTTTCTTCCTTTTCTGTCTAGAAAAACAAAACAAAACAAAACAAAAATTTTTAAAAATCCAGTGCAAAAAAGTAATCCACACACTGTCATCAAAAACTCGGCTCGGCACAGAATTACAATAAAAAAAAGCAACATGTTTGGGGGAGTTTCCCACTTGGTCCCCCTACTATGAGCCCGTCGAGAGAGAGAGAGAGAAAAGAGAGGGAAGAAAGACACGGGGACGGAAAGACGAGACAGAGATAATAGATAGATAGATAGATAGAGATAGATAGATGATAGAAATAGACGGGGAATAAACGGGGGACAGAAAATTTTCCCCAACAGGACAGAAGAAGATAGATAGAATGTAACCTTTTATGTAAAAAAAAAAAAAACAACCCCGAAAATTAGGGGCTTTTAAACCCAGTGGATACCGTTTGACGTGCCTTGCCCTGGGGCTCTCTGAGGACAAGATGGTCACAGACAGGGGGGTAAAAGGTGTGTCCCCCCGGTCTTGCTTCTTTGTATGGTCAACCTGGGGGCTGGGTCTTCGCAGGTGGCATCAGGTCATCTGTCTAAAGTGAGGGAAGACGGAGAGTGGGAGGGGGGGGGTTGGGGCTGGGGGGGGGTTTACGTTGCCCGAGTAGAGAAACTCAGCACGAGGTTTTTCTTGTGTGTTGTGTGTGTGTGTGGGTGTGTGTGTGTTTTCAATTAATATTTCTGTCCATTTTTTTCCAATTCTTTTTTAATTTGCCCTGATTTTTTTTTTTCTTTTTTTCTTGCTGATGAAACCCTTTTCTTATTTTTTAAATTCTTTTTCTCTTACTATTTTTCCCCTTTCTTTACTGCTTTTAAATTTTATATAAATAAAAAAATAATTATTAATATAATATATTTTTATATATATATTGCAGATTAATTTCTCCTCCATTTTTGAGACTTTTCCCCTGTATTTACCTTTCCCGTTTTGCGCTGGCTTCTTCAGTTTTCCCCTTTTCTCAACCTCTTACTACATTTTCACCGTGTTTCCCTTTTCATACTTCTTTTTTTCCGACGTCTTTCCCTTTTTTTTTCGCCTTTTGGGGTTTTTTTTTGTTGTTGGCTTCTTTGTTTTTTTTTTCCAGTAATTCGCCCTTTTCTTGCTTTTTTTTAAAAAACAAAAACTGTAAATTTCCCCTCCCCCCCCCCCCCTTTTTTTTTTTTACACTTTTTTTTTCATCGTTTATTATCTTTTCACAAAAATTTTCTACATTTTCGCCTGATTTGTTGATATTTTTTAAACTTTTTACTCCCGTTCCCCGTGTTTTACCCTACTTTTTTTTTTTTTTTTTGCTTGATTTTTATTTTTTCACCACTGTTTTTTACATTTTTTGACCTTTCTGTGACTTTTCAAATACTTTTATGCGTTTTTCACCTTGGTTTTTAAAGACTTTTTTCTCCGTTTTTTATTTTACCTTTTCCCCACTTTTTATACAGTGGTTTTATTTCTTAAATCTTTTTTTTAAATTTTTCCAAAATTTCATTATGTTTCATTTCTCTAAACCTCATTTTTACCTATATTTCACCCCTTTTCACATTTTCTTGTTTTCCCCGTTTTATTTTACCTTTTTCGTTTTACAAGTTGCCTGTACTTAAACCCCTTTTTGTTTTGCTACGGGTTTTCTTCTTTGAAATATCATTCCACCATTTTAAACCCCTTTTTTATTGTGTTTTCGTTCATTACTTTTTTCTTGCACTTTTGGGTGCGTTTTTTAAACCCTTCCCACTTTAACACTCTTTTTAAACATAAGGGTTTTTTTTTTCCGGGGATTTTTCTTTTTTTTATGTTTTTGGGTAAATGTACGTTTTTCCCCATGTTTGCGATGTGTTACAAAATATAAACTCTATCTCCAAAATTCTCCGCATACGAACTGAATCCGAAACGAACGCAAGGAAAGATATTACAAAAAGCATTCAATGCCTGGTATGAATTTCTTTTGTTTTGCTGTCCTTTTGCAAACGATATGGAAACCGTTAAACCCCAGTCACAGGAACCAATGTATGATAAAGTTTTTCTGGCTAAAATTCATCGAGAAAAAAAAGAACTAGTTGAATTATAATAGCCAGATTCTTAAGATCGTCTCGAAGAACCATCGAAGTAGTATATAGATCAGTAAATGTGTATACTGATGTATATTTTTGGAGGTAGGGGTTCTCCCCTCAAACTCTCTCTCTCTCTCTTTCCATTTTCGGCAAGAAGACTTCACTGCTGTTCGTTCCATCTATGTGTACCGCATAGTCTTTTCTTCTTCTTCCTTAAAAACCGGTGCACTCAAAAATGAGTAGGTCACCAGCGCGCATGTTGAAAAAAAGAATGCGACTCAGCCTGTTGGCCCCTGGAGCAAAATTTGGCAACAATTTAAGGGGTCGCACATGATATTTAAAAGGTTAAAAGCAATGGCCAGGTTAACGCCTAGGTAACCATATAATATATGGGGAAGTTAAAACAGAAAAGTCAATCAATATGCAGATCTCAGATTGTCTTTATCAATTTGATTTTTTAAAAGAGACCACATTTGTGGCAATCTTGATGGCACCCGGCAGTGAGTTCCACAGCCTTACAGAACTAGGATTAAAACGAATGTAAATGGCTATCAATATTTGATGCAGGTATGGCATAAGATTGACCGCCACTCCTGGAGCTACTTTTATTAAATACTAGTTGTTCCATTGGGATATCAATTAGTTTAGCTCTGCCTTTGAAGAAGGTATTAAGTTTAATAAAAGCTCTTCTCTCTTCTAAGGGTTTCCATTCTAACTTCCTCATGTTCTTCCTAGTATTCCCTTTCTCTCTGATATGGTTCCCTGTTACGAACCGTGCAGCTCTCTTCTGAATCTTTTCGAGGTTATCAATGTCCTTTAGATGGTAAGGATCCCAGACTGATCAACCATATTCCAGTGCTGGTCTAGCCAGTGTTTTATAACAGTCGTCCTTAACCTTTTTGGGGCAGTCGTTGATGTTCCTGTATAAGAAAGCTAAGATGTTGTTTGCTTTCTTACATACTAGATTGTAATGTTCTTTCCATTTGAGACGACTATCTATAATCACGCCTAAATATTTTGATGCATTGGTTTCTTTAAGAATAGTATTGTGAATAGAGCATTCTGATCTAGTTGGTGAGCGTTTATTACATATACGCAACACTTGGCACTTCTGGGGATGAAATTCTCGTCTGTGGTGATGATATTATGCTTTTGTTGTGTTGTTGTTATGTTTTTCTTTGTTTCTTTTTTTCTGTTTTATTATTCTGCGTTTTTGTTTTGTCCATATACTCCCCTACGATATTTTCTGATATAAAGTCTGCTGCCTTGTGCCTTGCTAATCATGTTTCTCGATGACAAAACCAGGATGTGCAAAATTATTACACCGTTGTTGGTAAGAAACAGAAAACAAGCCGATTCTAAGCGTTCTCAGACGACGAAACGACACTTAAACAGGATGGTGCCTCCATCGTGCAAAAACAAATATTGAAAACGAGAAACCTATTGTCTGTTGATGTGTTTCAAGTTTATTGAGATAAAGCGGAGTTTTGAGGTAATTGTATCAGTATTTCAACCCTCGTGATACTCAGAACACCCAAGAACACAACTAGAAGATCTGGACTTCAGTCCAACTGATTGACGAAAATTAATGATTTAGGATTCTCTTCCCTTGGGTAATAAATGAGTTTTGATCTCATGATTTGCCGTTTGGTCTCAGTTAGTGTTCCAGTTTTCTTGAATTGTCAAATAACCGTGTTGGTAAATGAATTCACCGTGACAAAACTGCACTTTCGTGCTTTTTTGTTTGTTTGTGTGGATTCTTATCGATACAAATAAAGTGACCTTTTTTCTTCTTCTTTTAGTAGTGCTCTGACCATACTGTGTTGAAATCAGCATCTTGTATAGATAACCGCAATTCCCATTTTGGTCACTCTTCTCCCCCCTCCCCATTCCCTCTTCCTCAGTTCGCTGTTGTGACCGCTCTGTGGTTGAAGGTGTACAGACATTGACGTACTTCCCAGTTCTGAACTCTTCGTCTGTTTGTCTATCTTCATGCGTGCCTCCGCATGTACACTGACGTACTTCTGAGTTCTGAACTCTGTCTCTGTCTGTCTACACACGCTCTCTCTCTCTCTGTCTCTGTCTCTGTCTCTGTCTCTCTCTCTCTCTCTCTCTCTCTCTCCTCTCTCTCTCTCTCTCTCAAAAAAAAAAAAAAAAAAAACCAGCAAAATTTTTTTAGCAATGTTATGTATCAGGCTCTAACAGGCTGAAAAACAGCATCTTCGTAGATGTTATATTTCAGTGTATATCATGAAGTATCTTATTTGTTGATGGCTTCTTTGATTTGTTACGTCACAGACCCCCCCCCCCCCCCCCCCCCCCCCCCCCCCCCCCCCCCCCCTTGTTTAGTCATGCGTATATCCCCCTTCAATAAGGGACCCAGGCCTTTATCTGAATAAATTTTTGAGTCTTTGAGTCTTTGACACACCTCTCTCTCTCCCCTCTCTCTCTCTCTCTCTCTCTCTCTCTCTCTCTCTCTCTGCCCCCTCCATCCTTCCACGCTGTGCTAAATGAGGTTATGTCCCTTCCCTCCTTCCAGATTCTTGCTTTTCCCCCTTCCTCCATTACCTCCATCCCTCCCCACCACCACCCTCATCCCCCATCTCCCCTCCCCCCCCCCCCCCCCCCCCCCCCCCCCCCCCCCAACCGCTTTCACTCTCCTTTTCCTTATCTCTTTCAAGCGGTAACATTGACGATTGAGGATATCGTAAGACTAGAAAGTCACGTTTTCTACCAGACTGACGTCACTCGCCCCCATACCCTAGCCCTCACATTGCACCGCAGTTTGATAAATGAAATCTGCCCCCATAAATCTATGTCGTTTTGTTTTCTGAGGAAAATGGCTGTTGAGCGTGAACACGCTGAAAGAAGATAAGCACCGGAAGAATTAACAGGTAGGAAAAGGAATGGAAATGGTGTAAAGAGATGTAGTGTACAAAAAAAAAAAGAAGGTAGAAAACATTTAAAATAACAAAGTAATGAAAAAGAGATACCAGAGAAAATCCAGTTAAAAGATAACGGAAACTGTGAAATACAGATGAATATGCAGTAAGGGGAAAAAAGAGTGGCAGAGAAATAATAAATGCCGCTTCTAACTCACTTTCGCCCTCAAACAAGTTTTCGGGCGAAAGTGCCCTAGAAGCGGCATTTATTTGTTCTCTGACAAGTAAGACTTCAATAACCAAAAAATAACGATTATCTACAAACATACATACTGTGTAGGATTATCCGTTTTCAATACTAATTTACTAAACTTTTCAGATTTCAGTTTTTGCTTAATCCTGTGTTTTTCTTGATCGTTTTCAATAACATCATTTTCACGCATACATTCATCAAATGCGTCTCTGTCTTTCATGTGGAATAAAACTACAGTTCTCTGAAGTCTTTTAAAACCGAGTTATATTTTTGACATAAAATCCACACACTTATCCTAACATGTCTTCCTTAACTTTTTTTGTTTACTGACTGTGTCTCTGTCACTGGTAATATGAGAAAGGTAAATGACGGGGCTACACCCCTAATTGCTGGTGCTCACAGTAAGAATGTGTAAAGGGAGCAGATAATAGCGGCTTGCGTCCCACGCGCACCTCAATCAACTAGGCCCGCATATAAACCCCTTATCAAATCAAGTGCTGGGCTTAAATCACGTGACATTTTTGTATTGACTACCTCATTTTACATTGAAGGACTGCTCTGTGTGGACGTGTTTGAGTGACTGCCTTGCTTAGCCCTGTGAAGTGATTTTACTAGAAATATTTATGTCTCAAGCATTTCTTTAGAATTAGAGAGAGAACTTCTGGAATCGCAAGTTGCTCATCAAAATCTATTAGATTTCTCAACACAGCCGTCAACTTTAATTCTACCTGACATGGATCAAGCTTCTACTTTTCAACAAGCTCAAAATCTCCCGTTACCACCGCCAACACCAACGGAATTGTGGACAGAGGAAGAAATGCTTATTTTGCAAGAGAATCAAGACTACTTTAAAAAAATGACAGAAATAATTGAAAAGATTAAAAGGGAAGGACCACAGGATTTGCCACAGAAGCCTAAAAGAAAGCTTGAGCAATTGTTAAAAGAAAAGAAAGGAGACAAAAAAGGAGAACAGATCTTTCAACGTCGCAAGAATTACATGCCTATCTTATGGCAAATCAGGCTGACGTTCAATCAGCTATTTTCAGAGAAGCTTTTACTGATCGGTATTTTCCGAAACAGCAAATGAAGCTGAAATTGTAGAAAGACTACAAAAAGGGATGAGAAATTTGAGGAGGCAAGATGCACAATCCTTGTTAATTTACATTCAGTTTGGTTACTTCTTGAATTTGTGTAAACAATGGCAGGAAAATGAAAGGAAAGAAGGGAGAGACAGGGAAATGTCTGTTCTGGCTCACTTCGCGATCAACCAGTTTTTGGGCGAAGTGGCCCTAAAAGCCGCCTTTCTCTGTTCTCTGACAAGTAAGACTTCAATAACAAAAAATAACGATTATCTACAAACAGACATACTGTGTAGGGTTTATTCGTTTTTAATACTAATTTACAAAACTTACTTGTCTTTTAAAACTAAGTTATATTTTTGACATAAAATCCGCACACTTATTCTGACTAATTTCTACCTACAAAACTTTGCCCACACAGACAGGCAGACACGAGGCTGAAACTGATCACTTAATTTATGCTATGGCCGGCTAGCGCAGACGAGAGGCCTTCGTTCACATAGAACACAGCGCAGGCGAGCGACACGAGGTCAACTTGCAACATTGCATCAGAAAATGTTCTCGAATATTCTGAGTACCACGTCGACGTGGCAGTGTTGACACGACCGGCCATTTTAGCCATGGCTTCCAATGGAGACGGACGTGCTTTGTTTACAGAGGAACAACTTCTTGTTATGGAGGATCATATGCAATACTACAAGCTTATGATGGAGTATATAAACAAAGAAAAACTAGGTGAGCGCTGTTTTTTACCTTGTAAGCCAAAGAGCAGTTATTGCGTTTTTGGAAGGTGGGTGAAAGAAAAACGAGAACTAACCATTGATGAACTACACAGCTACCTTGAAAGCTTGTTGATTCAAGAAAGAGATTTAGAAAGAGATTTGGGCAATATTACTGAAAGAGATGTTGATGGCCTTGATAATCTTTCGACTGTTGACGAAATGATTCCATTTTTACAAAGTGGTGCTCTTTTACTAAAACTTGGCGAAAGAAAAACTATCCATCATGCTCTGATTATGGGTCACTGCTTTGAAAAGGCGCAAACAATGTTTCAAAGATTAAAACCAACTGAGACATGGCGTTCATTTTTACGAACGCACATGAATATTGATGACTCATATGCAAGAAAAACTGATGCAGAAAAAAGAGGGGTGTGGTATAAACTTTTTTTGTGCGAGAGGAAAGTATAATGAAACTCTTTGTTGTGGGAGGCAACCTGCGGTGAAGTTAGCCTTGCTGACTGCTACTATAAATAGCCGTTAGTGCTGTGAACGCCTTATTTTCGTAGCAAGAGGACTGCAGTAAAATTAGCCTTGCTGACTGCTACTATAAATAGCCGTTCATGCCGTGAACGCCTTATTTTAGTAGCAAGAGGGCTGCGGTAAATCCGCCTTGCTATAAATAGCCGTTCATGCTGTGAACGCCTTATTTTAGTAGCAGAGGACTGCAGTAAATTCGCCTTGCTATAATAACCGTTCATGCGGTGAACGCCTTTTTATAGTAGCAAGAGGGCTACCGGTAAATCCGCCTTGCTATAAATAGCCGTTCATGCTGTGAACGCCTTATTTTAGTAGCAAGAGGACTGCAGTAAAATTCGCCTTGCTATAAATAACCGTTCATGCGGTGAACGCCTATTATAGCAGCAAGAGGGCTGCAGTACTGCCTGTACTTGCTATGTGCGGACACTAAGGGAGGTAACTCCTGCTCACCCCCACCCCACGCATGCAACCCCCCCACCCCACACCCACCCACGCATGCACACCCCCACCCCCACCCCCCCACACCACACCCCCCACCCACACCCCACCCAGCATGCACACCCCCACCCCACGCATGCACACCCCCCACCCCACACCCCCACCCACGCATGCACTCAAGTCACTTCTAAGTTCTTACTCAAGTGTCCTCAAGTCATCCACAAGTTGCCCTCAAGTCATCCTCAAGTCACCCCAAGTCACTTCTAAGTTCTTACTCAAGTTGTCCTCAAGTCATCCTCAAGTCATCCTGAAGTCATCCTCAAGTCATCCTCAAGTCATCCACAAGTTTTTACCCAAGTTATCCTCAAGTTATTCTCAAGTCACTTCTAAGTTCTTATTCAAGTTGTCCTCAAGTTATCCTCAAGTTCTTACCCAAGTTAACCTAAGATCATAACTAAGTCATCCTCTAAGTACAACTCAAGTTGTCCTCAAGTCATCCTCAAGTCATCCTGAAGTCATCCTCAAGTCATCCTCAAGTCATCCACAAGTTTTTACCCAAGTTTATCTCAAGTTATTCTCAAGTCACTTCTAAGTTCTTTATTCAAGTTTGTCCTCAAGTTATCCTCAAGTTCTTACCCAAGTTAACCTAAGATCATAACTAAGTCATCCTCTAAGTACAACCAAGTTCTTATTCAAGTTATCTTATAATTATTAAAAAAATACAATCTATGTTTTTATCTTAAATAGTAAATGCCTAATATAGTACACACACGCCTCAAAAAACGCGTCATCGTTGAGGATGTCTTGCTCAGCGTCCTTGGCGTGAGATTGGTTAGCATAGATCTTAATGAAGTTTTTACATCCGAAGCAACCGCATTGATTACAATTCTGGTCTATGGAAATGTCTTTTTATAGACTCCATGTCTTATTTATTGACTTTATCATTTTATAATACGCCATGATCTATTTTTATTAAAAAAAAATTAAAATATTATTGCATTATAAATGGATCAAAATGATCTATTGTTGTTGGCGGTTTTGGCGTGCAGTTGTCTTTTTCTGTATTTAGTGGTTCAGGTTGTTTTGATTGCTTTTGTTTCTGTTGCCATTGTGTATATATTTTATAACCGTAATAACTGCCCCCCACAGCAGCAAGGGCGCCAAAAATGGCAACAGTTTTAAGTTCAATATTCCATGAAGACTTTGGGGCCCTTGAATCGCATGGAGTTTTTATAGCGGGCATTGAATCAACTTGTTCTGGCGTTGGCGGTGTTATGTTTTCATGATGGATATATTCTGTAACATTAATTTTTTTTGTCTGTTCACTCTGCTATTTTCTTCCTGCTTTAACACGCCCAGGATGAGGATGCTTTTCACTGGTCTCCACCAGATTCAGCGTTTTCTGCTGATTTCTGGCTTGGTTACTTTCTCCACCTGATTCAGTGTTTTCTGGTTCTGCTGATTTCTAGCTCGTTCATTTTGAAGGGAAACAAAATCTATATGATTAAAAGTTATTAATCCCATGATTAATGGCGATAAACAATGTTCCAAATCTGTAGTAAGATCACATCCTAGAGACACTAATGACTTTTGTTAAAACTGGATCTTGTGTTAAATCATACGTAAGATCTTGTTCAGAATTAATGGGAGCAAATCTACTGACTAGTTTAGTGTACAAACTAAGAACCGTTTGCCCCACACTTTTCACCATTCTAGACCCCAGCTGCGCTTCATACTGTTATGATACTTTAAAATGTCTTGTGGCGACATTTGTTGAATCTGTTCAATGCTGAATTCAGTTCCGAGGAACTGTTTTGTTTTTCCACATGCTGCCAAAGAATACAGCCTCTCCTTTTTGGGCATAATAGCTTGGTCATCAACTTGGTCATTCATAAGTTCAGGAAGTTTAGGCTGCCTTGTAGCTGTAGTAGATCCATCACTGTTCATGTTTTTTATTAATTATAATTATTTTATTTTAAAAAATGAGCACCGAAAAAAACTGTTACCAACCTTGTTACCATTCTGCTGTTATTGGAGGACTAAGTGTAGGATACTCAATGCTTGGTAAAAGCCTGTTAAGAATTAAACCAGCAGATCTTGGCAAACTAGACTTTGAGGATTCAGCAAAGCTGATTGCTATCATTGCAGCTTCGTTTGCCACGAAAGATTTTTAGTCAAGCAAGGATAATTCCAGACAATATAAATATGTAAGAAAAAAATACATTTATAAAAAATGGCTTCACTCGCAATAATGATAGGCGGCGCTGTGGTGAATGCGCTTGCTTTAGCGGAAGTAATTCGCGTTTAGTAAACTGGGGGGTGACGGCGAGAGAAAAAGACATAACAAAGCTATGGAGCAACTAGCAGCTGCACAAGACGCCTATGAAAAGCAGAGACTTGAGCAGTTAGATTTTATTAATGACACACTGAAAAACAGGGGCATGCAGCTTACACATTTAAAAATGTTGATCAGCAATAAAACAATATTATCTTGTAACAGGCAAACCAATCGAGACATTGCCCCCACCAAAATTCAGTGACTTTTATCAACCATCAGAAAAACAAAAGATGCAAGAAATCGGGTTTATTGTCGTTGGTATGACCGTTGTGTATTTTGTTGCGCATAATATTGGCTGAGTAAAAAATGAACAAAATCTATTATTCGCCAAAAGGATATTGGAAGGGAATAACAGCAATTAAAAAGCTAAGCCAAGCAGCTGGAGTCAGTGAACAAACAGCAAAAGAATGGTTATCTAAACAAGCGATTTGGCAAATTTATTTACCGGCGCCTAGACGAATACAGAGACCACACTTTGTCAATACAACTCCAAACGACACCACCAAATGGATCTTCTATATTTACCTCTGATAGGATTAGACGAAAAAGATTTAAGTACGCACTCACAGTCATTGACATAGCTTCAAGGTACAAAGATGCAGAACCATTAACACAAAGAGTGCTTCTGCCGTTGCTGTTGCCATACAACTGATATATCAACGAGGCCCTTTAACTTATCCTCGCATGATTCAAGTCGATGATGGGAAAGAATTTAAAGGCCAAGTGAATCAATTATTGTTAAAACATATTATTGTTAAAACATAGAGTTACCATTAAAAGAGGCATTCTAGGAGTTCACAGATCACAGGCTTTAGTTGAAAACTTTAACAAACAGTTAGCTGAAAGACTTTTTTCCTACCAGTATCACAGAGAGCTGATTGACAATTCTCGCAAACAGAATGGGTCAGAAGACTGCCCTCAGTTTTGCGCGCAATGAATAATGAAGAATTTAAAGGGTTAAAACCAGTACAAGCAATCAAAAGAAAACAATAAATGTTGCTGAAGACTCCAGTACACCCAGCAAACTATTACCGTTTGGTTTGAAAAGTAAGGTACCTTTATTTACCGGGGGAAGCAGAAGGGGGACACTCGCATTAGGGCAACCGATCCAGTTTGGAGTGTTGATCCATATGAAATAAAAAGAATTGTAAAGATGAATCCGCCGTGTATTATTTACGAGAAACTGGCACAACAAAACAACCAGCTCTCAAAGATCTTTTGTGAAGGAAGAACTGCAGATAATCCCACCAGACACAGTTCCGCTTTAATTAATTTACGTAATATATATTTGAGTTTAAAATGGAAGCTCAGAAGGAAGTGCAGAACGAAACAAGAATGGTAAAGGAAGAGACCTTGAAAATGATACGGGAATCATTTCATGCGTGTAATGCTATTAAGGAAACATTTTCGGGGATTAATCAATGCATGCTAAATCATCCAGATCACCTACAATCCAAACCCCCAAATTGGGAAAAAAGAATATCTTGAAATAATAAAAAAAATTCGACGCGTCAAGCAAACATGAGAAAAGATTTAAATGAATTGGATGAAGCTATGATCGATCTTATACAAAAGTTGATAAAAAATATAAACCCCCCTGTTTATGCGGTCCTCCAGTGCCCGATTGCATATGAAAACTCTGGATTAACAAATACTCGTTTTGTGGTTTGTTCTATCTAACGACTTCTTTGTTACAACTGTTGTGTTGATCTCATGTAGATTAGATCGCAGTTTTACGTTGTCATGATTGAAAAGTCTTATTGCCAAACAATGCTTCTTTGTAGTTGTCATGTGATATGTTTGACTGCACAACGCTGCGAGATATTCCCTTTGCTTTCTTAATGATTTTCTCCTGGCTCGAAATACTGTACATTTTTGACCTTAAACCACAAACTCCTTGATCACCTTTCCAGATAATTCATCCTTCATCTTTCCTAAAACCTTCTTATTAGTAATTGAATGCAACAGGCGATCTTTAGGATAATCGGACGTGTCATACCATCCCGCATGACCTTTAGCCACTTCCATTTCCATGTCTTTATAGATGTCTTCAGTAGGGATATCTTAACAAAACTGTCTGTATCTGTGTAAAGTACTCTGGACTCAGGATACGAGGGCTTAAAGTAGTCATAAAGAAACTCTAACATCAAAAGCTTTGATAATTCTAAAACGGTAAACCCAATAAATACAGGTTTGTCTAATTTTGACTTTCTTTTTTTTCATCATTATGCCAAAAGCTGATCATGAATCTTCTAAAGTCCTGATAATTAGGTTTTGAATCAGCTTAATTGCTTCGTTCTCTTTGGTGACTAATCTGACATCTTTACGCTTGTGCGGATTCTCCATAGTCTTCCGAAACAGCTGTTGTTCATCAGCTTGAAAAAGTCTTTTTCTGAAGCATCTGTGGATTTAGTTCTGAGATCAGTGTTCTTCATGATGTATGGTTTCATGAACTGTTCTTGATCAAAAGCAATTATGCGATGAACTGCTGTCAACTTCAACCCATGTTTTAAATAAAATTGCAGAAGTCTGTAATGACAGACATAATTTTTTTGCCTCGAAGATTAGGCACAAGTTTAGGCGGTTCTCTTGGATCCATCTTTAGACTTTCTGCTGCTAATGGATAGTCATTATGCAGGTCATGGAGTTCATGAGGATATTCTAAATTAACTTCTAGAATGAAACCACGCTGTTGATCGGGCGTTTAAACTGCCCAACCACTTTAATGCCTTTTGAATATTATTCGGATCGCCGCCTGTGTACATTTTAAAGTTGCGTAACGGAAGTGATTGCGCCATTGCCCATCCATACAGATTGTTTGCATCTAATTACATAAGATAGTTAGACCTTTTACTGGGATCATAATCGTCCAAGTATTTGTTGTTTGCTTTACAGTAATGATGCGATGCCATACTAATTCCCCCGCGCAATCCGTTTTCAATCATCTGAATCATTGGTAAATCAGACAATAAATCAATCTGTACTCCAGTAAACTTTAAGAAAGCATCCCAGCTCATCCCGGGCGCAGAAATGTAATGCGCGGGATCCAGGCTATAATGTTTCATGCAGGTTTTTCTATAATTTTCAAAGACGTCGCCAACAAACATACATCTGCCCTTAAGTAGGAGTCATGATAGTCTCCCATTGTTTTACACTCTAACTTCTGCACGCATTCTTGAGCATGCTGGTAATCAGAATCACTGATGTCCTTTCCTCTAAGACTAGAAAAAGAACGCGCCTTTAGGCGGAAGTGTATCTTTATCAAACCTTTCCCAACTGTTCATGTACTCATAAGGGTAAACGCCCTTTCTAACAAGAGTTGGGTCAAAATATTCTTCTGTTATTGGGCAGGACTTTAAGGACATAGCTAGTGACTCTAATGAACCCATCATGTGCTGCATAGAGTCATAAAAAGACATGTTATTCAGATTAAAGCACATGTACTTTTCTGATGACTGTGCAATGCATGACACCCTGAAGGCATCGTCCACTGCTTTCATTTATAAGATGAGAGTCGTAACCTCGCAAGTTATGAAAGAATACAGGCAGCTTCCATGTCTTTGGTTCAAACTTTAGTTGAAGATTGCATTTACTGTGCGCTGCTCCTCTGAACTTTCCGCTAATGTGATCATGGTCTCTTACTGTTGAATTGGCTTCCTCACTGTTAGACATTAGTTCTAAACCGCAAATCCAACAATGTGTGGCTGAGTCATACTGTTGTTGGTCTTCAGGCGACATTATGATTTCAGATAAATTCAGATTATTAGAACAGTCATTGCGCACTTGCTGCATGCGTTCTAAGAAGTATTCTGCAGCTTTAGGCCCTCTATATAATTCTGGCTTTGAATGAACGCCATCCGACCTAACAACAATGAAGGCAAATGAACAAATTGGTGATTACTCACTATGGCTGTTTTAGGAAGTCTCTGTGGGGTTGGCCCCTTTATAAGGAACAATGAGCGATTCGAAGTCTGCGTAAACAACATATGGACTAGTTTGCATCCGTTCCAGGTCTTAAAAACTAACTTTAGATCCGGGTGGGGGCGTAATTAGTTCTGTATTACAGTCAACTGGGTTAATACAATGTTTTATATGTTCGCTCGCGGCTTGCACAGATGGAATTCTTGTTAAACATTTCTGCAGAATTCTTGTTTGTTAGTGTTTTTTGAAGTATGCGCCAATAATCTGCTCATTGTTCGTATCAATGTGTAATGCGGTAGCCCCCTGGTGAAAGCAAACAGCAGTAAGTCAACATGATTTTTGCCTGGATCACTATTGTTGGACTGTTCTTGGACACTTAATTGGCAGTAGATTTGTTTCCTCATCCATGTGTATACATTAACAGTTATTGGTTTGTTTTGTTCTTCAAACTGATCAATTTGGTCTATGTCACGGTCAAAATTCAACACAACCGAAGTGTGGTCAGTCGTCGGCCACTCCAACTGGACATAAGTCCAAACTCAAACATTCTAGCGTCAGAAAGACGGGGCCATAGTCGGGTCCGGCCAATTAAGCTATAGGGGAGAGGCTCCACAGAGACGTTCTGTCCCGCCAGACGACTAAGCGGCTTTGACCGACGCCTCGATGTCTGCCCAGACGGACCTCAGTGCCTGGGCCAGCTTATCCGGCCAATTTGTGAACCAACGTCATTGTTAGTCGGACGTCGCAGGTTAAAGCAGAAAGGGAGAGGGAGAAGGTAGTGTGTGGTGGGGGTGAAATCTAGCTAATCAATTAAATGACCAATTGACCACCACAGAGAGTAAGGCGTGGTAGACGGGACTGTCATGATTTGAACATCCAATGGAATTAGAGGGGGATATAACTTCGGGTGTCAGGGCGGTAAAAATACTGACCAATGGTACTCGCCCTTTTTGGGAGATCGGAACGAATAAGAAAGAGGTGAGAGGGAGAGAACGGGAGAACGAGGGGAAGAACGAACAGAGAGAGAGAGGGAGAGAGAGGTTCTGAGTGGAGCTCTGCAGGAGGGAAGGGCAGAGAGAGAGAGAGATGAGGGAGGAGAGAAGAGAACCAAGTTGAGAGATTAGCATGAGATAGTCTGCAGAGGAAGGACTGAGGAGAGATGTGGAGAGAGAGAGAGAGTTGCTAATTTATGAAGAAGAAAAGAAAGAAAAGAAAAAAGAAAAGAAAAGCAACCATGTCCATTTGATAAGAGCAGACTAGAAGAGAGAGAGAGAGAGAGAGTGCAATGCGTTAATGCAGGAAGAAAGAAAGGAGAACAGATCGATGTTGATAGTCACTGTTCTACCCTAACCGGGGTTCGACCTCATACCTGGCAGCGTCACTTCGCCAAGCAGAACCACAGACCAACGCCAACAGTCTCACCTGACCAGGCGCCATCAGACCAACACCAGTGCCGGCAGTGTGTCGTGTTGTGAAAGTGACAGTGAAAAGAAAAAGAAAAGAAAAGAAAAGACAGTGATTCGTGAATAGTTAAGATCACCTGGCCAGGTAAAGTAGAAATCTATTTATACCCGGGTTAGTTAATGATGTTTTAGATAAATGATTTTGTGAAGTTCAAGGAAAGAGAGAATGTTTTATTTTGTTTGATTCTATATGCATTGATGTTCTTTCATGATCGTGTATATAAAGTTATAGACTTTACTAGTGGTTTGATGTGACGAATGCATGATATATGAATGAGATTGTAAGCAAGCTGTGAGTGTGTTTGGGCTGTGCGCTAGTCCTTCCTCCACTGACATTACACCGAGGTTGACAATTTATTGGCGAGCCTGCCAGGATATTCTGGCCCATTTATTATAATTGTTCAACTTCTCAGAGAGGAAGCTGGGTGGGATTCAAGTATTGTAATCCTAAGACAAGGGGTTGTCTTACTGTATGTTCCCAAGATAGTTAAATACTAGGCTTGGCATTGCTTCCAAGATAGTTAATACTAGGCTTGGCATTTCAGCCCCAGAGTACTCATTTCGCACAGATTGCCTATAATTCGCTCTCATAGTTGGGTCAGGCGCTGGGCGTCTTATAAAAACTAACTACGTTGTCCCAAGCTAATATTATCATTCATAGGATTGTGCTATTACGTCACTCGTGTCGGTAACCACCAGTTTGGCTGTCGTAGTAATAAAATCTTGTTCAAAAAAAAAAAAAGAAAGAGATATAATGGCGGAAGAAAAGAACACCCCTATTGAACAACTTGTGAGCGTCGCTCGTGATCTAGGTTACTCAGGAGATGAGTTGCGTGCATTCGTTGAAAACCAGCAAAAGATGGAAAGGGATGAGCGAGCGGAAAGACGACGTGTCGCCGTAGAAATAGCATTAGCAGAGCAGGAAAGGGTCAAAGCTAAAGAAACGCAGGAAACAGAAAGAATGAAGCAGGAAACAAAAAATTAAGGATTCAGGCTAATGATAATCAGGCTAGGGAAACGCAGGAAACAGAAAGATTAAAGGTTCAATTGGAGTTAGAGAAAGTGAGAATGCAGAGGGAGGCCACCGATGATGGTAGTTCACTGTCCAGTGACTCTGTGCGCAGCTATGCCCCCCGACCCAAGTTGCCAAAATTCTCGGAAGGAACCGATTCGATTGATGCATACATCAGTCGTTTCGAAACGTTTGCAACCAGTCAGGGATGGCCCCCAGAAGAGTGGGCAGTCATTTTGTCGGCGTTACTGACGGTAAGGCGTTGCAGATTTTCACTGCGTTACCAGCAGAACAACAGTCTGATTTTGGTGCTGTGAAGGAGTCTTTAATGAAGGGATTTGACCTCACAGAGGAAGGATTCAGAAAGAAATTTCGTTCAGCTAGATTGCAAGCAGGGGAAAACGTACACTCAGTTTGGTGCACGTTTAGATCACTATTTCGAAAAATGGTTAGAGTTGAGTGGTACGAAAAAGGAGTTCGCCGAATTGAAAGAGCTAGTTATGAAAGAACAGATTTTGTCAGGTTGCGGCCCTGAGTTAACCATACATTTGAAAGAGAGACAGCCAGAGACAGCAGGGAGTTGTTGAAGTTCGCAGAGGTGTATAGAGAGGCACGTTTGGGCACTAAGGTGCAGGAGAAACCGGTGCTAGGCACAGGTGAGAAGAGTGCAAGGAGACTAGGGGAGTTTTTCTGCAAAGTCTGCAAACCCAGTGGTGGGGCAGAAGGAAGGGCAAAGGGACATTAGGTGTTTCATTTGTCACAAGAAGGGACATGTGGCGAGGGATTGTCGCATGAGGTTCCAGAAGGCAGCAGCCTTGCAAGAGGTGGATAAGGGTCGTCAGGGGAAACGACCTGCAGTGGAACCAAAAGGGATTCAGTCTGAAGAGGGTGGAGTGCAGCTTATGGCTAGCACTGGACAGCAGTCAGTGTCAGGGATGGAGGGCACTAGGCTGAGTGGTTCGTTACCAGTGGAAGAAGGGTGGATTGGCCAGCAGAGGGTGAAAGTGTTACGAGACACTGGTTGTTCATGCGGTGTAGTATCGAACAACGCTGGTCGATAAAGGGGATTTGACAGGGCAAAATCCAGACCTGTACTCTAATCGATGGCACTGTGAGGGAGTTTCCAGTTGCTAAGATAGAAGTACGTACCCCTTACTTCTCAGGCGAGTTGTCTGCGTTGGTGATGGAGAAACCCCTTCACGATTTGATCATTGGAAATATTCCAGGTGCAAGGGATCCAGGGGATCCTGAGTTGTTGACTGCTACAGGGCAGCAGTTCAGACACGGAGCAAGAAGGAGGAAAAGGTTGTTAAACCGTTAGTTGTTCCAGGAAGGAAGTCGGGCATAGATGTGTCGCCTGATGATTTAGGGCAGCGCAGGAACAAGACCCTTCGCTCGTGAAGTCTTGGGAGTTGGCAAGAGGTGGAGAGAAACAGGAGGTTAGAGGAGGTGAGACAGAATTTCTTGTGAAAGGCGGGCTGTTGTACCGAGTGTTCACCAAGGGGAAGACAGGTAAGGTGACCACTCAGTTAGAGGTACCAGCATGTTATCGTGACACTGTCATGTCAGTGGGTCACGAGTCGCTCATGGCGGGTCATCTCGGCACCAGCAAAACAGCTAACCGAGTCTTTGATGACTTTCATTGGCCAGGAGCAATGGCAGACATAAAGCGGTTCTGCATGTCATGTGATGTGTGTCAAAGGTCAGCCACAAGAGGGGTGAAGAGGAAGGCGCCTCTTAAACATCCCCCTTTAATTGACACACCGTTCAGGAGAGTGGCCGTTGACCTGATTGGCCAATCGCGCCCTGTTCCAAAGGTGGGCACAGGTATGTGTTGACACTTGTGGACTACGCGACCAGATACCCAGAGGCGGTTTGCATTGAAAGGCGTAGATACGCAACAGGTCGCTGAAGGGCTGGTAGACATCTTTTCTCGCGTGGGTGTGCCAGCACAAATTCTCAGTGACAGGGGTCACAGTTCACCTCAGGCGTGATGAAGGAGGTCAACAGGCTGCTAGGGATCACACAGCTCATCACTACCCCATACCATCCACAATGCAATGGCTTGGTGGAGAGATTCAATGGTGTGCTGAAGGGCATCTTAAAGAAGCTCTGTGAGGAAAGGCCAGCAGATTGGGACCGCTACATTCCAGCGGCACTGTTCGCCTACAGGGAGGCCCTCAGGAAAGCACAGGCTTTTCGCCATTTGAGCTGCTGTATGGGCGGACAGTTCGGGGACCGGTTGTGCATTCTCAAAGAGCTGTGGTCCCGGAGAACAGGAGTCCGAAGAAGTCAAAACCACATATCAGTATGTGGTAGACTTACGCAATAGGCTCGAGGAGACATGTAAGGTCGCAAGGGAGAGTTTGCAGGAGGCTAGGGTCGTCCAGAAGAAGCAGTATGACAGGAAGGTGAGGAAGCAATTCCTCAAGGTGGAGATCAAGTCCTGTTACTGCTTCCCACGGATCACAACAAGCTGCTGATGCATTGGAAGGGACCCTTCACCATCATTGAAAAGGTAGATCAGGACTACCGAATCGATGTGAATGGGAAATCAAAACTTTTCCATGCAAATCTACTCCGCAAATATATTCAGCGTGAGACTCAGCACATAGGCGCAGCAGCAATCATTGATGGAGGTGAAGGAGACCCAGCAGAAGAAGGGGAGATTCTGTTGCCTGAGTTTCCAGGAGAAGAGTCATACAGGGATGTGTCACTGTATGAAGGGCTAGACAGTAGGAGACAGGAGGAAGTTAGTGGGCTCCTAGAACAGTATAGGGCGTCCCTGACTGATAAACCAGGCAGGACAACTCTAGAGACATGTACGGTGGAGTTAACATCACAGAAACCCGTACATGTGAAAGCCTACCCGATCCCATATGCCACCAAGCAAGTGATCGAGGAGGAGGTAGAAAAGATGTTGGACCTTGGGGTGATTTGAACCGTCCAAATCATCATATAGTGCACCCGTCGTCTTAGTGAGGAAAAAGTCAGGTGAGCATCGATTCTGTGTCGACTATAGACGTCTGAACAGTGTCACCAAGGTCGATGCAGAGGTCATACCCAACATGGAAGACCTGTTCGCTCAGATCGCCACAAGCAAGAGCCAGTATTTCACCAGGATCGATCTGAGCAAGGGTTACTGGCAAATAGCCTTGAGTGAGGACTCAAAGGAAGTCACAGCATTTTCCACTCCTATGGGGCTATACCATGGCGAGTACTCCCTTTTGGGATGGTCAACGCACCTGCGGTCTTTTCTCGAATGATGAGAGGAAGCTATTGACGGATTGGAAGGTGTTGTGAATTTCATGGATGACATTCTGATAGCATCCGAGACATGGGAGGAGCATATGAGGCAGCTAGGAGCAGTTTTGGAGAGGTTGAGACAAGCCAATCTCACAGCCAGACCAACAAAGTGCCAGGTTGGCTTTCCAAGCCTGGAGTTCCTAGGTTTTGTTGTCGGAGGCGACACAAAGCAGCCGGAAAGAGGAAAGGTGGAGAAGATGATGAATTCAGAGAGACCAAAGACCAAACAGAAGTCAGGAGTCTGCTAGGTTTTATTGGGTTCTATAGGGAGTTTGTCCCAAACTTTGCTGCAATCACGAGTCCTCTCAGTGATTTGGTCAAGGCAGGGAAACCGCAGTGGTCGAGTGGTCAGACGCTGCAGAGCAAGCACTGCAGACGGTGTTGGAAAGACTAGGTTCCCGTCCCATCTTGAAGCTACCAGATATGTCCAAACCATTTTTGTTGCGACAGATGCATCAGGCGGTGGATAGGTGCAGTATTGTTACAGGAGCATGAAGGGGTCGAGTTTCCTGTGAGATATGCTAGCAGGAAGTTGACAAAGTGTGAAGAAGGGTACGCAACGGTGGAGAAGGAGTGTTTAGCTGTCGTGTGGGCCGTGCAGAAGTTCCACAAATACTTGTATGGGAAAGAGTTCGGATAGAGACAGATCACCAACCACTCAAATTCCTGCAGGAGGCACAGCTGAAAAACAGCAGGGTTCTGCGTTGGGCAATGGCATTGCAGCCCTACAGGTATCGAGTGCAGTACATTCCAGGTCGACAGAATGTCGGGGCTGACTATTTAAGTCGTGTAGTCTAGCAAGCTGCAACTCAGAGGAAGTCAGTCATATCCGCGGTGCTTTGTTGATAATATGTGTTGATCACAGTTATGTTGATTGGATATGGGTTCATTCCCAGTTGGCTATGGTTCATATTTTTTTTTGTGTGAGACTTGTTCATATTTTCTTTGTGAGACTTGTTCATGTGAATGTAGTTATGCTTGGAGCATACAGTCGCTTGTGTAGTGATGCATTATTTGCAATAAGTGAGGACGAGATTCCTCAGTGAAGTGTCATGGATCGTGATCATACTATATTGTGCTTTTCATAGGAATTGTGAAGAGAAGATGTGGCAAATCCGCAAGTAGGGGAATTGCATAGGTGCGCACAGAGGTCGTTATAAAATGAGTCGAAATAACGCAAGAGCGCACGTCAATGATAACTCATTGGAGTGTATTCACTAATGATATATTTTATAACTTATAAACCGTTGTTGTAAAGTATTTTTTTTTAAACTTTGCGCGTGTAGCTGTGTGTCAGCAAATTCGGTGTTGTCTTTGTTGTACCGTTGTTTTGAGACAATGCGGTGCATAGTCTTTTGCAAGGGGGAAATTGTCACGGTCAAAATTCAACACAACCGAAGTGTGGTCAGTCGTCGGCCACTCCAACTGGACATAAGTCCAAACTCAAACATTCTAGGCGTCAGAAAGACGGGGCCATAGGTCGGGTCCGGCCAATTAAGCATAGGGGAGAGGCTCCACAGAGACGTTCTGTCCCGCCAGACGACTAAGCGGCTTTGACCGACGCCTCGATGTCTGCCCAGACGGACCTCAGTGCCTGGGCCAGCCTTATCCGGCCAATTTGTGGAACCAACGTCATTGTTAGTCGGACGTCGCAGTTAAAGCAGGAAAGGGAGAGGGAGAAGGTAGTGTGTGGTGGGGTGAAATCTAGCTAATCAATTAAATGACCAATTGACCACCACAGAGAGTAAGGCGTGTAGACGGGACTGTCATGATTTGAACATCCAATGGAATTAGAGGGGGATAACTTCGGGTGTCAGGGCGGTAAAAATACTGACCAATGGTACTCGCCCTTTTTGGGAGATCGGAACGAATAAGAAAGAGGTGAGAGGGGAGAGAACGGGAGAACGAGGGGAAGAACGAACAGAGAGAGAGAGGGAGAGAGAGGTTCTGAGTGGAGCTCTGCAGGAGGGAAGGGCAGAGAGAGAGAGAGATGAGGGGAGGAGAGAAGAGAACCAAGTTGAGAGATTAGCATGAGATAGTCTGCAGAGGAAGGACTGAGGAGAGATGTGGAAGAGAGAGAGAGTTGCTAATTTATGAAGAAGAAAAGAAAGAAAAGAAAAAAGAAAAGAAAAGCAACCATGTCCATTTGATAAGAGCAGACTAGAAGAGAGAGAGAGAGAGAGAGTGCAATGCGTTAATGCAGGAAGAAAGAAAGGAGAACAGATCGATGTTGATAGTCACTGTTCTACCCTAACCGAGGGTTCGACCTCATACCTGGCAGCGTCACTTCGCCAAGCAGAACCACAGACCAACGCCACAGTCTCACCTGACCAGGCGCCATCAGACCAACACCAGTGCCGGCAGTTGTGTCGTGTTGTGAAAGTGACAGTGAAAAGAAAAAGAAAAGAAAAGAAAAGACAGTGATTCGTGAATAGTTAAGATCACCTGGCCAGGTAAAGTAGAAATCTATTTATACCCGGGTTAGTTAATGATGTTTTAGATAAATGATTTTGTGAAGTTCAAGGAAAGAGAGAATGTTTTATTTTGTTTGATTCTATATGCATTGATGTTCTTTCTATGATCGTGTATAGTAAAGTTATAGACTTTACTAGTGGTTTGATGTGACGAATGCATGATATATGAATGAGATTGTAAGCAAGCTGTGAGTGTGTTGGGCTGTGCGCTAGTCCTTCCTCCACTGACATTACACCGAGGTTGACAGTCTACACTAACAGGAAAGGACACCCCACTAAAGTTGAGATCATTGCTGTAAGGTTCATAGTTAGACACTCTCTCTGCGTTTTTGCGGATATAATGCAGCCTTGCGAGAACACACCACATAAAGCATTTGTTGTCTGAATTCTTTATGTTTAGAACTGCTTTTTTCGCTACCAACTCTCGAGGCAGTGGAATGTAAGACTGCCAACAATCGGTGCATACTTAGCCTGTTTTAGTCTGATC
This sequence comes from Conus ventricosus, assembly GCA_018398815.1. Taxonomy (NCBI): domain Eukaryota; kingdom Metazoa; phylum Mollusca; class Gastropoda; order Neogastropoda; family Conidae; genus Conus; species Conus ventricosus. The sequence goes on along the minus strand of CM031599.1, from coordinate 5,709,039 downwards.
TCTAAGACTTCGCCTCTGACCAACCAGAGCCTCTCATTTTGGCTTCTTCAGCGGCAGCGTCAAACTGCGCAAGCAGTTCGTCTGCCCAACCGGGTGTTAAGTCGTTATGAGAAAGAATAGTCTGTTGTTTAGTTGAGACCCAGACTTCTAGATTTCTTCATTTATTGTTACATAGTCGATTAAAACAGCTAACATTACTTTAACTGGCGGGTCTATGTTAGTTTACCTGGAATTTTGAGAAATGGCATGAACAACGCTTGCCTGTACGTTTGTTGGATCAATGGCTTCTAAATCAATATCATTCAGTGCTCTTGATAAACGCTCTCTCTCAAGCATTCCTTCAAACAATTCGTCTGGTCCTTCATATATCTTAGCCATGTTGAGTTTCTTTTCTAACTCAAAATATTTATTTAAATTAAAAAAAAATACTTAATCAGAATCAATATCAACGGTCTTTTTGTGCTTGGACTCATAAAATAAAGTAATAAACACCCTTCGTTGTTGTTACTGTGAGCTGTTTAGAACAGAGTTTAATGTTTCGTTTACTTTTTTTAAGCATTCCTTTTTTATCTGCTGGGCGTCTGGCTGTTGAGAAAAAGTTGTCCTCGCCTTTCTTTGAAGATCAAACTTTTGTCTTTTGTAGTCATCAAATCGGCCTGGTAAACGATTAAATTCTTCATCCGTGATGTTTGAGTCAACAAGCGCTTTATTTATTGTCAGTTTAAACGAACTAAGTTTAGCCGTTATTAGTTGAACCATAGCTGTGTGCTTTTGGAGTTTAGTTTTTAATTTTTTGCCAGCCGCACTTACAGCTAATGAACACAGACCGAGAGCTAAAGACAAACCTCCTAGAGGTAAAGCTGCGGGTGGCCTATGCCCGTTGCTAAGAGACCAACACTCGTTCCTGCTGATAGAGCACTTATAGTCGATGCTCCAGTATTAACATATGTAACAGCATTAAAGGCAGCAGAATACCTTCGTTTGGTTTTGCTGTATTTTGAAAGGTCTTGCTCTAGTACTTGCTGCATTGAGTAATGTTTGTTAATCTAAAGGTTTTTATGTTGGGGTGTTTCTACTATCTCTTCTTTTGGCGGCGCTGTAGGCACATTTGGATAAACCTGAACAGACATGCTTTTTTTAAAATAAAAATAATTTAGTATAGTATATCGTTTAATCTGTTATATTTAATATTCAGCTGCGCATCATATATTAAAACAAATGTACATTAAGCGGTTTTATCGGCTTCTTCTTCTTTATCATATTTGAATGTTTATTACGTCTCTCACAGTTCTCCCGCTTCCATGCAACTGATTATCCTCTGTTGACCTTAGGTCAATCCATAAACCGTATTTCGTTGTTAAATAATCATCAAGCCTAACATTGTGAAGATGTAAATCTTTAGACACAAGGTCAACTGTTGGATTTCTACACCTCCCGCCTCCAAACAGTTTTTCTTATTTCATCAAAATGCTGATAAGGTTTAAGCCCGCTAGCGTAGATTTGGTTAGGACTACCCTCAATCGAACATTGTACTTTCGTTATTTTAGGATTAAAAAACTTTTCACTTCCTCTTTTGAACGGTTCTTCATCTTCGCACAGCAATAAAAACCTTTAAGCGATCTTGCTGCGACACTAAAACTAAAATTCCATATAGCGTCTGCCTGCTTCTGGGATATGTTGTATGATGAATCACTCTTTCGTAATATATTGCTAATTTTGACTGATATTGTTGCTCAATCAGCCCTGCTAAATTAGGGTTGCTAACAACGTCAAACTCTAACGAGATGTCAGAAATGCTGTACTTTGCTTCGGTGTCTGATGATCTGATAACGCGTTTGTATTCATTAAAAGTTAGTTCATATGACAATCTGTCTTTTAATGCTCCTTGAAAGTATGGCGCATGCGCTTTTAACAACTCAAAATCTAAGGGAATGGAAAAAAAACGATTTCCATACGCAAAATTTACAGCTACAGCCTTTTTGCTGCTTTAGCATCTGCGGGGATGCGGCGCCTATTCTAAGTTTTAGTGCTTCTTCATTTTCGATTCCTTGAAACGCAAGATCATTCCCTTTCATTCCGGTTGCCATAGATCAGAATAGGTTTAAAAAAGTGTCTGCATTGTGTAAAGAAAATATTTCTGCCCTCAATGTTTTATAGAAATTTTCTTAACGATTGCCCGTCCCAAATTCTGGACAACTGTCCTGTTTGGGTCTGTTGTTGAAGCGAGTTCTATTTTGAAAGTAAGTCGCGCAGAGCCTGGCACAACACTTCATCCGCTCCTAAGTCTGGAAATTTGACAGTAAGAATTTGATCCGCATCAATAGTAGATGGATTATTTTGGAACAGTAATATTCCGTTTATTTCCCTTCACGCCTAAGGGCTCTTTCAGTCTTCTATGCGGGTTAAGAATCGAGCCATATTCTTGTGACATTTTTTTATGAAGCAAAATAAAAAGTTAATTATTAAAACATGGCAGGAATTGAAGCTGAGAAGATTATGATGTTTTTGATCGTGGAGACGACATGAGTGAAATGATCCCTTTAACCGGCATCGCTCAATGCTCTCAATGCGCGTGAATTAACAGAAAGTACGGTCGGAGCATTTACAAAAAGTTAAGCCAAGAACCCCCCGAATTTATAGACCAAATGATTTTGAATTAGAAGATGGTCATTGTCTGTAAAAAACGACCAAGGACAACTTGTTCGGCTTACAAACTAAACCAGACCCATCAAAGTTTTTAGCCAAGAGTACAATTATACAAAGACTCAGTGTGAAAGATCAAAATCGCCTTGGCCTTGTTAGGCCGAAATTAAGGGCGGAGGCAGTTTCTAAACTCCAAAACACACTGCAGGAACTCCCAACAGCTAACCAAATACAAAACATGGAACTTAAAGAATTAAATCAATCGGCAGATGAAATAATAAATGCAATAGAAGCAGAAACCAGTTTTTCAGAAGAAACAGCATTAAAGACTATACACGACTCACCGCTACCCATGCGAGAATAGCAGCCCTTGATCATGCTTTAAGAAGCATCAGAGGCGAATTAACAAACAATTTAGCAAAACTGGGTGAAAATAGATGAGCATATAAAAAGAGAAAAAGAAAAAACTCGTTGAGGCTGATGACGCCAACTTAGGCATGATATTAAAGAAAGAATAGCCCAAAGACTAAAAGATCTTGAACAAGAGAGATCAGCAAGACTAGAAGTGTTGTCTACTAACCGAGAACAATTACGAACTCAAGTGAGCAGAATAAGAGAAACTATCCAAAGAATTTTATATGAAGACACAACGCTAGCAGAACGAATCCGAACACTGTTTAAAGAGCAAGGAGTCACATTAGTAAGCGTTATAACAGCCTTAGGATTTGCAATAAGTACACTGGTGTTGGCTATTACAGGCGGCGGTGGTCAAAGTTCAGTGCCACCACCACCATCGCCTCCACCTGATAAATCATGGGTAAAAAAACAAGCTTGATCATCTTGCGAATTTATTAAACAAATTAGCTGTAAAGCCGTAAACGCTTTACCAGGAATATTGGGGAGTATTGTCAGCTGGCTTTTGTCTACTGCAAGCAAAGTAGTTGGCTTTATGGCCGAGCACTTATGGACATTAGTTCTTGTAATAGTTGGGTTACTATTTAGTAAGATAAAGACCAGTAATCCTATGCCAGTTAATCCAAGAACAAGCGCTGTCTTTTCATATTCATGGTCATCGTGAACAGAGTCCGCGAGCTTTGCTGAGTCTTCAATGACTTTGGGGGTTTGGACTTCGGGAATTAGATGACTTAATCTTGGGCGTTCTTTGTTGTTTGTAATATTACTGGCTCAGAATTTATGTCGTTTTTCCAACCTTCTGTTCATTGCCTGCTATAAGAATTTCATTATTATAGTTTATTATTGTACCTATCTGGAGTCTGAGGTCAGAAGGCAGCATGTATAAACCAGTGCCAAACAGCAAAGTCTACTTTCGATCTTGCGTATTGTAAAACATTTTGGTACCTTTTAATACTGAAGGCAAATCAACTGTAGAATTAATAGCGTCCTCTAAATTTGCCAAGTACTGTTTTTGTGCGTCAAAGCCAGTAGAAGGATTAGTTATGCTCGATCTCGCCTGTGCTTGCGAACCTAGCAAACACCAAACGTAAGTACGAATAGAGTCGTTTATTCGTTCTATTCCCGCTCTAGTTAGGCCTTAGAAGTGTCTAAGATAAATGTTGTCCATGCTGTTTTATGCTCTTGCTCTAGGGACCAGGGCTGAACAATTTTGAAAGGAGGATGCCAGTCATAGTTATACTTTCTGTGCGTGCCCCGAAAATAAATGACGCCTAGGCCATGTATTAAGATCCAACTTTGTCTAAAGTCTGTCTTGATGTTAATATTGAATTCGTTACAGATCCTTTTAAAAGCCTTCATGTCTATTCTGTTGCTGAATGGATTAAACGATTTGTCATTCGGTAATGGTGCTTGCAGTTCAGTCAAAATACGTCTAAAGGTGTAATAGAAATGAAATCTGTACACTGACCTCACCAAAGGATCAGGATGATTTAGATGATCAGCATTACGACACTCCACACCCAGTTGATGCACAAGACACAGCAAAGTTTAACTGGTTCTGATAAACTGCATCGATGACTAACCACGCTTTCTGGATGTGCTCGTTTTCAATAGGGGGGTTAAGAATATCTGCTTAATGGAGTACTCACCTTTTTATGAAAAGAGGCAGTCTGGGTCACAGAAATGTCGAGGGTGTCAGTTGTTATATTTTTAAGATTGTAGTGCGCCCAACAGAATATTTTGCAATTAGTATATTTGAATGCACTCATTTTTAATTTGTTTTAAAAAAATGTTTGTAACATAACAACTCAAGACAGTCCTTCGTTTTTAGAACATGCTATTGATAACAATTGCGGGGCCAAAACGGTCGCGCTCCATGAAATATTTACAAAGTCGAAGGGTTTAATATAAGCGAAACCAAGGGAATAATAAGATTACAAAAGTTGTGGGCTCAAAGCTAACCAGTTAACAATACCTGATGGTTATTACGGGTTTTGCTCACTAAAAGAAGCAATGAGTAAATTCGGCATTACTCTCAAACTTAACAATGCAAATCTAAAAACAATATTAACATTCGAACCTGAAAAAGCAGATTACTTATTTGATAAAGAGCTAGCTAAAATGTTAGGCTTTAAAGTTGACACTCAAGTCACTAAAAGATTTGTTGTTGCGCCAAACGAAACTACTTTTAAAGGGGAAAATCCGCTCGATCTTGCATTACATTCATTACTTTATGTTCATTTGGATGAGCTGAGCACTGATGAAAACTTATATGATGGAAGGCCCTCAAATGTTTTAAGAGCTTTACCGCGGGGGAAAGCTGCATATTGCGATTATGAAATTATACAATTCCCTAATTTACAGTTTAAAAAGATTAGTTTGTGGGAGGGTTGGATCATTTAATATAAAAATTGCAGACAAAGCAGGGAAAGTTGTGAAATGCGAAACCTACACATTGTTTCGGAAATAAAATAATAAACTGTACTAAAAATGTCGCGTGGGCCAGAAGAATCCGGAGTTACATTAGCGCCTGTAAGGGTATAACTTTAGAATTAAAAGACCTTGCAGATGTTGCGGACTTTGAACAGAACGGTTGAGGATAGGCGCTTTGTATGGTTTTGAGTACACTAAAGATGGTGATTATAAACGCAAAGAGTGTTGGCAGACACCAAAAAGTTTCCTAAACTAGAACAGCTGCGCAATCTAGAAGCAATATAATGTTGGCCAGTATGAATATAAAATAGTTCGAAAGCCTGACCTCAAATGGCACTTAGAACCATATTTAGAATGGGAAATAAAATTTGAATTCATAAGCCCATTTACATATTTTAGCCGTCAAAAAATAGTTTCAGAAAAGCATTCAACTCTGGCCCTTTACATGTAAGTCTTATGCCGGACGACAATAGTCGGAAAGAAATTGAAAATAACGCCGTATGGGAAAAAGCAGTACATCCTCCACAGAAAAGAAACAGTTGTAAAAAAAAGCTTCTACAAAATTACAGTTCTTTCCAAGCAGAAAATTAGGAGACACGTTCACAATGATATTTGAAATTTCTGTCTTTAAAGATGTGGAGAGGGATGGGGTTGTGGGCGTTAGTGATGACCTTATAAAAGGAATTAATATTAGCTGGCAAACTTAGACGTTAAACGTCTTAACGTTGTTGTCGTCGTTCTTCACAATGCGAGGATATTAAGATCATAACAACAAGCAACAAAATCAATGTTGACTTAAATAGAAACAATCTTACAGAACTGAATTGGATTAATCTTACACATTTTAGGCCTCATAGGGTTTTATTATACTGAACAAGTTTTGACGGAGAGTATGATAAAAATAATAACTGGATTAGATTAAATTCTGTTATAAAACTATGGAGCAGTTAAACTTTATGATAAAATCCCCTCATTGTTCAATGATTTGTGGGCAGACTGGTTGTGGGAAAAACAATATTTGTCCTAGACTTATTACAAACAGTTTATCGCTATAATTTTGATTCATATTGTGATTTCTGTCCAACACTTAAAAGGAACAAAGCATATCATGATAGAAGGTTTATATGGACAGACAATGACGTATATTTAGTTAATCCTAGCACTAAACTGAGTGAGTGTTTAGAATACTTTTTAAAGTGTTTGAAGGAACGCAGACATCTTTATTATAGATGACTGTTCAGCAGAAAAAGATATAGTTAAAAAGAGAAACACTTTGTCAAAGCTGGCTTTCAGCGGAAGACATGATGGGATAAGTGTGTGGATTTTTATGTCAAAAATATAACTCCGTTTTAAAAGACTTTAGAGAACAGTTAAAGACTGTAGTTCTATTTCACATGAAAGACAGAGACTCATTTGATGAATGTTTGCGCGAAAATGATGTTATTGAAAATGATCAGGAAAAACATAGGATTAAACAAAAACTAAAATCTGAAAAGTTTTGTAAATTAGTATTAAAAACGGATAACCCTACACAGTATGTCTGTTTGTAAATAATCGTTATTTTTTGGTTATTGAAGTCTTACTTGTCAGAGAACAGAGAAAGGCGGCTTTTAGGCCACTTTCGCCCAAAAACTGGTTGATCGCGAAGTGAGCCAGAACAGACATTTCCCTGTTCTCTAAGGGAGAACGAAGGAAACTTGGGCTGTTTGGTTGAAAGCAAAAACCGGGTATTCTGATGTACACGTACGAAAATTACGTGCCGTTGCAAGTGTTCTTTTTGGATACACAAGGTTTTATGCTGTAGGCCTTCCCTTTCGTTTCATTTCTGGCAAGCTGAATGAAATTAAAACCATGCTGCAAGTGCCGGAATTTGCACAGTACTGGAAACAAGATCCGCACATAACAATGACAAGCCAGCTCCAGCAATCCCAGTAATTGTTAACGGTGGAAGGCAACTGCCAAAGCACAGCCTAAAAATAGAACCGTTCACGCGCGTGAACGGTGGCCTACTTGCTGGACTCCTGCCCCATGCCTTTTGCTGTTGTGGTCGGCTGCTTCAACGTTTCACCTATTCACCTGCTTAAAGGCTGTCTCAGACGGCCGCTGAGAGAACTTGAAGAGATCTTGTGATTATTGATTCAGGACTCTGATAAGTGATTTTAGCGGCTATCTTGAATTTACATCGCTTAAAGTGCGAACCTCAAAAAGCCCCATTCACATTCCCTGCAATCACCTCCTATCTATTGTGTGTGTGTGTTTGTTTGTTGTTTGTTTGTGTTTGTTTGTGTTGTTTTGTTGTTTGTGTGTGTGTGTCCCCACCCCCACCCCACGCATGCACACACTCAAGTTACTTCTAAGTTCTTAACTCAAGTCACTTCTAAGTTCTTACTTAAGTCATCCCCAAGTTCTTAATTAAGTTCTTAATTAAGTTCTTAATTAAGTTACTTCAAGTTCTTAATAAGTTCTTGATCAAGTAACTTCTAAGTTCTTACTCAAGTCACCTCAAGATTGTAATTAAGTCATCCTTTAAGTACAACCAAGTTCTTATTTAAGTTATCTTATAATTATCAAAAAAACCAATAAAATCTATGTTTTTATCTTAAATAGTAGATGTCTAATATAGTACACACACGCTTCAAAAAACGCGTCATCGTCGAGGATGTCTTGCTCAGTGTCTTTGCGTGAGATTGGTCAGCATAGATCTTAATGAAGTTCTTACATCGTAAGCAACCGCATTGATTACAATTCTGGTCTATGGAAATGTCTTTTATAGACTCCAAGTCTTTATTTATTGACTCCATCATTTTAAACAAATAATAATCCGCCATGATCTATTTTTATCAAAGAAACAAATTTATTTATAATAAATCAAAAACCAATCCAGTATGTTAGGATTGCAGTATCAATAAATATGCATTAGAAATGGATCAAAATGATCTTTTGTTGTTGGCGGTTCTGGCATGCTTTTGTGTTCGACTTCTGTATTTAGTGGCAGAGATTGTTCGGACTGGTTTGGTTTTTGGTGTCTTTGTTTATATATTTTATAACCGTAATAACCACCCCAGCAGCAGCAATGACGCCAAAAATGGCAACTGTTTTAAGTTCAATATTCCACGAAGACTTTAGTGTTGTAGGCCTTAAATTAACTTGTTCTAGTTCTGGTGTTTTTAAAGCGGACATTGAAGCAACTGGCTGCGGCTCTAGCGCTTTTTCATTATGTGCTTGGAATTTTATTTTTGATTGTTTGTTCCACTCTGCTAATCTTTTTCCTGCTGCAACACGCCCAGGATGAGGTTTTTTACTGGTTACTTTCTCCACTGGATTCAATGTTTCCTGATTCAATGTTTTCTGATTCTGCTGATTTTCTGGCTCGGTCATTTTGAAGGGAAATAAAATCTATATGATTAAATGTAATTAATCCCATGATTAGTGGCGATAACAATGTTCCAAATCTGTAATATAGATCACAGCTTAGAGACTCTAATGTCTTTGTTAAAACTGGATCCTGCGTTAAATCATACATAAAATCTTGTTCAGAATCAATGGGAGCAAATCTACTGACTAGTTTAGTGTATAAACTAAGAGCCGTTTGCCCGACGCTTTTTACCATTCTCGATCCTAGTTGCGCTTCATACCTGTTGTGATACTTTACAATGTTTTGTGGCGACATCTGTTGAATCTGTTCTATGCTGAATTCAGTTCGAGGAACTGTTTTGTTTTTCCACACGCCGCTAAAGAATACAGTCTTTCCTTTTTGGGCATAATAGCTTGGTCATCAACTTGATCATTTGTAGTCACAAGTTCAGGAGAGGTTTAGGCTACCCTGTAGCTGAAGTAGATCATCGCTGTTCATGTTTTTTATATTAATTATAATTATTTTATTTTTTAAAATGAGCGCCGAAAAAAACTATTACCAACCTTGTATACCATTCTGCTGTTATTGGAGGTCTAAGTGTAGGATACACGATGCTTGGTAAAAGCCTGTTAAAAATAAAACTGGCAGATCTTGGCAAACTAGACTTTGAGGATTCAGCAAAACTGATTGCTGTTATAACAGCTTCGTTCGCTACGAAAGATTTTCTAGTTAAGCAAGGAATAATTCCAGAGAATATAAATATGTAAAACTAAAAAAATACATTTATAAAAAATGGCTTCACTCATAATGATGATAGGCGGCGCTGTGGTGAATGCGCTTGCTTTTAGCGGAAGTAATTACGCATTTAGTAAACTACGGGATGACGGCGAGAGAAAAAGACATAACAAAGCTATGGAGCAACTAGCCGCAGCACAAGATCGCTATGAAAAGCAGAGAATTGAGCAGTTAGATTTTATTAACGATACCTGAAAAAACAGGGACATGCAGCTTACACATTTAAAGATGTTGATCAAGCGATAAAAGAATATTATCTAGTAACGGGCAAACCAATCGAAACATTGCCCCACCAAAATTCAGAGACTTTTATCATCCATCAGGAAAACAAAAGATGCAAGAAATTGTGTTTATCGTCTTTGGTATGACCGTTGTGTATTTTGTTGCGCATAATATTGGCTGAATAAAAAATGAACAAAATCTATTATTCGCCAAAAGGATATTGGAAGGGAATAACGGCAATTAAAAAGCTAAGCCAAACAGCGGGAGTCAGTGAACAAACAGCGAAGGAATGGTTATCTAAACAAGCGATTTGGCAAAATTTATTTACCTGCACCTAAACGAATACAAAGACCACACTTTGTGAATACACGCCAAACGACACCCATCAAATGGATCTTCTATATTTACCTCATGATACGATTAGACGAAAAAGATTTAAGTACGCACTCACAGTCATTGACATGGCTTCAAGATACAAAGATGCGGAACCATTAACACAAAAGAGTGCTTCTGCTGTTGCTGTCGCTATACAACTGATATACCAACGAGGCCCGTTAACTTATCCTCGCATGATTCAAGTTGATGATGGAAAAGAATTTAAAGGCCGAGTGAATCAATTATTGTTAAAACATAGAGTTACCATTAAAAGAGGCATTCCGGGAGTTCACAGATCACAGGCTTTAGTTGAAAACTTTAACAAACAGTTAGCCGAAAGACTTTTCTCCTACCAGTATCACAGAGAGCTGATTGACAATTCTCGCAACACAGAATGGGTTAGAAGACTGCCTCAGTTTTGCGCGCAATGAATAATGAAGAATTTAAAGGGCTAAAACCAGTACAAGCAATCAAAAAACAAACAATAAATGTTGCTGAAGACTCCAGTACAACCAGCAAACTATTACCGTTTGGTTTAAAAGTAAGGTACCTTTATTTACCGGGGGAAGCAAGGGGAACTCGCCGGGCACCGATCAGTTGGGTGTCGTCATTGAAAAAAAGATTGTAAAATGTGCCGTCCGAGACTG
>CM031599.1:5693519-5697598 GCA_018398815.1 Conus ventricosus | reverse complement strand
TTACGGTAAACTAAAACGTCGCGCATCATCCTTGACCCATAATGAACATACCTACAAATTTTCAGAACGATCGACGCAGTAGTTTTGTCTGGAGCGAGTGGAACACATTTTGACCATGGACACACAGACAGACAGACAGACAGACACACGCACACACAGGCAGCATTTCTTCGTTCCCATTCTAAAGTTCACCCTGTTCTTTAAGAACTGGGAGTACAAAAAGACGGCTATTCCATAGCTAACAGACCCCAATGCAGCTTACATCATCAAACTCTCTCTCTCTCTCTCTCTTCTCTCCTCTCTCTCTCTCTCCTCTCTCTCATCTCTCTCTCTCTCTCCTCTCTCTCTCTCTCTCACAACACACACACACACACACACACACACACACACACACACACACACACACACACACACACACACACACACACTCACACACACACACGTACACACACACACACACACAAGAGAGAGAGAGAGAGAGAGAGAGAGAGAGAGAGAGAATATTTGGTCATCCAAAATCCAAAAGCAAATTGTTCGATCATCAGCAAGACATTGGTACACAGGTTAACCATTAGGAAGCCCTATCTTTCGCTCAAGGCTTCCGAAATGAATTTCCTTATGGACTTTAATACATCATCATCCTTCTAATGACAGCAAACGTATCACTTTTTTTTTTAACTGCAAAGTCTTCCCCTAAAACAGATCATATGCTCTTTACGATGTCAACATCGTTCCAATCAAAAACAAGATGCAAAGCATATAAACGTACTCCCAGTTTATCCTGAATACGCGTGAGATATTCCATAAAGAGGAAAAGCCGTCTTGGGCTGGTGTAACCGTTAGTCATGGCTATTCTGGTAAACATCGCTATCGTCTGTGACCTAAAATGAATATACTTACAAATTTTCAGAAAGATCGGCCAAGAACTTTCTGAGATTTTCCATAAAGAAGAAAACCATTATGGGCCGTAGTAACGGCTATAACGGTAAACTTAAAGATCGGGCATCATCCGTGACCCATAATGAACATATCTACAAATTTTCAGAAATATCAGCCACGTACTTTCTGAGATATTCCATGAAGAAGAAAAGGCGTTACAGGCCGTTACAGCCGTTAGTAACAGTATAACGGTAAACTAAAACACCGGACATTATTTGTGACCCATAATGAACATACCTACAAATTTTCAGAAAGATCGGCCCAGTGCTTTCTGAGATATTCTATAAATAAAAAAACCGTTACAGGCCGTTACAGCCGTTAGTAACGGCTATAACGGGGTAACCTAAAACATGGGGCATCATTCGTGACCCACAATGAACAAACTGCTAATTTTCACAAAGATCAGCCAAGTACTTTCTGAGATATTCCATAAAGAAGAAAAAGCGTTACAGGCCGTTACAGCCGTTAGTAACGGCTGTAACGGTGAACTAAAACATCGGGCATCATCCGTGACCTATGATGAATATATCTACAAATTTTCAGAAAGATCGGCCAAGTGCTTTCTGAGATATTTTATAAAGAAGAAAAAGCGTTACAGGCCGTTACAGCCGTTAGTAATGACTATAACAGTAAACTAAAACATCAGGCATTATTCGTGACCCATAATGAACATACCTACAAATTTTCTGAAAGATCGGCCTAGTACTTTTTGAAATATTCCATAGTAACGGCTGTAACGGTAAACTGAAACGTTGGATATCATAATGAACATACCTACAAATTTTCAGAAAGATCGACCCAGTAGTTTTGTCTGGAGCGAGTGGAACACATTTTGACCACACACACACACACACACACACACACACACACACACAGAGCATTTCTTCGTTCCCATTCTAAAGTACTCCCGGGAGTATAAAAATGCGTTTCATCATCAACTTCAGGATTAAAGAGAGGAAAGACGTTGCCGTGTACTTCCTCGTTGGAACTCTTTCTTTCTTTTTGTACTCCCAGTTCTTATAGAACAGGAGTACTTTAGAATGGGAACGAAGAAATGCTGTGTGTGTGGTGTGTGTGTGTGTGTGTGTGTGTGTGTGTGTGTGTGTGTGTGTCTGTCTGTCTGTCTGGCTGTCTGTCTGTCTGTGTGTCCTTGGTCAAAATGTATTCCACTCGCTCCAGACAAAACTACTGGGTCGATCTTTCTGAAAATTTGTAGGTATGTTCATTATGGGCCACGGATGATGCCCGATGTTTTAGTTTACCGCTATAGCCGTTACTAACGGCTGTAACGGCCTGTAACGGTTTTCTTCTTTACGGAATATCTCAGAAAGTACTTGGCCGATCTTTGTAAAAATGAGCAGTTACATTCATTATGGGTCACGGATGATGCCCGATGTTTTAGTTCACCTCGTTATAGCCGTTACTAACGGTTGTAACGGCCTGTAACGGTTTTTCTTCTTTATAGAATATTTCAGAAAGCACTTTGCCGATCTTTCTGAAAATTTGTAGGTATGTTCATTATGGGTCATGAATAATGCCCGATGTTTTAGTTTACCGTTATAACCGTTACTAACGGCTGTAACGGCCTGTAACGCTTTTTCTTCTTTATGGAATATCTCAGAAAGTACTTGGCCGACCTTTATGAAAATTAGCAGGTATGTTTATTATGGGTCACGGATGATGCCTGATGTTTTAGTTTGCCCCGTTATAGCCGTTACTAACGGTTGTAACGGCCTGGAACGGTTTTTCTTCTTTATGGAATATCCCAGAAAGTACTTGGCCAATTTATAAGCGGTTTAGATGATCTTGTGACAAATCGGATCCTCTGTCCATATGTAAGTGATGTAATGCTGAAAATGGATTAAACAACCGTTAAAAACCGTTATTCTGCCGTTATTTCTTATATATAGGTGGATTTAAAATAAATTTGATATATAGAAAGGTTATCACACACAAATGGCACTTCTATATAGTGTTTCAAAATTTGACCGTTAAAAACCGTTATTCTTGACATATTGTCCCATTTGGATGAAATTTGATATGTACACAGGCTTTAGCCCAGTGAGGACTAAAATACCGGTTTCAAAAGTACATATCGGTTATATAACCGTTAAACCGTTATTTTCCCGTTATTTTATGTATGGCCTATATATTGGTGAGTTTTAATAAAATTTGGTATATGGAAAGGTTATCACACACAAATGGCGCTTCCATGTAGTGTTCCAAAATTTGACCGTTAAAAACCGTTGTTCTTGACATATTGTCCGATTTGGATGAAATTTGGTATGTACACAGGCTTTAGCCTAGTGAGGACTAAAATATCGGTTTCAAAAGTGTATATCGGTTAAGTTATATAACCGTTAAACCGTTATTTTGCCGTTATTTTTTATATATTGGTGGGTTTTAATGAAATTTTGTATATAGAAAGGTCATCACACACAAATGGCACTTCCATGTAGTGTTTCAAAATCTGACCGTTAAAATCCGTTATTCTTGAATATTGTCCGATTTGGATGAAATTTGGTATGTACACAGGCTTTAGCGCAGTGAGGACTAAAATACCAGTTTCAAAAGTGTACATCGGTTAAATAACCGTTAAAACCGTATTTTGCCTTTATTTCTTATCTCACAAAGCACTTGGCCGATTTATATTTATTTATTTTGTGTGTGTGTCTGTGTTTGTCTGTCTGTCTGTCTGTCTGTCTGTGTGTCCGTGGTCAAAATGTGTTTCCACTCGCTCCAGACAAAACTACTGGGTCGATCTTTCTGAAAATTTATAGGTATGTTCATTATGGGTCAAGGATGATGCTCGATGTTTTAGTTTACCTGTGCCTGTAACGCTTTTCTTCTTTATGGAATATCTCCGAAACTACTTGGCCGATCTTTGTGAACATTAGCAGGCATGTTTATTATGGGTCACGGATGATGCCCGATGTTTTAGTTTACCCCGTTACAGCCGTTACTAACGGCTGTAACAGCCTTAACGGTTTTTCTTCTTTTTAGAATATATTAAAAAGTACTTGGCCGATCTTCCTGAAAATTTGTAGAAATGTTCATTATGGTCACAGATGATGCCCGATGTTTTAGTTTACCGTTACAGCCGTTACTAACGGCTGTAACGGCCCGTAACGCTTTTTTTT
>CM031599.1:5684876-5685919 GCA_018398815.1 Conus ventricosus | reverse complement strand
TCGAAGACAAATGGTCTGCTTGCTGATCGTCGACGGAAGACTGAAGTCTGCGGAGACTGAATGTACGAAGAAGCCAGAAAGTCCGCTCACTGACTGTAGACGGAAGATGAAAGACTGCTCGCTGAACGCAGACAAAAGACAAAAAGCCGTCTTACTGAACGCAGACTTAAGACTACAGTGTGTTCGCTAAACAGACTCACTCTCTCTCTCTCTCTCTCTCTCTCTCTCTCTTGTTTTGTTTAGCCTCAGGGCTGAGTGTAAAAAAGCACGCTTGTATGCTTATCTCATATCCCTGAATAAACAAAATGTTCGTTCGTTCGTTCGTTCGTTCGTTCGTTCTCTCTCTCGCTCTCTCTCTCTCTCTCTGAGTGGCCTCCCTTGTTCGGCAACCGGCAAGACGTATTTCAGCCGCTCCGGTAAATTTCTACTTGTATCAACTGTATTTCGCCCAGCATGCCTGTTAAAGGTCTTCCATCCACTGTAGAAGCCACGCTCAATGCCGCACTGGAAGAAATGGCATTGTCGTCATTCAAAATAGAGGGTAGAGGTAAACAAACTGTCGTCGTGCTGCGGTTCACTTCGAGTACCGAGCAGCCCCCTGCTACGCAAACTCAAGGCCACAGCATGGCGTATCGTCGCAAGTGCCCGTCACAGCTGAATAGAGATAGGCACAGAGCAGAGACCTACAGAAACAATCAAAAGAAAAAGGCAAGTGAAAGTTCATGTTCTCCGTCCGGTTTATTTTTGCCGACACCTCCTAGTATATTTTACAACGTTGACAGAACCAGCGAAAGTTGTGTTCCATGTGATGAGATTTTCGAGAGTGACAACCATCTCCCTCTGTCTGTAACCCAGGCTGCAGAAGAAACACAGCATAGTGACAAGCAAACAGAGATTGATTTGGAACCGTGCGACAAAGAATCTGTGACAGTAGCACACGATGAAGTGTCAGACATGGATTTTGGTTCACTGAAGCCAAGCGCTGATCAAGACTGGGTTGACGAATGCTGTGATGTGGATTGTGATCAGGACAGGCCTCCAGC
>CM031599.1:5659876-5679876 GCA_018398815.1 Conus ventricosus | reverse complement strand
AGACTGTGCCACGGAGCGCATTTCTTGGAGGCCGTTCTCAAATAAACGAGCCGTTGGTTCAGGAAGTTTGATGGTGAACCAGTTACTAACTGTGTACTAATGTAGTTTCTTTCAACTGAGACCCGCTGTCCATAACCTAGCTCGCAGAGTTGACCACAGACTTAACACTGATCCTCAAGTTTGAACGATCTTTGCTCAAGGGAGGGAACGCCACCTGCAAAAGACTCTGCTCACTGGTGCTCGACTGAAGATGTAGGCTACATTGTTAGGTGTACTGAACTTGGAGCAGTTTTGAATAGGCTGTGAAAACGATTTTAGCGATCACTTTGTTCAAACTATATCATGTTTATGTATAAAGCATTGAATATTTCGAGCGTACCAAGTGAAATTGTCTGCTTACGAATCGGAACTTTAAGTTATTACTCAACCGGACACAAACTGATTTCCATCACAGGAGAGTTGAGACAAACTGATTTGTAGTAGCCTGCAGGAGAGCTGTAAGATGATTACTTCCCTTTACACAGACCCAGACAGTTCTCAGTACATGTTGAGCCCCCCCCCCTCCCCCCCCCCCCCCCCCCCCCCCCCCCCCCCCCCGCACACACACACACACACCTCCTTCTTATCCCGTAATCCTAGAATAATTTTAGGATAAAGCTCCAGGTTGTGATTATAATAGGTAGCAAGCCTGTCACTGCAGGGATGTGCGACGCCAGTTACGTTGCTTTTGAATATCAGCATAATTACCTAGCTTTGAGCAGTAGGCACAGGCTATCTCCTGCACAAAGTCTCAATTCAATATTTTCTTTTGTCGTATCGCATCACACTAAATTCAGAATCTCAGCATCCATCTCTAGTTTTTTCCCTCTGTCCTTGCCGAGAATACTTTTTTTAAAAATTGTTTCTTGTGTATACTTGATAATGAATGAATGTGTCTCTCACTTTAACAAATCAGTCATGTCTGTAACTATGAATTTTATCCCCTCGCCCCCCTTCCCCCTCTAAAATCGTTTTGCAGCGACTATTTTCCAAAGTGACTAGCGTAGGATTTCTCTTGTGAAATGGTTCCTTACATCACGTGGAGTTCTTCAGACTGCGTTTTCTCTTCCTCACTTTTTTAACACACTCTTAGAACGCATCACGACTGATGCGCTTGAAGAGCGTATCAGCACAGTCAGCACTGGATGAAGAACCAACACAAATCTGTGTTTATGCAGATGACATCAATGGCCTTAGGGACAAGACCTTGCCGGGCTGGATGAGCGACTAGATGAGACCTCAACAAGATAGAGCAAGGAAATCGGCGTCAAGAAGAAGACTGTCAACCTCGGGTGATGTCGATGGAGGAAGGACTAGCGCACACCCCAAACACACTCATAGCTTGCTTACGATCTCATTCATATATCATGCATTCGTCACATCAAACCACTAGTAAAGTCTATAACTTACTACACATGATCATAGAACGAAACATCAATGCATATGGAATCAAATGAAATAAAACATTCTCTCTTTCCCTGAACTTCACAAAATCATTTATCTAAAACATCATTAACTAACCCGGTATAAATGGATTTCTACTTTACCTGGCCAGGTGATCTTAACTATTCACGAATCACTGTCTTTTTCTTTTCCTTTTTTTTCTTTTCACTGTCACTTTCACAACACGACACAACTGCTGGCACTGGTGTTGGTCTGCTTGCACCGGTCAAGCTGGACTGCTGGCACCGGTCAGGCTGGACTGCTGGCGTTGGTCAGGTTGGACTGCCGATGAAAGTGGCGCTGGCCAAGTATGAGGTCGAACCCCGGTTAAGATAGAACAGTGACTATCAACATCGATCTGTTCTCCTTTCTTTCTTCCTGCATTAACGCATTGCACTCTCTCTCTCTCTCTCTTCTAGTCTGCTCTTATCAAATGGACATGGTTGCTTTTCTTTCTTTTTTTTTTTTTTCTTTCTTTTTCTCTTCATTAGTTAGCAACTCTCTCTTTCCACATCTCTCTTTAGTCCTCCTCTGCAGACTATCTCATGCTAATCTCTCAACTTGGTTCTCTTCTCTCCTCCCCTCATCTCTCTCTCTGCCCCTCTCTCCTGCAGAGCTTCCACTCCGAACCTCTCTCTCTCTCTCCCTGTTCGTTCTCCTCCCGTTCTCCCGTTCTCTCACTCTCACATCCTTTTATTCCGTTCCGATCTGTCCAAAAAGGGCGAGTACCATTGGTCAGTATTTTTACCCTGATACCCGAAGTTATCTCCCTCTAATTCCATTGGATATTCAAATCATGACAGTCACGCCTACACGCCTTACTCTCTGTGGTGGTCAATTGGTCATTTAATTGATTAGCTAGATTTCACCCCACCACGCACTACCTTCCCCCCTTCCCTACTTAACTGGCGCCGTGTGGCTTAAGTCGTGGGCACTGGTCACTCTAAATTGGCTAGATGAGTCTGGCCCAGGCACTGAGATCGGTCCGGGCAGACATCGAGGCGTCGGTTCAAACGGCTTAGTCTGTCTGGGTGGATCGGACCGTCTCCGTGAAGCCTCTCCGCTAAGCTTAATTGGCTGGACCCGACCATGGGGCCCCTCTATCTGGCGCCTAGAATGTTTGAGTTGAAGCTTATGTCCGAACAAATTGGCTGGCGACTCACGAGTTGGGTTGTTTCATTTTTGTCCGTGACAATTTCCCCTTGCAAAAGACCATGCTCTGCATTGTCTCAAAACAACGGTACAAAAAAAAACAACAACCGAATTTGCTGACACACAGCTACACGTGCAAAGTTTTAAAAAAATACTTTACAACCAACGGTTTATAAATTATAAAATATATCATTAGTGAATACCACTCCAATGAGTTATCATTGACGTGCGCTCTTGCGTTATTTCAATTCATTTTATAACGACCCCTGTGCGCACTTATGCGATTCCCCTACCTGCGGATTTGCCATATCTTCTCTTCACAATTCTTATGAAAAGCACAATATAATATGATCACGATCCATGACACTTCACTGAGGAATCTCCATCCTCACTTATTGCAAATAATGCATCACTACACAAGCGACTGTATGCTCCAAGCATAACTACATCCACATGAACAAGTCTCACAAAGAAAATATGAACAAGTCTCACACAAAAAAATATGAACCATAGCCAACTGGGAATGAACCCATATCCAATCAACATAACTGTAGTCAACACATACTATCAACAAAGCACCCCGGATATGACTGACTTCCTCTGAGTTGCAGCTTGCTAGACTACACGGCTTAAATAGTCAGCTCCGACATTCTGTCGACCTGGAATGTACTGCACTCGATACCTGTAGGGCTGCAATGCCATTGCCCAACGCAGCACTCTGCATGTTTTTCAACTGCGCCTCTGCAGGAATTTGAGTGGTTGATGCCGTCTCTATCACGAACTCTTCCCATACAAGTATTTGTGGAACTTCTGCACGGCCCACACGACAGCTAAACACTCCTTCTCACCGTTGCGTACCTTCTTCACACTTTGTCAACTTCCTGCTAGCATATCTCACAGGGAACTCGACCCCTTCATGCTCCTGTAACAATACTGCACCTATTCCACCGCCTGATGCATCTGTCCGCAACAAAAATGGTTTGGACATATCGGTAGCTTCAAGATGGGACGGAACTAGTCTTTCCAACACTGTCTGCAGTGCTTGCTCTGCAGCGTCTGACCACTCGACCACTGCTGGTTTCCCTGCCTGACCAATCACTGAGAGGACTCGTGATTGCTGCGAAATTTGGAACAAACTCCCTATAGAACCCAAAAAAACCTAGCGACTCCTGACTTCTGTTTTGGTCTTTGGTCTCTCTGAATTCATCATCTTCTCCACCTTTCCCCTTTCTGGCTGCTTTGTGTCGCTTCCGACAACAAACTAGGAACTCCAGGCTTGGAAAACCAACCTGGCACTTTGTTGGTCTGGCTGTGAGATTGGCTTGTCTCAACCTCTCTAAAACTGCTCCTAGTGCCTCATATGCTCCTCCCATGTCTCGGATGCTATCAGAATGTCATCCATGAAATTCACAAACGCCTTCCAATCCGTCAATAATTTCCCTCATCACCCGAGGAAGACTGCAGGTGCGTGACCATCCCAAAAGGGAGTACTCGCCACTGGTATAGCCCATAGGATGGAGAATGCTGTGACCCCTTTGAGTCCTCACTCAAGGCTATTTGCCAGTAACCCTTGCTCAGATCTATCCTGGTGAAATACTGGCTTTTGCTTGGGCGATCTGAGCGAACGGGTCTTCCTGTTCGGTATGACCTCTCCCATCGACCTTGGTGACACTGTTCAGACGTCTATAGTCCACACAAAATTCGATGCTCACCTGACTTTTCTCACAAAGACGACGGGGCACTATACGATGATTTGGGACGGTTCAATCACCCCAAGGTCAACATCTTTTCTACTCCTCCTCGATCACTTGCTTGGTGGCATATGGGATCGGGTAGGCTTTCACATGTACGGGTTTTCTGTGATGTTAACTCCACCGTACATGTCTCTAGAGTTGTCCTGCCTGGTTTATCAGTCCGGGACGCCCTATATGTTCTAGGAGCCCCCTAACTTCCTCCTGTCTCCTAACTGTCAGCCCTTCATACAGTGACACATCCCTGTTTTACTTTCTCTGGAAACTCAGGCAACAAAATCTCCCCTTCTTCTGCTGGGTCTCCTTCACCTCCATCAATGATTGCTGCTGCGCCTATGTGCTGGGTCTCATGCTGAAATGTATTTGCGGAGCAAATTTGCATGGAAAAGTTTTGATTTCCCATTCACATCGATTGGGTAGTCCTGATCTACCTTTTCAATGATGGTGAATGGTCCCTTCCAATGCATCAGCAGCTTGTTGTGATCCGGGGGAAAGGGCAGTAAACGGGACTTGATCTCCCACCTTGAGGAATTGCTTCCTCACCTTCCTGTCATATTGCTTCTTCTGGACGACCCTAGCCTCTGCAAACTCTCCCTTGCGACCTTACATGTCTCCTCTAGTCTATTGCGTAAGCCCAAACCACATACTGATATGTGGTTTTGACTTCTTCGACTCCTGTTCTCCGGACCACAGCTCTTTGAGAATGCACACCAGTCCCGAACTGTCCGCCCATACAGCACTCAAATGGCGAAAACCCTGTGCTTTCTGAGGGCTTCCCTGTAGGCGAACAGTGCCGTGGAATGAAAGCGGTCCCAATCTGCTGGCCTTTCCTCACAGGCTTCTTTAAGATGCCTTCAGCACACCATTGAATTCTCTCCACCAAGCCATTGCATTGTGGGGGGTATGGGGTAGTGAAAAGCTGTTGTGACCCCTAGAAAGCCTGTTGAACCTCCTTCATCACGCCTGAGGTGAACTGTGACCCCCTGTCACGGGAATTTGGGTGCTGGCCCCACCCACGCGAAAAAAAGATGTCTACCAGCCCTTCAGCGACCTTTTTGCGTATTTTACGCCTTTCAATGCAACCGCTTCTGGGTATCTGGTCGCGTAGTCCACCAGCGTCAACACATACCTGTGCCACCTTTGGAACAGGCGCGATTGGGCCAATCAGATCAACAGCCACCCTCCTGAATGGTGTGTCAAATAAAGGGGGATGTTTAAGAGGCGCCTTCCTCTTCACCCCTCTTGTGGTGACCTTTGACACCGTCACAAGACATGCAGAACCGCTTGATGTCTGCCATTGCTCCTGGCAATGAAAGTCATCAAAGTTTTCGGTCACTGTTTTGCTGGTCCGAGATGACCCGCCATGAGCGACTCGTGACCCACTGACATGACAGTGTCACGAAACCTGCTGGTACCTCTAACTGAGTGGTCACCTTACCTGTTTTCCCCCTTGGTGACCCCTCGGTACAACAGCCCGCCTTTCACAAGAAATTCTGTCTCACCTCCTCTAACCTCCTGTTTCTCTCCACCTCTTGCCAACTCCCAAGACTTCACGAGCGAAGGGTCTTGTTCCTGCGCTGCCCTAAACTCATCAGGCGACACATCTATGCCTGACTTCCTTGCCGAACGACTAACGGTTTATCAACCTTTCCCTCCTTCTTGCTCCGTGTTTGAATGCTCCCCCTGTAGCATCAACAACTCAGGATCCCCTGGATCCCTTGCACCTGGAATATTTTCCAATGACCCAAATCGTGAAGGGGTTTCTCCATCACCAACGCAGCAACTCGCCTGAGAAGTAAGGGGAAACGTACTTCTATCTTAGCAACTGGAAACTCCCTCACAGTGCCATCGATTAGAGAAACAGGTCTGGATTTGCCCTGTCAAATCCCCTTTCTCGACCAGCGTTGTTCTTTCTACCCGCATAAAACAACCAGTGCCCTCGTAACATTTTCCCCCCTCTGCTGGCCAATCACCCTTCTTCCACTGGTAACGAACCACTCAGCCTAGTGCCCCCATCCCTGACACTGACTGCTGTCCAGTGCTAGCCATAGGCTGCACTCCACCCTCTTCAGACTGAATCCCTTTTGGTTCCACGCAGGTCGTTTCCCTTGACGACCCTTATCCACCTCTTGCAAGGCTGCGGGCCTTCTGGAACCTCATGGACAATCCCTCGCCACATGTCCCTTCTTGTGACAAATGAAACCCCTAATGTCCCTTTGCCTTCCTTCTGCCCCACCACGGGGGTTTGCGACTTTGCGGGAAAACTCTCCTAGTCTCCTTGCACTCTTCTCACCTGTGCCTAGCACCTGTTTCTCCTGCACCTTAGTCCCCAAACGTGCCTCTCTATACACCTCTGCGAACTTCAACAACTCTCCTGCTGTCTCTGGCTGTCTCTCTTTCAATGTATGGTTAACTCAGGGCCGCAACCTGACAAAATCTGTTTCTTCATAACTAGCTCTTTCAATTCAGCGAACTCCTTTTTCGTCCCACTCAACTCTAACCCCTTCCAAAATAGTGACTAAACGTGCACCAAACTGTGTGTACGTCTCACCTGCTTGTAATTTAGCGAACGAAATTTCTTCCTGAACCCCTCCTCTGTGAGGTCAAATCCTTTCATCAACGATTCCTTCACAGGCCGAAATCAGACTGTTGTTCCGCTGGTAACGCAGTGAAAATTTGTAATGCCTTACCCGCAATAGCGCTGACAAAAAGACTGCCCACTCTTCTGAAGGCCAACCCTGACTGGTCGCAAACGTTTCGAAACGACTGATGTATGCATCAATCGAATCGGTTCCTTCAGAGAATTTTGGCAACTTGGGTCGGGGGGCATAGCTGCGCACAGAGTCACTGGAGACTGAACTCCCTCCTCGGTGGTCCCCCCTTTGTATTCTCACTTTCTCTTTAACCTAATTGAACCTTTGTCTTTCTGTTTCCTGCGTTTCCCTAGCTTTAATCCTTTCTGTTTCCTGCTTCATTCTTTCTGTCTCTGCGCTTCCTTCATTCTTTCTGTTTTCCTGCGTTTCCCTAGCCTGATTTCATTAGCCTGAATCCTTAACTTTCTGTTTCCTGCGCCTCTACTGCGATACGGCGTCTTTCCGCACGTTCATCTCTTTCCATCTTTTGCTGGTTTTCAACGAATGCTCGCAACTCATCTCCTGAGTAACCTAGATCACGAGCGACGCTCACAAGTTTTTTCAATAGGGGTGTTCTTTTCTTCCGCCATTATATCTTCCTCTTTTTTTTTTTTTTGAACAAGACTTTACTACTACGACAGCCAAACTGGTTTTTACCGACACGGTGGGCGTAAATTTACAATCCTATGAATGATAATATTAGCTTGGGACAACGTAATTAGTTTTAAAGACGCCAGCGCCTGACCCAACTATGAGCGCGAATTATAGGCAATCTGTGGGGAAATAAGTACTCTGGGGCTGAAAAGCCAAGCCTGTATTAACTATCTTGGAAGCCCAAAGCCCAAACCTAGTATTTAAAATATTTGGGAACATACAGTAAGGATTAGGATGTCTTAGGGTTACAATACTTGAATCCCACCAGCTTCCCTCTGAGAAGTTGAACAATTATAATAAATGGGCCAGAATATCCTGGCAGGCTCGCCAATAATTGTCAACCCCGGGTGATGTCGATGGAGAAGGACTAGCGCACAGCCCAAACACACTCACACTTGCTTACGAATCTCATTCATATATCATGCATTCGTCACATCAAACCACTAGTAAAGTCAATAACTTTACTACACATGATCATAGAACGAAACATCAATGCATATGGAATCAAATGAAATAAAACATTCTCTCTTTTCCCGAACTTCACAAAATCATTTATCTAAAACATCATTAACTAACCCGGGTATAAATGGATTTCTACTTTACCTGGGCCCGGTGATTTAACTATTCACGAATCACTGTCTTTTTTTTTCCTTTTTTTTTTTTTTTCAAATGTCACTTTCACAACACGACACAACTGCTGGCACTGGTGTTTGGTCTGCTTTTCACCGGTCAGCTGGACTGCTGGCACCGGTCAGGCTGGACTGCTGGCGTTGGTCAGGTTGGACTGCCGATGAAAGTGGCGCTGGCCAAGTTATGAGGTCGAACCGCCGGTTTTAAAATAGAAAAATGACTATCAACATCGATCTGTTCTCCTTTCTTTCTTCTGCATTAACGCATTGCACTCTCTCTCTCTCTCTCTTCTAGTCCCGCCTTATCAAAAGGACATGGTTGCTTTTCTTCTTTTTTTTTTTTCTTTTCTTTCTTTTCTCTTCATTAGTTAGCAACTCTCTCTTTCCACATCTCTCTTTAGTCCTCCTCTGCAGACTATCTCATGCTAATCTCCAACTTGGTTCTCTTCTTCCTCCCCTCATCTCTCTCTCTGCCCTCTCTCCTGCAGAGCTTCCACTCCGAACCTCTCTCTCTCTCTCCCTGTTCGTTCTCCCCCCGTTCTCCCGTTCTCTCACTCTCAACCTTCTTATTCCGTTCCGATCTGTCCAAAAGGGCGAGTACCATTGGTCAGTATTTTTACCCCTGATACCCGAAAATTATCTCCCTCTAATTCCATTGGATATTCAAAAACATTGACAGTTCACGCCTACACGCCTTACTCTCTGTGGGGGTCAATTGGGCATTTAATTGATTAGCTAGATTTCACCCCCACCACGCACTACCTTCCCCCCTTCCCTACTTAACTGGCGGCCGTTGGCTTAAGTCGTGGCACCCGTCCACTCTAAAAATTGGCTAATGATCTGGCCAGCCTGAGATCGTCCGGCAGACATCGAGGGGTCCGTCAAACGGCTTAGTCTGTCTGGGTGGATCGGAAACCCTCTCCGTGAAGCCTCTCCGCTAAGCTTAATTGGCTTTGGGCCCGACCCATGGGCCCGTCTATCTGGCGCCTGAATGTTTGAGTTGAAGCTTATGTCCGAACAAATTGGCTGTCGACTCACGAGTTGGGTTGTTTCATTTTTGTCCGTGACAAAGACCAAGCTTGATGTTAGCGACAATACTGATACAACTGTCCACTCTCGAAGCCATAAACTGCTCAAGCATTCACTGACCTGGGATCCATGGTTAGCACTGGGAGATCCAAACCAGAAACCTTTCCCAGGGCAGCACAGACGACCACAGCCCTGTGCAGATTGAAACCAAGGGCAGCACAGACGACCACAGCCCTGTGCAGATTGAAACCAAGGGCAGCACAGACGACCACAGCCCTGTGCAGATTGAAACCAAGGGCAGCAGAGACGACCACAGCCCTGTGCAGATTGAAACCTGTGTGGAAGGACAAGAAACCTGTGTGGAAACACAAGATCAGTGTCCGACGTGAAATGGTATATTCCACCATCCTGAGCGCATGGTAGACATGGACCCTCACGACGCATGTGGAAAGAAGAATCCAACCCATGGACATGAGATGTTACTTTAAGATGTCAGACATCAGGTATCAGATAGACGGATCATATCACCTGTCAAACAGTGCCTCCAACCAGCAGGCAACAGGCAGGATCCTACGAAGATCTACTGACGTCAGTCAAGATCAGTAGCAAGATCCAATGGCCTTTTTTTTTTTTTTTTTCAAAACCTGTGTTTACCTTTTTCACTACTGTTGACCTCATGTGTCACCTGTATTTATCCCTTTTCATCCCTTTGACAGTGTTCCGTCATGTTTTACTTCGTCTTCACTCTGTGATACTTTTTCCTTTAAAAAAAAAAAAAATTACGCGTTTTCATCTGTTCATTTCGTTTTCCACTACTTTTTTTTTTCTACGTATTTTATCTGTTTCATCCCTCTCACTAGTTTTTGCTGCGTGTCGCTTGTACTGGACATTAAAATCTTAACACAATTTCACCTTCTTTTTTGCACTATTTTTTACATTTCCATCTGTATTCTACTTTTTCAGTCTTAAAAAAAAAAACACTTCTTATTTCATTTTACCTTTTCTCATTATGTTTTGGGCATTTTCACCTATATTATGCCTTTTCCGCCACAGAGAACTAATAAATGCCGCTTCTAACTCACTTTCGCCCTCAAACAAGTTTTCGGGCGAAAGTGCCCTAGAAGCGGCATTTATTAGTTCTCTGACAAGTAAGACTTCAATAACCAAAAAATAACGATTATCTACAAACATACATACTGTGTAGGATTATCCGTTTTCAATACTAATTTACTAAACTTTTCAGATTTTAGTTTTTGTTTAATCCTGTGTTTTTCCTGATCATTTTCAATAACATCATTTTCACGCAAACATTCATCAAATGAGTCTCTGTCTTTCATGTGAAATAACACTACAGTCTTTAACTGTTCTCTAAAGTCTTTTAAAACCGAGTTATATTTCTGACATAAAATCCACACACTTATCCCAGCATGTCTTCCGCTGAAAGCTAGTTTTGATAGAGTGTTTCTCTTTTTGACTATGTCTCTTTCTGCTGAACAGTCATCTATAATAAATAGTGTCTGTGTTCCCTTAAAAAAATTATAAAAGTATTCTAAACACTCACTTAGCTTATTGGTGGGGTCAATTAAATATATTTTGTCATCCGTCCATATAAACCTTCTATCGTGATATGCTTTGTTCCATTCAAGTGTTGGACAGAAAATCACAATATGATCAAAATTATAACGATAAACTGTTTGTAATAGGTCGAGGATAAATATTGTTTTCCCACAACCAGTTTGTCCGCAAATCAATGAACAATGAGGAGTTTTTGTCATAAAGTTTAACTGCTTCATAGTTTTATAACAGGATTTAATCTAATCCAGTTATTATGTTTATCATACTCTCTGTCAAAACTTCTTCAGTGTAATAAAACCCTATAAGGCCTAAACGTGTAAGATTAATCCAATTCAGTTCTGTAAGATTGTTTCTATTTAAACTAATATTGATTTTGTTGCTTGTTGTTATGACCTTAATATCCTCACCATTGTGAAGAACGACGATGGTAACTTTAAGGCGGTCAACGTCTAAGTTTTGCCAGCTAATTAGAATTCCTTTTAAAAGGACGTCACTGACGCCCACAGCTCCA
Organism: Conus ventricosus; assembly: GCA_018398815.1. NCBI lineage: Eukaryota > Metazoa > Mollusca > Gastropoda > Neogastropoda > Conidae > Conus > Conus ventricosus. The sequence goes on along the minus strand of CM031599.1, from coordinate 5,668,460 downwards.
TTCCTCTCCTCATCTTTTAAGACAGAAATTTCAAATATCATTGTGAACGTGTCTCCTAATTTCATTTGTGGAAAGAACTGTAATTTTGTAGAAGCGTCCTTTAAAACTGTTTCTCTTCTGTGGAGGATGTACTGTTTATTTCCATACGGCGTTATTTCAATCTCTTTCCGACTATTGTCGTCCGGCATAAGACTTACATGTAAAGGGCCAGAGTTGAATGCTTTTCTAAAACTTTTTTGACGGCTAAAAAATGTAAATGGGCTTATGAATTCAAATTTTATGTCCCATTCTAAATATGGTTCCAAGTGCCATTTGAGGTCAGGTTTTCGAGCTATTTTATATTCATACTGGCCAACATTATTTGCTTCTAGATTGCGCAGTTGCTCTAGTTTAGGAAACTTTTTGTTGTCGCCAACCTCTTTGCGTTTATAATCACCATCTTTAGTGTACTCAAACCCATACAAAGCGCCTATCTCTCCATTCTGTTCAAAGTCCGCAGCGTCTGCAAGGTCTTTTAATTCTAAAGTTATACACCTTACAGGTGCTAATGTAACTCCCGGTTCTTCTGGCCCACGCGACATTTTTTAGTACAACTTATTATTTTATTTCCAAAACAATGTGCAGGTTATCACATTTTACGACTTTCCCCGTTTTGTCTGTGATCTTTATATTAAATGATCCAACCCTCCCACAAACTAATCTTTTAAACTGTAAATTAGGGAATTGTATAATTTCATAATCGCAATATGCAGCTTTCCCTGATGGAAGAGCTCTTAGAACAGTTGAGGGCCTTCCATCATATAAGTTTTCATCAGTGCTCAGCTCATCCAAATGAACATAGAGTAATGAATATAATGCAAGATCGAGCGGACTTTCCCCCTCATAAGTAGTTTTGTCTGGCGTAACACTAAAACTATGAAAGTCCCGATTGTTAGTTGTAAAGCCTAACATTTTAGCTAGCTCTTTATCAAAATAGTAACATACTTCTTCTTTTTTCAGGCTTGAAGGTCAACATTGTTTTCAGATTCGCATTGTTAAGTTTGAGAGTAATGTCGAATTACTCATTGCTTCTTTTAGTGAGCAAAACCCATAATAACCATCAGGTATTGTTAACTGGCTAATTTTGGTCCCTGATTTGTCAATTTTTAGAATCTTATTATTCTCCTTGGATTCGGTTATATTAAACCATACGACTTTGTAAAATATTTCATGAAGCGCAACCATTTTGGTTCCGCAATCGTTCTTAACAGCATGTTCTAAAAACGAAGGACGGTCTTGGGTTGTAATTGTTACAAACATTTTTAAACGAAATAAAAAATAAAAAAAAAAAGGCATTCAAATAATACTGATGCAAAATATTCTGTTGGGCCGCACTACAATCTTAAAAATATAGCAACTGACGCCCTCAACATTTCTGTGACTTCAGTCTGTCGCCTTTCAAGTAAAGGTGGGTACTCCATTGGACAAATATCTTAACCCCCCTATTAAAAAAAGACTACATCCCAAAATTTTTGGTTTAGTCATCCGATGCAGTTTATCAGAACCAGTTAAACTTTGCTGTGTTTTGTGCATCAACTGGGTGTGGAGTGTCGTATGCTGATCATTTAAATCATCCTGATCCTTGGTGAGGTCAGTGTACAGATTTCATTTCTATTACACCTTCAGACGTATTTTGACTGAACTGCAAGCGCCATTACCAAATGACAAACTGTTTAATCCATTCAACAACAGATAGACATGAAGGCTTTTGAAAGGATTTGTAACGAATTCAATATTAATGTTAAGGAAGACTTTAGACAAAAGTTGGATCGTAATCATGGTCTAGGCACCCCTTATTTTTGGGGGCGTGCACAGAAAGTAAAACCTATGACTGGCATCCTCCTTACAACATCTTTCTCTTCAGGCGCAGGTGTTCACCTCGGGTCCATAGAGCAAGAGCATAAAACATGCATGGACAACATTTATCTTAGACACTTCTAAGGGCCTATAACAGAAAGAGCGGGGAATAGAACGGAATAAACGCTCTATTCGTACTTACGTTTGGTGTTTGCTAGGTTCGCAAAAGGCACAACGGAGAATCGAGCATAACTGATCTTTCTACTGGTTTTTGATGCACAAACCAATATTAGCAAATTTAGAGGACCGCCATTAAATTCTACAGTAGATTTACCTTCATGCAAAAAAGGTACCAAGGATGTTTTACATACGCCAGATCAAAAGTTGACTTTGCTGTTGGCGCTGGCTTATACATGCTGCCTTCTGACCTCAGACCCAGATAGGTACAATATTTAATAATACTAAAATAATGAAATCCTTGTGGCAGTGAATGAACCGAAGTCGGAAAAACCGACATAAATTCTGAGCCAGTAATATTACAAACAATAAAAAACCCGATGACCCCCCAAGATTAAGTCATCCAATCCCTGAGTCCAAAGCCCAAAGACTGTTGAAGTAAAAAATAATGACCCTGACTATGATAAGGACAGCACTTGATGTTGGAGTTATCTGGCCTAGATTCATTGGTCTTTATCTTACCAATAGTAACGACTTTTTAAGACAGGCTAATGCCCTTAAGTGCTTCGGCAATAAGCCCAACTACTTTGGCTTGCGGTAGGACAAAAGCCCAGCTAACGACGCCCCTAATATACCTGGTTAAAGAGTCTATAGCTTTTTACCAGCTAATTTTTTTTAATAAACTCGCCAAGATGCAAGCTGTTTTTTTCCCATGATTTATCAGGCGGCGATGGAGGCGATGGGCGGTGGAGGCATGGACTTGACCACCGCGCTGTTATAGCATCACTAGTGTACTTATTGCAAAATCCTAAGGCCGTTTCATAACACTGCTAATGTGACACCTGTTTCTAAAACAGTGTTCTATTCGTTCTGCTGAGTGTGTTTTCATATAAAATTTCATATGATAGTTCTCTTATTCTGCTCCACTTGAGTTCGGAATTGTTCTTGGATAGCAGACTACACTTCTGTGTTGCTGATTCTTTCTTTACTGAGATCTTTTTGGTCTTTGTTTTATTCTTTCTTTAACATCGCGCCTAGTTGGCGTCGTCAGCCTCAGCGAGTTTTTTTTCTCTTTGCTCTATATCCTCATTTAGTTTTCATCAGTTCTGCTAAATATTTTTTCATTCATCTCTGATTATTCTTAAGGCAGTTATTAACGGCTGCTATTTCTTGGTAGCGGCGGATCTTCTTTGAGTTTTAATGCTGTTTCTTCTTCTCTAAAGTGTTTTCTGTTCTATTGTAGTTATGGTATTTAGTTGTTGCGTCTACTGTTTGGACCTAAAATTCTTTAAGTTCTAGTTTGCATTTGGTTATTGTTGGGAGTTTTAGTAGCGGGTTTGAAGTTTTGCAGCTGTTCTCTATCGTGATTTTGGTTTTAACAATGCTAAGGCGATTTCGATCTCCGCCTAAGTCTTTGTTTATTGTAGTCATGCCTACAAACTTTGATGGGTTCTCGTTTATTGTAAGCTGAACAGTTTTTTATCGGTCGGGGCCGATTTTTACAAACACTATGGGCATCTTTTAGTTCAAAATCATTAGGGTCTTAAAGCCAGGAGGTTGTATATCTAAACTTGTGTAAAAAGCTCCCGACCGCACTTTCTGTTAATTCATGCCGCAAGAGAACGTTGAGACGATGTTCTACTTCAGGAGCCCTTTCATCTCATGTCGTCTCCAGGATCAAAACTAATCTTCTCATCTCAATGCCTGCCATATTTTGTAAATAATTAAATTTTTATTTTGTTTTATAATAGCCAGAGCTATGGCTCGATTCTTAACCCGCATAGAAAAAACTGAAAGAGCCCCGTGGCGTGAAGGTGAAATAAACGCGGAATTTACTGTTCCAAAATATTCATCTACATGATGCGGATCAAATTCTTACTGTTCAGATTCCCAGACCGAGGAGCGGATGAAGTGATTGTGCCAGGCTCTGCTCACGACTTACTTTTAAAGTTGAACTCGCTCAACAAACAGACCCAACAGAACAGTGGTCAGAATCTGGGAGGGGCAATCGTTAAGAACATTTCTATATTATCTTGAGGGGCAAGAAATTTTTTCTTTACACAATTCAGACATATTTTTAACTATTCTGATCTTTGGCTAACCGCGAATGAAAGGGATGATCTTTGCGTTTCAAGGGAATTGACATTGAAGAAGCACTAAAACTTAGAATAGACGCCGAACTCGACGCAAATGTTAAATGCAGCAAAAAAGTCTCTAGCTCTAAATTTTGCATATGGAAATCGCTTTTCCAATCCCTTAGATTTTGGAGTTGTTAAAAGCGAATGCCCATACTTTCAAGAGCATTCAAGACAGATTGTCATACGAACTAACCTTGAATGAATACAAACGTTGTTATTGTATCTAAAGACACGAATGGGGGCCCAAAAATAACAGTACAGCATTTTGAATCTCGTTTGAGTTTGACGTTGTTAGGCAACCTGACTTAGCGAGGCTGATCCAGCATCAATTTAAGTCAAAAATTAGCATTATTACGAAGGAGGTGCGTCATCATTCAACATATCCCAAAAGCAGGCAAGACGCTATATGGTATTTTTAATCTTAGTGTCACCGTAAGATCACTTAAAGGTATTTTATTGCTGTCTTGTGAAGATGAAGAAACCATTCCCAAGGCTAGTGAAATTTTTAATACAACAATTACGAAAGTTACAATGTTCGCATTGATGGTAGTCCTACCAAATCTATGCTAGCGGGCTTAGACCTGATCAGCATTTTGACGAAATAAGAAAATTGTTTGGGGGGTGGGAGGGGTCGTATAGTCCAACAGCAGACCTGTGTTCTAAGATCTACACCTTCACCAGTGTTAGGCTGATGATTATTTAACAACAAAAATCGGTTTATGGATTGACTAAGGTCAACCGAGGTAATCAGTTGTATGGAAGTGGGAGAAGGGGTTAAAGACGTAAAAAAACATTCAAATTGATAAAGAAGAAGAAGCTGATAACCGCTTAATGTACTTTTTGTTTTTATTAATTGATACACAGTGAATATTAAAGATAACAGATTAGAACATATACAATACTAAATTATTTTTTATTTTAAAAAAGCATGTCTGTTCGCATTATCCAAGGAGTACCTAAAGAAGAGATAGTAGGCAACTCTGCTGCTATAGAAGGCAACATCGACTCCAAGACCGTCTCTGCAGCTGTGGGAAAGCCCTGAAGTAAAACCTTCAGATTAACCAACATTACACAAATGCAACAAAAACTAGAGCAGGACCTTTCAAATACAGCAAAGCCAAACGAAGGTATTCTGCTGCCTTTTAATGCTGTTACCTATGTTAATACTGGAGCATCGACTATTCGTGCTCTATCAGAGGGACAAGCGTTGGTCTCTTAGCAACAGGCGTAGGTGCACCGCAGTTTTAAACCTCTAGGCGGTTTGTCTTTAGCTCTTGGCCTGTGTTCATTAGCTGTGGTGCTGCTAGCAAAAATTAAAAACTAAACTCCAAAAGCACACAGCATGGTTCAACTATAACAGCTAAACTTAGTTCCTTTAAGCTGTTTAATAAATAAGCACTAGCTGACTCAAACATCACGGATGAAGAATTTAGTCTTTTACAGGCCGATTTTGATGACTACAAAAGACAAAGTTTGTTTCTTAAAAGAAAGGAAAGGCAACTTTTTTCAGCAGCCAGACACTGAGCAGATAAAAAGGAATGTTTAAAAAAAGTAAACGAAACATTAAACTCTGTTCTAAACAGCTCACATTAACAAACGCCAAAGGGTGTTTATACTTTAGTTTATGAGTCCAAGCGCAAAAGACCGTTGATATCGATTCTGTTTTAAGACGACCAGGAGTCGTGTATTTTTTTTAATTTTTAAAAAAATATTTTGAGTTAGAAAAGAAACTCAGCATGGATAAGATATATGTAGGTCCAGACGAATTGTTTGAAGCAATGCGTAAGGAAGAATATTTATCAAAAAACTTTAAATGATATTGCTAGTTGTTATTGATCCAGCAAAAGTACAGGCAAGTGTTGTCAAGCTATTTTCAAGTTCCAAGTAAACTGACAATAGACCCGCCAGTTAAAGTAATGTTAGCTGTTTTAATCGACTATGTAACAATAAATGAAGAAATTTTAGAAATCTGGGTCTCAACTAAACAACAGGGCTATTCTTTCTCATAATGACTTAACACCCGGTTGGGCAGGACGAACTGTTACACAGTTTGATGTTTGGGCCCGGGAAAGGGCCCAAATGAGAGGTTGGTTGGTTTAGAGGGCGAGTTTAGGTATAGATTAAACAGGTAAGTATGCGCCGATTGTAGGCGGGTTACATTCCACTCCAGATTAGTTGCAAAAGGCAGTTTTAACTAAGGGTACAGAGACAATGTTTATGTGGGGTGTGTTTCGCAAGGGGTGCATCGCCACAAAAAGGGGAGAGAGTGTAATATCACCCTTCATCAATGATTTAACTTTAGTGGAATATCCTTTCCTGTCAGTATAGACCAAATTTATTAGTTTGAAGAACAAAAACAAACCCAATAACTGTTAATTGTCTAACATGGGATGAGGAAACACAAATCTACAGCCCATTTTAAAGTGTCAAGAACAGTCCAACGATTGGCGAGCCAGCAAAAGCCATGTTGACTTACTGCTGATGCTTTCACCAGCGGGGCTCCCGCATTACACATTGATACGAACCATGAGTAGATTATTGAGGCATACTTCAAGCTTTTCCATAAACAAGAATTCTGCAGAAAATGTTTAAAAAGGGAAATTCCATTCTGCTCCAGCGCGCTTGAACATAAGAAACATTGTAGCAGCCAGTTGACTGTAATACAGAACTAATTACGCCCCCAGAGGAGTAAAGTTAGTTTTAAGAACTGGAAACGGATGCAAATTCCCCATATGTTGTTTACGCAGACTTCGAGTCACTTATTGTTCCTTTAAAGGGCCAACCCCACAGAAACTTCTAAAACAGACAAAAAGAGTAATCGTCAGATTTTTCATTTGCCTTCGTTATTGTCAGGTCGGATGGCGCTCATTCAACGCCAGAATATATAGAGGACCAGATGCGGGCAACATACTTCTTAGAACGCATGCAGCAAGTGCTTTAATGATTGTTCTAATAATCTGAATTTATCTGAAATCATGATGACCCCAGAAGCCCAAAAACAGTATGACTCAGCCACTCCCCTGTTGGATTTGCGGTTTAGAACTAATGCCTAACAGTGAGGAACCAATCCGACAGTAAGAGACCATGATCACATTAGTGGAAAGTTCAGAGGAGCAGCACACAGTAAATGCAATCTTCAACTAAATGTTTGAACCAAAAACATGGAAGTGCCCATATTCTTTCACAACTTGCGAGGTTACGCTCTCACCTTATAAAGCAAGCAGTAACCGACGCCTTCAGGGGAGCATGCATCGCACAGTCATCAGAAAAATACATGTGTTTCACTTTAAATAACATGTCTTTTTTATGACTCTATTGCAGCACATGATGGGTTCAATTTGAGTCGTGGCTATTGTCCTTAAAGTCCTGCCAATAACGGAAGAATATTTGACTCAACTCTCGTTAGAAAGGGCGTTTACCCTTATGGTACATGAGCAGTTGGGAAAGGTTTGACGAAGATACACTTCCACCTAAGGGGCGTTCTTTTCTAGTCTTAGAGGAAAGGAAATCAGTGATTCGATTACCAGCATGCTCAAGATGCGTGGCAGAAGTTTTGAGTGTAAAACGATGGGAGACTATCATGATTCATACTGATGGTGATACATGTTTTTTGGCGGATGTCTTTGAAAATTATAGAAAGACCTGCAGAACATTACGCCTGGATCCCGCGCATTTACATTTCTGCGCCCGGGTTTGAGTTGGGGATGCTTTCTTAAGTTTACTGGAGTAAAGATTGATTTATTGTCTGACCTACCAATGATTCAGATGATTGAAAACGGATTTGGGGGAGAATTAGTATGGCGTCGCACCATTACTGTAAAGCAAAAACAAATACTTGGACGACTATGATCCAAAAAAAAGGTCTAACTATCTCATGTATTTAGATGCAAACAATCTGTATGGTTGGGCTATGGCCAATCGCTTCCATTACGCAACTTTAAATGTACAGGGGGCAGTACAAATAATATTCAAAAAGCATTAAAGTGGTTGGCAGTTTGACGCCCGATCGACATCAGGGCTATATTCTTGAAGTTGATTAGAATATCCTCATGAACTCCTTTACCTGCATAATGACTATCCGTTAGCAGCAGAAAGTCCCAAAGATGGCGAAACAGAGCCGCCCAAACTTGTGCCTAATCTTCGAGGTAAAAAAAATTATGTTGTCAATTTCAGACTTCTAACAATTTTATTTAAGACATGGTTTGAAGTTTTTTCAGTGTTCATCGTATAATGCTTTTTGATCAAGAACAGTTCATGAAACCATACATCATGAAAAACACTGGATCTCAGAACTAATCCACAGATGCTTCAGAAAAAAGACTTTTTCAAGCTGATGAACAACAGCTGTTTCGGAAAGACTATGGAGATCCGCACAAGCGAAAAAATGTCAGATTGGTCACCAGAGAGAACGAAGCAATTAAGGCTTTTTAAAA
>CM031599.1:5651940-5654440 GCA_018398815.1 Conus ventricosus | reverse complement strand
GTGATACTTCAAATGCAACAGAACAAGCTGTTCTATCTGTCTCACAGTTGATTGCCTTTAATTGCAAGCAGTTACGCAGACTTTCTACCTTTCAGAGGCACAACCAAAAAAAGTGAACACCCCTGCCCTCTCTACTTGAGCTTAAAAGTTCATGCAGAGACAAGAAAACGAGGGCTAGTTGATACACTCTTTGCTCTTGGTTTGGGAATTTCATATGACAGAGTTCTATCAATTTTCTTCAGAGATTGCTGACCAGGTCTGCAGCAGTTTTGAGCGAGCAGGAGTCGTCGTTCCTCCACAGATGCGAAAAGGTGTTTTACTACTGCTGCATTTGATAACATCGACCACAACCCCAGCTCTATGAAGCTGTTGACTCATTCCATGGGACAAGTGTGTCTTTGACTCAACACAGAAAAGCAGAAGAAGAAGGAAAAGAACAAGATGCCCTAGTGCCACGTAGTAAAGATACACCAGCAGAAAAGAGAACTATTCCACAGCTTCCATTTCAGTATACGGCCATCCATGCCTGTGCCATGTCCAGGAAAGGAACAGACTGCGCCATATCTAACCAGGACCCTGTAAACCTTGTATCAGTACTGACACAGAAAATTATGAGACTGAGTATGCATGGCTGAGGCATGTATAGTGTCCGTGGAGACAGCACCAATTTCTGACAAAGACTTATCTCATGGGCTGCTAACCATGCTTCATGCCAACCTTCCTTGCATCTTCCTGTGGCAGATTCCTCTCTCTTACCTTTGATTTTAGAGAATGCTCATTCGCCTGCGCTTGTCAAACATGTGATGGGGCTGATCAAATCAACAGTGGAGTACTTGAATCCCACACAAAAAACCAGTCATTGCTGCTGATCAGCCTCTGTATGCTTAGCAAAAGAGATACAGTGGACATGGCCTGACACTACGGAGAACAGAATTGCGTTTCTTATGCTTGGAGGACTGCACATTGAGATGTCTGCTTTCAAAACTCTGGGTGACTGGCTGAACGGATCTGGGTGGACAAGCCTTCTCACAGCTGCTGGCATTGCTAATCTGGTGTGGCTGACTCGTTCCTAAAGGCCTCCCATGTCACCAGAAACCAGGCCTGCACACCAAGTCACTGCAGCGCGTGTATATCTTACAACAGCGAGCATTCCAAGCATACAAGGAAGTCAATCCTGCTGAACAGTCCCACTGGTATACAGGAATGGCAGGACAGAAAATCAAAAGAGCAGCCACAGTTCAAGTACTGGACACTTGTACTTCACGTTCAAGTCACCACCTGCAATGATTTATTCACTTCGTGCTGGCAAGTTTGTCAAATACGTGGAACGTTTGTCAAAGCTGATGCCCTGGTGTTTGCATTGGACCACAAAAACTATGCCCGGTGGTTGTCTGTCCACTTCGTGACATGGTGCAGCTGAACAACATCCACACCTGAAATCTTCCATGAATTTTGCTCAGGATCCTTTGTTGTCAGGAAAACGCAACGCAAGTTTTCAAGCATTGCCATGGATCAACTGCACGAGCAGTGCAATGCACTCATCCAAAGGGCGAAGGTGGAGCAGTGGGTTTAACCAACAACCAAATGCTTTGCGTCGTTGGATGATAGCAGGACCAGAAATTTCTCGTATGCTTGATGATTTCGAGAAGCATCTGCAAGCTAGTGAACCCACACAAAATACACATCAAGAACAACAACCAGCTGTTCAGTACACTTTGCAAAGCAAGTGAATGCAGTTTCACTAGTTTTGAGGAGAAGGCAATCCATTTTCAGAAGACAGTGGGTATCTGTTTGCTCTTGATACCAAAGACATCATGAAGAAGACGTTGTGTCCACTGTCTACACCATCCACGAACTTTCATAGAGGAACGTTTTGAAAGCGTTCACAGCCAGTCCAATGCCCCTATTCGGAAAAATAAAACTTCCTCTTTTTTCAAATCAGAAGTGCAAGCCCAGCTCCATTTTGAAAGGCACTGTGACAGCTTTGAAGAACGACTGTTCGTTTTCCAGGTTATACATTTCTTGTCAGTCAAGAAACGGCAACCTTGATGAATTTTTCAAACATGAAAACCAAGCCTGGCCACCAGCACTTTCCAAACTTGGTCAGCTGAGATCAGGATCCAAAGCTGATTTGATCTCCTGCCTTCAAGCCCAGAAACCTACAAGTATGTGTTCATCCTCAGACACTGCTGAAGTTCCTCCTGCAGTTGCTGACGAATTTGCATTTGATGGTGCAGCCCTTCTTCAAATGTTGTCACCAAAGTTGACAGCTACTTTTCAGGAATATGTGGATGTGTGTGTGTGTGTGCATGTGTGTATCTGTGTGGTGTGTGTGTGTGTGTGTGTGTGTGTGTGTGTGTGTGTGTGTGTGTGTGTGTGTGTGTGTGTGCGCGCGCGTGTGTGTGTGTGTGGTGTGTGTGTGTGTGTGTGTAACTCCCTCTCCCCTCTTCCTTAGTTGTGCTAATCCTCGTTCACATTTTCATATTTAAATGTTATTTCT
>CM031599.1:5634440-5646940 GCA_018398815.1 Conus ventricosus | reverse complement strand
GGCGACACAGGCTAGTCCTGTCGTCACTGCTGATGCCATCTGCCGCGTAAGCGTCTTCTGCGGGAAATGCCACCTCCCAGCAGGAATGGTCGATGACGACGATGTCGCCGCGACTGAGCAACAAGGATCAGGACAGGCACGACAGAGTAGCAGGGAGGGAAGTGAGTGGGCAAGTGGCACCGTCTCCTCTGGTGGGCTGCCTCAGCACTGCCAGGTGATGCTGACGGCATCGGCACACTGCAATAATCAGGTAGGGCAAGTCTTGCTCCCATAAGAAAACCTAACATAGACTATTGCTTATTGTTTACTGTTCCCTGCCTCATTTTATTTTCTGCTGTGTTGGGGGTTCAGACAGGACGCGGCCCGGATGGGGATGTGCACGGAGGCAGCGACATGAGCGGCCTGGGAATAACACCAGAGGGGGAATGAACAGTGGTAACAGGGTTCACCAGGTGGCTAGCTGGCTCCACATCGCCGTCTCTTTTCATCTGTTTCTAGCTTTGCTTCCCCTCCATTTTCCACTGAGTTAGTATACTCGTTTGTATGATGCTATGTTGATTCTGCCTTTTGTTATCAATGTGGGATCCTGCCTTTTGTTATCAATGTGGGATTCTGCCTTTTGTTATCAATGTGGGATTCTGCCTTTTGTTATCAATGTTGGAAAACGATTAAAGAAAACAACAACAACAACAACAACAACTGCCGCCTCTGGGCGAGCCGGACGACAGTAGATGGCAATTTGAAAGGACGTCGAGTCACTGTGGCGGCGTTCGGATTCTGCTGTCTGGTGAAATTCGCGGAACATCTTACTGTTTTCTACTGAAGACGAGTGGCCAAGTCGTGGAGTCGGTGCGAGTCCCATTCGAGTCAGTAACTCTACGACTAAGCTTCCTTCATCATACCCCAGCGTCAGCCAGGCCCGAGAGATACAGACACTTTTCCATTTTGGTCCTCAGGGAAGTTGAGATCAAGTTTCTTAGAGACGCATCTGCCGGGTGGACGAAGCTTGACAGTGTGGTCCCAGTCCTCCTAACAGAGCCCACAGCATGCATGAAACGTGTGCAGGGGGAATGGCCAGGGCTGAACTATCCTACACCTCAGTGACAATGCCTGGGGTGGTTGAACAGGGCTAACTATCCTACACCTCAGTGACAATGTCTGTGGTGGAACTATCCTACACCTCAGTGACAATGCCTGTGGTGGAACAGGGCTGAACTATCCTACACCTCAGTGACAATGTCTGTGGTGGAACTATCCTACACCTCAGTGACAATGTCTGTGGTGGAACTATCCTACACCTCAGTGACAATGTCTGTGGTGGAACTATCCTACACCTCAGTGACAATGTCTGTGGTGGAACTATCCTACACCTCGGTGACAATGTCTGTGGTGGAACTATCCTACACCTCAGTGACAATGTCTGTGGTGGAACTATCCAACACCTCGGTGACAATGTCTGTGGTGGAACTATCCTACACCTCGGTGACAATGGCTGTGGTGGAACTATCCTACACCTCGGTGACAATGGCTGTGGTGAAACAGGGCTGAACTATCCTACACCTCAGTGACAATGGCTGTGGTGGAACAGGACTGAACTATCCTACACCTCAGTGACAATGGCTGTGGTGGAACAGGGCTAACTATCCTACACTCAGTGACAATGCCTGTGGTGGAACTTGAAACTCGCCAACTTTCAGCCGCAACACTGACCACCGCACCACAGGGATGATTTTAAATTTTAAAAAATAATTAAAGAGAAAAAAACCCCCACCACTGGGCATTAACGGACACACAGCACTCTTCATTACCATCTCATTTCTCGTCAATATTTATGAAGTCACGCGACATGTCCGTGTACTGCGTGTGAACGGGAAGGGAAGGGAAGGGAAGGGAAGGTGGGTGGGGGTGGGAGAGGTGTCAAACCTGCCTCTTTGAATTAGCACCTTTCCATGGTACGATGGGAGCACACTGACAATCTTGATTAACATCCCCCTCCCCCCCCCCCCCCCCCCACAACACCCCACCCCCTTCGCCAATCTCTTCCCTGTGTCCCCCCCCCCCCCCCCTCCCCTTCCTTCCCCATCTCAATCTTTACGCACAAAAAAAAAAAGGGAGAGAGAGGAGAGAGAGAGAGAGAGAGAGAGTGGTTGTGTGTAAGACACCGAGAGAGAGAGAGAGAGAGAGAGAGAGAGAGAGAGAGAAAGAGAGAGAGAGAGAGAGAAGGAATGGAGAGAGTGTTGTGTGTAGAGAGAGAGAGGGAGAGAGAGAGAGGGAGATGAGAGAGAGAGAGTACATGGAGGGGAGGGGGGAAGGAATGAGAGGCGGTGAGGGTGGAGGGGCGATGGGTGAAAGCCAGGGGAACAGAAGGGGACGGGGGGTTCAAACCTGACGTGTCGACAGTCCTGTCTCTCCTCTCTCTCTCTCTCTCACACACACTTCTTGCCAGTGAAAGGACGGGGGTACATTTAAGCCATCACACGCGTATGATATTATAGCCGAATCCTCATTAATATTCATGACTTAGGGGTCGCTTCACGCGCGAGAGGATTGTGGGAGGGAGGGGAACAGAGGTGTCCGTGTGAGTAGGGAAGGAGGAGGGAGAGGGTGGGAGGTAGGAGGGAACGATGGTGGGGTGGGGGGAGGGGATGACAGGGGGGGTGGAGGACGAAGGGAGGGAAGAAGACGGGCATGGCGGAGGGGGGGCGGGGGGTTGGGGGGGAGGGGGGGGGGGGTCAAGAGGGCGCAGACGTGTATTACGTCGTTGTCCTTCACGCCTTGTGTTTTGTGTGTGTGTGTGTGGGGGGGGGGGGGGGGGGGGGGGAGACAGCAGGTGGGGGGGGGGGGAGGGAGAGGTGTTATGGATCAGCGGGGTGAGGGGTGGGGAGGGGTGGGGTGTGTGGTAAGGGTGTGCTGACGTCTACTGTCTATCCCCACTGATCCCGAACTCCCGGGTTCATAAATATGGGCGAGTTTCTGGTTGTTTGAATGGGAAAGGGGGCACAAAATGCAAAGTTGGGAACCTTCCCCTCTCTCCCCCTTCCCCCTCTCTTTCTGTGTGTGTGTGTGTGTGTGTGTGTGTTTTGTGTGTGTGTGTGCTTTCCCTGTGCGTATGTGTGTGCGTGTGGGCGTAGGGATGTTTGTGGTTTTGTGCGCCGGGCTCTGTGGGATACGTGCTTTGGGGAGAGAGAGAGAGAGGGGGAGAAGAAGAGGAGAAGGGGAGAGGGGGGGAGGGGGGGGAGAAAAGAGGGGAGAGAGAGAGAGAACTTTCGGGAGACAGAGGGCAGGCCCCCAGGGCCGGTTTAAGATTTACCGGGATAAATTTTAAAAAATCAAAAGAAATGCTTGGGTTTCCCAAAAAAATGCATTAACGGGCTAGTGTGCCCCCGACACTCGTTTTGACGCATGTCCTTTTCGCAGTTTCGGGGTTAAAATTTAAAAACGCAGCGAGCGAGCGGGCAGGGGAGAGAGAGGAGAGAGAGAAGAGAAGGGGAGGAAAAGAGAGAGGGGAGAGAGAGAGAAAAGGGGTGTGGTGCCCTTTGGACCGGGTTCCAATCCCCAAAATTTCTTGTCAAAAAACGAAAGGGAAATGTTGGACTTGACAATTCCTTCCCCATGAAAAGGGTAAAAACCCGGGCTTGGGCGATCTCATGCTGGAAAAGCTGGGAAAGGGAAACCCCGGTTTATTCATAAAACCCTGTTCAATAAACTGGAGAAGAAGAGAGGGGGGGGGAGGGAGAGGAAAAGGGGGGGAGGGGGGGAGGGAGGGGAGGAAGAAGAGGGAGAAAAGGGGAAGAAAGGGGAGAGAGAGAGAGGGGAGAGGGGGAGAGAGGGGGAGGGAAGGAAAAGAGAGAGAGAGGGGAAAAGAGAACTCCCAAAACCCCAAATCAAAAGGTTTTAATTTCAAAAAGGCCCCCGACCAATCTGCAATGAGGTCAAAAACAAAAGGGAAAGCACACAAACCCCTCGGCGCATGTAATTTTAATATTTTGACAGCAAAATAATTGAAAAAACAAAACGTTCTTCCTAAATTTTTTTTTGGTAAATTTTGGTTTTTAACGATAACGTTCCTCTCTTTTTCTCTTGCGGGGGGGTTTAAAAAAGAACATAGGGGACAGAGCGAGTTTTAAAATTTTTTTTAAATTTTCAGGGAAAAAAAGCAATTTACACTTTATGAACCAAATTTTTTGTATGAGGGGCCCCAAAAGTATTTATCTCTTAAACCTTTTTTTAGGATGGAAAAAACCCATCAAAAAATGTATTGAGAGGGGAGAGAGAGGGGAGAGAAAAAGAGAGAAGGGGAGAGAGGAAAAGAGAGAAAAGAGTTGCTTTTTTCTTTTTTAACTTAGTTTTTTTTTTTTATTTCTTTTCTCCGGGGAAGGGGGACCCCAGGGTTTTGGGAAAAACCTGCACCACGTCAAACGTTTTCCAACGGGTTTTTCCCTACTCTTAGTCCGGGTTTGGGCTTTTTTCTTTTTCGTTTTGCGCATTATTTTTCATCCCCCCTTTTTTGAGTCCCCAACCCCCAAAAAAAAAAACAAACCCCCCCCCGAGGGATTATACTTCCCCCCTGCCCTCCCCCCCCCAACATCCACCCATTTCCCCGAAGTCCGGGGGGTCGCAGTTCCTGATCCGGTCCACAGGAAAACAATTCCCAAAACCAGGGGAACCCTTTTTAAAAAAACCCCCAGAGGAGAACTGCACTGCCCCCGAGTCACTTCAGTGGGTTTATGGAGGCCCGACCTGATCCCAAAACGACGCTGGGCACCCCACCCATCAAGTCCCCTACCGACGACAAAAAAAAAACTCATCGGGGTGAAAACCCCCCCCCCCCCCCCCCCCCCCCCCCCCCCCCCCCCCCCCCCCCCCCCCCCCCCCCCGTCTTCTTCGGGGGTCGCCAAACACGTCCGTCCGACGACAGTTTCCCCCCGACTTGCATATTTGGGAAAACCCGGGCATGAACTCATTCCGGGGATGCACGTGGGAGGGGGAAAAAAAAGTGACGTCATCCCAAAGCTGTTACAAATCGGCTACTAAATGTTTTCAAACCCTCACATGTTTTAAAATTTTTTCATGAAATAGAAATACAGGCATTAGTTTATGTCCCCCCCCCCCCCCCCAAATTCATTGCAATTTTTGTTTTCCACCACCATTTTTAAACTGCCCTCACCAACAATTTCCAAACCAAAATTGCTGCTGCTGCTATGCTACTGGGAGTGTTTTCCTCACAACTAAACAACTACAATTTTTGCCCCAAATTTAATGTCCGAGCAGACAAAAGCCTTTTTCCTGGGCAGGCCCCCCGATTTTGCTAATGGAAAATCATTAATTCCCCCCCCCCCCCCCCCCCCCCCCCCCCCCCCCAATTTCATTTCAATATTCATGAAAAATTTTTTAAAAAAACCAAAACTTTTTTTGAAAACCCAAAGGGCAGGAAAGAAAAAACAAGAGGCAGTTCAACTAGTAAAGTTTTTCAATTTGGGGGAATCATGAGATTTATGTCCTAAAATGGCCCAAAAACAATAAGGGTTAAAAACACTGAAAAACAAAACCCCCGTACACAGGCTGTACTTTAAAAGACCGAAGCTCAAACATTCAAAATACCCTTTGTGTAAGCATCCCCAAAAACACCGTGGGGGCACTTCGTAGTTTTGTTCTTCTTCCCCAACAAACCCAAAAGAGGAAGAAAAAACGGCTTTTGACTTGACATCTAATCTTTGGGTACAAGGCCGGCTTTTGACCCCCAGCCCGAACCCCTAGGCCTAGCCCCCCCTTGGTACGGGCCAATTTCCCCGCGGGGCCCCCGACGGGGGAGGGGCGTCAAGCAAATACGACTTCATGCAAGGGAAACAACCGGGGACCACAGACGGGGCAGGCAAAGGGGAAAACCCCGGGGGGAAAGGATGGATTGGGGGAAGGGGCGAGGGGGACGGGGGGGGGGAAAGGGGGGAAAAGAGGGAAAAAAGGGGGGGGGTGGTGGGGGGGGGGGGGGGGGGGGGGAGAAAAACGGAAGTTAAAAAAAAACCCCCACGGGATTCCAGAGTCCGCCACAGTTTGCTAGGGAAAAGGGGGAAACAGCGAAAAAAAGGGGGAGGCAGGGTGTGTTGGTGGGGTGTGTGTGGTGTGTGGTGTGTGTGTGGGGGGTAGGGGGTGTGTGTTGGTGTGTGTTGTGTGTGGTGTGGGGGTGGGTATGTGTTGTTTGTGTGGGTGGCCCTTTGTGTTTTGTGTGTGTGTGGTTTTGGTTTTGTGTGTGTGTGTGTTGTGTGGGGCGTGCGTGCTGCGTGCGTGCGTGCGTGTGGTTTTGTTGTGTTTCGTGCGGGGGTGTTCCCGTTGTGCCGTGCGCTGGGAAAGGAGGGCCAGGGGGGAAAAAGGGGGGGGGGTGGGGGGGGGGGGGTTTAAATTTTGGAAAAGGACGGTGGGAAAGCTGATCTATTGCGGCAGGGGAAATGCACGGGGAAGAGAGGAGGGGCGATTTTAAAATCCTGGGGAAGTCTGGGGAAAAAGAAAGGGCCACGCGTTCCCTTTGGGGAAAAAAAGCAACCCTGATGTGAGATGAAGATGATGAAGATGATGAAAAATACTGATCATGATGATAATGTACGGATTGGGGAAAAATTTATTTCGCATTTTCCCGTCACGATAAAAAACAATGTTTTACACGTCCCCCCTCCCTTTTTCTTCCCGCCCCCCTTTCCCCTCCTTCACCAACCCTGGATCCCCCCGGGGGGCCCCCCCCCTTTGTTTTCCTTCCTTCCAATTTTTAAACATTTTCTCTAAACCCCCCCCCCCCCCCCCCCCCCCCCCCCCCCCCCCCCCCCCTCTGCCATTGCTCCTTTCCCCCCTACCCCCCCTTTTTTACTGTCCCGAAGGGCGACACTGTTTTTGGGGAGTCAGGGGAGAGACAAATTTCCGATCACAGTGACTGCTCTTCGATCCAAAGTGAATGCTGACAAAGGGTCCACTTCACAACAGTACCCACTTTCAACCAGCCAAAAAGCAAAAACCCCCCCGCACCCCCTCTGGGGCACGCCCCATTTCCCGGGTGCTAAAAGGGGTCATCACAAAACCCCATCTGGGGCGCTAAAAAGAGTCATCCCCGCCCCATCTCTACGCTAGCGGGGTCATCACGGCCCCATTTTGGAAAGGTTGGGAATTTACCGCCCGATTTTGGACGCCTTTAAAGGAAGGGCAATTTCGCCAGATCTGGAAAGCTAACGGATCCCTCCCCGCCCCCATCTGGGCGCTAACGGGGTCATCAAAAGCCCCATCTCTACGTAACGAAGTATCACGCCCGGGTCTGGACCTAAAACGGAGTCCTCAAACCCGATTTGGGCGCAAACAGAGTAAACACGCCCGATCTGGACGCTAACGGAGTCATCACGCCCGATCTCTACGCTAACGGAGTCATCACGCCCGATCTGGACGCTAACGGAGTCATCACGCCCGATCTGGACGCTAACAGAGTCATCACGCCCGATCTGGACGCTAACGGAGTCATCACGCCCGATCTCTACGCTAACGGAGTCATCACGCCCGATCTGGACGCTAACGGAGTCATCACGCCCGATCTGGACGCTAACAGAGTCATCACGCCCGATCTCTACGCTAACGGAGTCATCACGCCCGATCTGGATGCTGACGGAGTCATCACGCCCGATCTGGACGCTAACAGAGTCATCACGCCCGATCTCTACGCTAACGGAGTCATCACGCCCGATCTGGATGCTAAATGAGTCATCACGCCCGATCTCTACGCTAACGGAGTCATCACGCCAGATCTCTACGCTAACGAGTCATCACGCCAGATCTCTACGCTAACGGAGTCATCACGCCAGATCTCTACGCTAACGGAGTCATCACGCCAGATCTCTACGCTAACGGAGTCATCACGCCAGATCCGGCGAGGATCAGATGAAAAGCGAGGATCTGTTCAAAGAGCAAGAACACAGAACGCGCTTCATGTACTGGATGACCAAAGCGCATCCATGAGATAACCATGACGACGACGAGGACGACGATGATGATAACAGTGATAATAATAACAATGATGATGATTATAGTGATAATAATAACAACAATGATGATGATGATTGTGATAATAATAATAATGATGATGATGATAATAGTGATAACAATAATAATAATAATAATGATCATGATGATAGTGATAATAACAATAACAATAACGATGATTATGATAAAATCAACAATATTGGCACTTGGGAGAGCGCAGACCTGTGATGGCGTCAACCAGATCCTGGATCAACCCTTAAATCCACATGACAGATCCGCACCAGCCGTCCCACCGGTTCGTCGTCTTCCGGCTACATTCCATCACTCCCACTGCGGTGTGCTCCAATTAACTGCTTTCCACACCTGCTGCGTCATCTTAGGCCAATTCAACACACAGGAGTTCGACGAACGGCAAATCCGTGCCGAAACAAGCGCGCAGCACAACGCTTCATGCGTTTCGTATAATATGACCTAGCCTCGAAGCACTCACTTCTCTCCACCGAGTGACCCACTTCAGAAAGACTCCTTGGAGTACCCGACCGTTCTTTTGGACGCGTTCTTATTTAAAGCTCTGCACCCGGGTTGAATGAGTTCGTCCCCCAAAGCAGACCGAAGAAGCGTGACCGAAAACACGCCAGAAAGCAAAACGCAGCTCAACCAAGAAGTGCTTGCTCACACACAACTCGGAGGAAGCCAATAATGCGTGTCGCGACAAACCACCAAACAGTGACGTCGTCCGCCACGCTTCATCGCTCAGCCAGCTTCACTTGAAGGCGGTCCGCTGCTGTCGTCGTAAATCTGTCACAACCCCACTGCCACTGCCCGTCATGTTTGGGATCGTGTTAGCTGCTCTCAACTCCACCCCCCCCCCCCCCCTCTTTTTTTTTTTTTACTTAAAAAAAAAATCCTATCCCCACCTCCACTACCCCATGCCCCCCTTTTTCCTGCAGGTCTATTAATATTCAGTTACAATCGGCTGGCCAGTGTGTAACACACGGTTGCTGTGTGCTTGTGTGTGTGGGGATGGGGGAGGGGATGGGGTTAGAGTGGTAGTAGGGTGATACCGGTAAAATGGTCTTTTCCGTTTCAAGCTGAACATGTCCGCCATGAGATGGTTTACCATAGGCCACTTTCTCTGTCCAAGTATGGGTTCACGCGGGTTATTCTCTCTTCACACTGTAGCTGTAGATGTCGAGTTCGCTTAGCGAGAGAAGTTTTCTGCCAAAGCTGTAAACCGCCTGTCAAACATGGGTGGAGCTTTCTGTTCAGATTTGTGGAAGTGGAAAGATACTGGAGCTTTCTGTTCAGATTTGTGGAAGTGGAAAGATACTGGAGCTTTCTGTTCAGATTTGTAGAAGTGGAAACATACAGGTTAACACATCATGCCTAACATTCGGTTTTCATGTGCTTCCCTCCCCACAACCCCCCCCCCCCCCCCCTCGCATCTTTCCTTCCACATACACGCGCGCGCACCTCTTTCCCCACTTCTGAATATTAATGAAGGGAAGGGGCCTGGTTGGTCTAGTGGTTAATGCGTCGGACTCTTGACCGAAGATCAAGGCTTCGATTCCCACTTGTAAAAAAAAAAATTAAAAAAAAAAAAAGAGAGAGAGAGAGAGAGACAGCCAGGATGGACAAAGATTTCCCTTCGGAAGGACTACAGAGAAGAATCTTACAATTTGATGGAGCTGGTTACCTTTAACTGGTAGAGTATACAGCCCAGTGTACTCGGCTGTACAAGAACCAAACTTCAACCATTCTTTGTACCTCACCCCCAAGTCCTGATTTCATGCAGATCAACTGCATTCCACATCTGCTGAGACAATCCTCCCCTTTCACTCCCACCCCATCCCCACCTCTCTACCGCACCTCGGGGTCCCAACGTGTTCCAAAGGCCAGGGTCAAGATAACCCCGTCTCTGATGTTCAAGCCCACGCGACCCACCATGTTTTGTCGAGGCCCATTCCTTGACAGTTCGTGTGTCCTCTGCATCAAAGATCAGGCTGAAGACAGCCAAATCCAAGTTCGTGCCATGGCGCTGCGATAAACAAAATGCTGTGCTTTATTTTCAAAAAAAAAAAAAAAAAGGGGGGGGGGGGAGGTGTAGGGGTGGGGAGGGGGTCTTGGTCGAAAGCTACGTCAGCCTTTGATACAAATCTGCCCCCTTTGTGATCTACAGACACACACACACACACACACACACACACACACACACACACACACACACACAAGGGCGCGTGTGCAACCACATAACATACCTACGCGCGCGCGCACACAATCTTTTTTCCTTTTCAATCATATCTGACCACCATCGGTTTTCTCAATGCACAATTCGCAGTAATGTCTGTGGAATAATTGAAATTGTCACCCTCATCAAGATAGAATTTGGGACCATGGAGGTCAACGAAGAGGCCAGAGACAGCCTGATCAGGGAGTTGACCACACTCTGGATGAGTCACACTGCAGATGCATCTCTACTCCCAGTTTGTCTCGATGCTGAGAGCAGATACGCTGTTCATTTTCTGTTTAGAAAAATCCCTACAGCAGATGCATCGCCACTCAAGAGTTCTGGGAACCCATGCTGCACCTAGGGTCACTGGACTTCCAGCTAGGCCAAAATGCGTCTACACTCTACGTTTCTGCTGTACCGAACAGCAGATACGTCATTCGTCCGTCTGTCTGTCTGTCTGTCTGTCTCTCTCTCTCTCTCTCTCTCTCTCTCTCTCTCTCTCTCTCTCTCTCAGCATTTTCTTTATTAAACAGATGTGTACATAAACAAATTATTGAACTGAAGCAACAACAAGCAAATGCTCAGGATGTGCTCAGTGACGGAAAGTTTCACAAGAAAAAAACACATCGGCGGATTGCATAATCAACATTGATACGTAAGAGAGACAGAAAAATGCTGAATATCATATGGGAAAATTTGTTGCACATCTTAATTTAAATTAAAAGACAGGAAAGAAGATAGAACAGATCAGAAGAATCTAACAGCGGTGCAACTAGGCAATCTACACAACAAATATCATGATTCCCCATGCGCCGAACATACACAAATTTGAACAGAGAGAGAGAGAGAGAGAGAGAGAGAGAGAGAGAGAGGGAGAGAGAGAGAGAGAGAGAGAGAGAGTGTGTGTGTGTGTGTGTGGTGTGTGTGAGAGAGAGAGAGAGAGAGAGAGAGACAGAGACAGAGACAGAGAGAGAGAGAGAGAGAGAGGCGTCCCGTATCCCAAACCACCAAAGAGCCCAGCCCCGCGTCGCAATGGGTGTAATGCAAAGACGAAAACTGAGGGAGTACTAAACCATACACAGCCTCGTCTCTTAACTTTCTTACAGCAGACGCGCCTCAACTCTAAACTCTATCCATAAAGCAAGTATGTCACTACATTTCTGAATGTACCAGATGCACGTCCGTCTCAAATTCAACATTTCTGTTCATCCACACACCAGACACGTCACCAAACTTCTGGTTATCTACACGGCAGATGCACGTCGACACTGAATCTCTGGTTATGCATACAGCGGACACGTCTCTAAATTTCGTGCTATCCACACAGCAGATGAATCTCAACTGTGAACTGTTAAACGATATGGCTCACGTTGACGCTTATCAACTCTTTAAACTTCTGTTTATTCATAAAGCAGGTTTGTCTCCTAACTTTCCGGTTATCCCTATAGCCAAAGCGTGTCAAATTTATAATTCTGTTTATCTATACAGAAGGCACATCTTTAAATGACTGGTTATCTCTACGGCAGATCACATTTCTTGGCATGTGCACAGCAGACTAGCTTCGTCGCCTGTTCCATCTTTTTAATCAGAAACTTGCACGGCACTGGACTACGTCTGCTTTTTTTGGACATGATACGTGTGGTTTTAATGGAAAAGGGGAAAATTTGCTGACCCCTCTCTCTCTCTCTGGGGGGCAGACAAACGGGTCAAGGTAGAGCTAGTTACGGGGAGCGCACCAGACGAGTCATCAGAGGCGGGGAGTGGCGTCCTTCTTCTGTCTACGACAGGACCTCAGCCGCCGTCACCGATTGGCACTTGCACCTCAGGGTGGATGAACGGATTCATTGTCTGTCATTTGTTTCCAGACTTTTAAGACCGGACGGAGGACGGGAGGGGTGAAGGGAGTGAGAGAACGCCGTGGAGTGGGGGGGGGGGGGGGGGGGGGGGGATACATGCGTAATACGCAAGGGTACTCGGCAAGAGACAGGGGTTGCTTAACGGCAGCGTACCTTGGATCCCGTGCACTTTCAGAGGCCAGGATCAAGATGGCCCCGCCTCTGAGGTTCAAGCTGACAACCCACTGTGTTCTGTTGTTATCACATTCCTAACAGCCCCGCCTCTGAGGTTCAAGCTGACAACCCACTGTGTTCTGTTGTTATCACATTCCTAACAGCCCCGCCTCTGAGGTTCAAGCTGACAACCCACTGTGTTCTGTTGTTATCACATTCCTAACAGCCCCGCCTCTGAGGTTCAAGCTGAC
>CM031599.1:5624440-5631940 GCA_018398815.1 Conus ventricosus | reverse complement strand
GGAGGGGAGAGAATGAGGGGAAAAGGGAAAGAAAGGGAGAGAGACTGTTGTGATGCGTTTCTGTCATTTTTAAAGACTGCAATCCAATTTCCTTTCCCCAATTCTCAATCTTCTCTCTCCTCTTTCTCTTCTCTCTCTCTCTCTCTCTCCTTTCCCCTAATTGGAAGAATATTTTTGCCCCCCCAAACTGATTCCCAGTTGTTGAATTGACTTTTCAAAGGTATTGAAAATTTAAATAAGTTTGAGAAAGACCAGAGAGAGAGAGAGAGAGAAAAATGAGAGAGAGAGAGAGAGGAGAGGGAGGGGAGAGGGGAGAGAGGGGGGGGGGGGCCCAGAGGGGGGTGGGGGAGAGGGAAAGAGAGGAGTCGAGAGGGGGGAGAGGGTTAAAAAGAGAGAGGGAGGAAGGGAGAGAAACGCACCCCCAAAACATGCCCGTTTTCGCTCACATTCAGGGGGACAGAGGAGAGAGAGAGAGGGGAAAAGAGGAGAGGGGAGGAGAGAGGGGAGAGAGAGAAGAGGAAGGGGGGGGGAAAAGGACAAAAGAAGAGAGAGAGAGAGAGAGAGGACAGAAGACAGAAAGGCGAGCGAGCGAGCAGAGGGCGCCGACCCGACAGCTCCGACCCGAATTTGTTGGGGGAAAAAGTTGTGGAAAGTTGTGGGGGAATGTCTCCCCCCGTGACATTTGGCCAGTATCACTGGTTTGGCGCGACCCCACTGCCCTTTTTATTGGCTCTGCCGTGTCGTAGGTGGGGGGGGGGGGGGGGGGGGGGGGGGGGGGGGAAAAAAATAGGGCCGGAAGGGGGATTGGGGGGGGGAAAGGGGGTTTTTTGGGGGGGGGGGGGGGGGGGGGGGGGGTGGGGTGGGGGGGGGGGCGCGCGCGGGCGGCGTGGGGGTGTGTGTGTGTGTGTGTGTGTGGGACCGGGTTGTTCCGATAGCTGGTGGTTTTTAAAAACGGTTAAAAAGCGCGGAAGAAAAGGAGAGGAGAGAGGAGGAAGAGAGCGCAGACAGGGGCGAGAAAAAAGGAGACAACAGATTATTCCCTTTTTCGTAAAACCCTAGCCCTTAAAGGGAAACCGAGACACGACGGGGCAGAACGAAATTAGCAAAGAGAAGCTTCGTGTCGAATGGGAAAAGGACTCCCCCGGAGAGGGGCGCCGTGTCAGGCGTATTTTGTGATGGTTTTTGTGTTTTTGTGCCATTCAGCTGCGCTTGTCTTTGCGTGTGCTTTTCCCTGTTCTCTTTTGGTAATGTGTTGTGATGTCTAATATATTGAAAAGATAAAATCATTGGGGTTTGGGCCCAAGAAAAAATATTTAAATTCAGAATTCCCCGTGGGTGTGTGTGTGTGTGTTGTGTGTGGTGTGTTGTGTGTGGGAGTGTGTTTTTGGGGTTTGTGTGTGTGCGTGGTGCGTACTTGCGTGGTGGTGCGTGCGGGGTGTGGGGGGGAGAGAGAGAGAGAGAGAGAGGGAGAGAGAGAGAGGAGAAGAAAGAGAGAGAGAAAGAGGAGGGGAGAGAGAGGGGGGGGGGAGAGGAGAGAGAGAGCCCTAGAGAAACAGAGGGGAGGAAGTTTCGAACTGGGGGTTAGCTTCCTTTTTACAGAGGCATCCAGGAGCGAAGGTCTCCTTTCTCCCGGTGTTCAGGACCCTGTCCGCGTGAAAACATCTACCCTTTTAAAGGGGATGACCAAACAAACCCAAAGGGCATGGAGCAAGGAAGGTTTTACCTGACCCGGGCCGATTACACGGGGGGTGGCATAAAAAACGTTGGGAAATTTGATGCCCCCCCGGATAAATGGTCTGACCCCTTTTTTACCCCCGGGGCTACTTTGGACGGGGTTCAGTTGGTACGACAGCCCCGAGGATCTACCTGGGTAAACCCTGTAAACAACAAACAATAGCCACGGTGTACTTTGCGTCAAAAGTTTCAGTCGAAAAATATACACCAAGGCAGCCTGTGTGGCCCTTTTCGGTCGGCTGGGATAAGAAATTTATCCCAAAGGCAGTTGGGAACGGGGGGTGTGACAATGGGGTAAATCAATTTTTGTTTTTCTTCAAAGTACTGCGCAAACACCCTTTCCCCGTTTCTTGCTCGAACGAATCCCCGGAAAGAAGGTCTTTCAAAGGGAGATTTTCTCATGGGCGGTTTGAACAGAGCGCCTCCTAACGAAAAACGTACAAGATGACTTCCCTTGGTAGTGCTTTGGGCGCGAAGTGTTTTGCAGCGCGTTACACTGGCTCTTGCTGCCAATTCGCTGACGAGCGTGGCGAATTAGAATTTTCCCGACAAACATATCAACTTCATTAAGATGACGGCAAAAACAACAAAAAACGATCTAAACGGTCTAGTTTCTAACCAAGTTCTAGTCAACCCTGTTTCTCTCCGTTTAAAATCACTTCATTCGAATATGACCAAAGACAAATGTTGCCTTAAAAAAAAAAGGCCACAGATAAAAGATCATAATCTTTTCGAAATTATGCTCAAGTGATTTATCCTCTGTCCGCATGCACCAACAATAGTAACCTTTCGTGACTGGTAGTCCGAGAGGAAGAAACGTGGGCATGCTCCGTCCCTCTCCACCCTCTGGGGGCCTCCCACCGAAACAACTTCTGACTACGCCCCCCCCCCCCCCCCCCCCCCCCCCCCCCCCCCCCCCCCCCCCCCCCCCCCCCCCCCCCCCCCCCCCCCCCCCCCTTCATTACGTCGTTCCAGCGCTCCGATAGCAAACGTTTCTCTGATTCCAACAGCGTATTATTCGCTTACCCACTTTTGCATTTCCTGACAGTCATGTTGTTGTGCTCGTCTGTTGCTGGATTGGTTTGTCTGTCTGTCCTTCAGAAGACAACACAAAACTACGTACGACCGAACTTGGAGGGGAGATTCAATGCGGCCAAAGAGCGAACCCATTATTGTTGGTGCGAATCCGAATCAAAGGGCAGATCATTTTTTTTCCCTTTCAACTTTAACATTGTGGCACAGGGCATTTTTCTCAAGAAACGACGGTGGGATCTCCTTGTGAAGAAGAAAAAAAAGGGTTATTCGCTGTACGGATATTCTAAGAACGTGTAAGATCTGTTCGGATCGGATGACATTTCGGTCCTCGGTCCAGAACGGCTGTAGCTAGGACAGCTGGGCGTGCCATGTGGAACTAGTCAGCAAAGTTCACTTCAGCACTGATGTAGAGGCACAGAGGCTGGGATCGGGGTGATGGTTAGGGCTGGTATTTCAATTATGTAACCCTTCAATCTGCATCAGTACTTCGTATTAAAGATAAAGAAGTACATGTTATCAGAGAGAGAGAGAGAGAGAGAGAGAGAGAGAGAGGAGAGAGAGAGAGGGGGGGGGGGAGGTGAGGGTGTGAGACAGAAACAGAGACAGAATGAGATGGGGGTGGAGGGGTGAGCTAAAATGAGGGTGAGGGCTTAGTATTTAAGCATGTCTATTTCAAAGCGAAAAAAAGGTTAATATTTTCAATCAATCATACATATATATTCTGATTCAAGAAAATATTGGATGGATTGAAATCACATTCACTTCCACAATAGCTTGAAAAAAAAGTCGATAGGTCAGAAGAAAAAACCTCAAGCAGATCAAAGGCAACGTTCAGGTAACGTTCTTAATCATGCTTCAATATCAGACCATCAGGTCCAAGTCCCACAGCCTGATCGGCAAAGTGTAAGCTGTCAGAAATTCACAGGGTATATGGTACGTCGTTATGAAAGACGGGGAGGGGAGGGGAGGGAGGGGGGGGGGGGGGCTGTTCCTTTCCTTTCATCGCCATAACCTTCCCTGAGCTAATCGGCACCCAGTTACAGCTGGGCGGAGAGAGAGGCTGTGTAAGCCGTCAACATCCCACAGTGGCTGGAATGAGTGGCTGGAACTCACGACCATCAGTTCCGCTGTGGAAGCGTTTAAACCAGTTGACAACAGGCTCCCCTGCCGGTCGGTGTGTGTGTGTGTGTGTGTGTGTGTGTGGGGGGGGGGGGGGGTGACAACGTTTACTCTAAGTAAACCCTGAGGCTGCGTGCCCCCACAGACGTTCGGGCGGTCAGGGATTTCCACTGACCACAGTCCCCTCTATCAGCTGTTGAGCGCAAGAAGGTAGAGGCAACAGGGCAGTAACCAGTCTAGTTGTTCATGTCATCCATGCAGGACGTTCTTCGGTCTGCCTCTCTGACGTTCACCCTCAGCTGTCCCCTGCTGGATGGCCTTGGGACAGGGACACATGGTGACGTTCATGTCCGCCCTTCACCGTAGCCTGTAGAACGGTCTGGGAGACACGGAGTCACTGGGAAATACATGTCCATCTTCCACTGTATTCGGTACAATCTTAAACAGAGGGTCATTAGGAGATACACGCCCGCCTCTCCCGCACCTGTAGGATGGTCTTGGACAAAGTGTCATTGGGAGATAAATGTCCCCTCCACTGTACCCTGTAGAGTTATCTTGGACAGGGAGTCACAAGGTTTACACATCCACCCTCTACCGAATCCTGTATAGAGGGAGTCACGGTGAGATGCAAGTCGATTCTCCATATACAATTGTAGCCTACAGAATTGTTTAGACATGGAGTCGTGGCAAAATACATGTATGTCTACATTTCACTGTACCTGTTGACCGAGTCATGGTATATGTCCGCCTTCTACTGTACCCTGTAGAGTGGTACTGGACGGAGACATGGGAGATATATACCCCACCTACTGTACCTGTAGAGTGGTATTGGACGGAGACATGGGGAGATATATACCCATCTACTGTACCCTGTAGAGTGGTATTGGACGGAGACATGGGGAGATATATACCCCATCTACTGTACCATGTAGAGTGGTATTGGACGGAGACATGGGAAGATATATATAAATCCCCATCTACTGTACTCTGTAGAATGGTATTGGACGGAGACATGGGTATATATGTATATGTTATATATATATATATATATATATATATTATATATATATATATATCCCCATCTACTGTACCCTGTAGAATGGCACTGGACTGAGACATGGGGATATATACATCCCCATCTACTGTAGTCTGTTGAATGGCACTGGACGGAGACATGGGGAGATATACATCCCCCCCTACTGTACCCTGTAGAATGGCACTGGACGGAGACATGGGGAGATATACATCCCCACCTACTGTACCCTGTAGAATGGCACTGGACGGAGACATGGGGAGATATACATCCCATCTACTGTACCTGTAGAATGGCACTGGACGGAGACATGGGAGATATACATCCCATCTACTGTGCACTTGGATGCAGAGAGGAAGAGAGCGGGATACACGTGGAGATAATTGGAAAGGGCAGCCCAGGACAGGGCGCGCTGGCGGATTGTTGTTGATCGCCTTTGCTCCAGTGGGAGCTGATGGCTTGAACGGACGAACTGTGCACTGTGCAATGGTCTTGGACAGGGAGTCACGGCGAGATACATGTACATCCTCCGCCACACACTGTACAATGGTCTTGGACAGAGAATCATGGAGTGATATATGTCCATCCTCCACGATAGCTGTACAATTGTCTTCACTTTACTAGGCAAACTATCTAACCTACCCAAACTCTTGAAATCAATCAAATTTCTTTTTTTTCCCCAATAATATACTGAGCTAGCAACGTGAGGGCAGTGGAGTTGTCTTTTCTTTTCTCCGTCAATCACCGGGAGAACGTCCGCAATTCTTAACACCACTCCAAACCCCAAAATAGACATGCATACCCAAGACAGACAACTTTTGTCACACTCTCCACTTATCCAGAAAAGGGCATTATCTATGCACTGCTACGCAAGTACTCCCCGCCCCCCTCCCACCTCTCTCTCCCTCCCTTTTGCTTGCAAAGATAACAGAACCCCTTCAAGGTCACAGCGCGGGGCGATCTATTTGCTCATCCCGTTCGTTCTTCACGGGGTCTAGTACCGCGACTTCAATTCCCTCCCTTTGCCCCCAAGTGACAACAGCTGAACCCGAGATTCTCCCTTCACGGGACCGAGTGGCCGATGGACCCACTCCTCAAGCCCATCATTATCAAGTTACCAGCCTCCTTGACGAGTTTCGATCAGAGCAGAGTACTTCAGGGGGGGAGGGGGGGGGATATAATGAGCTCTCAGAGCCGGGTCCCTGCCCTCTCCTGGCCTCCCTGTTGACTTTGGGTCGACGGCTGTTGTTCTTCCCATTACCGGGCAGTTTAAGCAGAGACTGTGCAGAGAGATTTGCTGTACGGTCCCTGGTTTAAGTTCCGGCAGGTTTCAAGGGCTTCCTCCCCCCACCCCACCCTACCCCTCCCCCTCTTCAAGATCGACGAGATATCTCAGTTCCTAAGGATGGGCAAGCAGGCCCTGGGCTGTGACGATAATAATATGCTAGACAGGTTAAGTTCAGCTGGTCCAGGATCAGATGGAGTGGAGGGGAGGGGGCGGGGGGGGGGGGGGGGGGGGGGGGGGGGGGGGGGGGGGAGGTTGAGGGGGAGGGGGGGGAGGAGAGCCGGAAGGGGGACAGGAGGAAAGGTTATTAGGAAGGGAAGGGGAGGAAGACAAAAATAGGGTTGGGTAGTAGCCAAGGCCACGCAGGAAAGGGGTACGAGTGTTGTGTGGCACTCATTGACCCGGCCAGGACTCCCTGGAATCAGGCACGACGACTACATCGACGTTCAACTAGTTTCTGCAGTCAGGTACGACGACTACATCGACGTTCAACTAGTTTCTGCAGTCAGGTACGACGACTACATCGACGTTCAACTAGTTTCTGCAGTCAGGTACGACGACTACATCGACGTTCAACTAGTTTCTGGAGTCAGTACGACGACTACATCGACGTTCAACTAGTTTCTGGAGTCAGGTACTACGACTACATCGACGTTCAACTAGTTTCTGGAATCACGTACTACGACTACATCGACGTTCAACTAGTTTCTGGATCAGGTACTACGACTACATCGACGTTCAACTAGTTTCCAAGTATTTTATTTATTTTCAAAAAGCTGTTATCACCTGATTTTAATATGATGTGTACATTTTTTTTTTCTCTCTCAATGAAACGAAAGAAAATGAGCAGTATTATTTTTTACGTTCAACATAGCAGTCGAGCACACGCTTTTACATGCTTTCACACACACACACACACACACACACACACACACACACACACACACACACACACACACACATCGAACACACACACATCGAACACACACACACACACACACACACACACACACACACACACACACACACATCGAACACACACACACACACACCGAACACACACATACGCACACACACACACACACACACACACACACACACACACACACACACACACACACAAGGAAGAAAGAAAGATGAGAGGTCCCTATTATCTTCATCCGCTCTATCAGCTTCCTTCTGCTGAGCGAAGTGAAGTTTCGATTTGCTTTCGCTCTCCTGATTCGTGGGCATTATTATTACTTGCTACATGCACGGAACTAACGAGCGAAACCAAGCGAGTAACATTTGTCAA
>CM031599.1:5619890-5622390 GCA_018398815.1 Conus ventricosus | reverse complement strand
GGGGGGGGGGGGGGGGGGGGGGGGGGGGGGGGGGGCGGGGGCGCGGGGCGGGGGGGGGGGGGGGGGGGGGGTGGGCCGCGGGGGCGAGGGGGGGGCGGGGGTGCGGGGGGTGCGGGGGGGGGGGGGAGGCGGGGGGGGGGGGCAGGGGGGGGGAGGAGGGGGCGGGGTGGGGGGGCGGGGGGGCGGCGGGGCCGGCCGCGAAAGGGGACGAGGGGGGGGGGCGGGGGTGGTGAGGGGGGGGGCGGGGGGTTGGGGGGGGCGGGGGGGGGGGTGGGGGGGGGGGGGGGGGGGGGGGGGGCGGGAGCGCGCGGGAGGGGGGGGGGGGGGGGGGGCGAGGGGCGGGGGGGCGGGGGGGGGCGACGGGGGGGGGGGGGGGGGGGGGGGGCGGGGGGGTGGGCGAAGGGGGACGGGGGCGGTGGGGGGGGGGGGGGGGCGGGGGGCGCGAGGGGGGGGGGGGGGGGGGGCGGGGGGGGGGGGGGGGGGGGGGGGGGGGGGGGGGGGGCGGGGGTCGGGGGGGGGGGGGGGTGGGGGGGGGCGGGGGGGGGGGCGGGGGGGCGAGGGGTCGATGGGGACGAGATGGGGGGGGGGGGGCGGGGGGGGATGGGGGGGGGCGTGGCGGGGGTGCCGAAGGGGGGGGGGGGGGGGGGGGGGGCCGGGGGGCCGTGGGCGGGCCGAAAGGGGAGGGGGGGGGGGGGGGGCGGGGGGGGGGGGGGGGGGGCGGGGGGCGGCGGGGGAGGGGTGGGGGCGGGGGGCGCGGGGGGGGGGGGGGAGCCGGGGGGGGGGGGGGGTGGGGGGGGGGGAGGGGGGGGCGTGGGGGGGGGCGGGCGGGGGGGCGGGGGGCGAAGGGGACCGAGATGACAACCCATAGCAGGTTGGCCATCCATAATGGTCGATTTTTCATCACTGACATTCACATTGGCATAATCATACAAGTGAGATGTGAGAGGAGAGTGTGTAGAGAGAGTGGAGATGAGAGGAGATGAAGAGAGAGTCGAGTGAGGAAGGAGAGAGGAGTGAGAGAGGAGAGAGAGTGGAAAGAGAGAGAGAGAGAGAGTGAAGTGAGAGAGAAGAGAGAGAGAGTGGAGAAAGAGGGCGAGAGAGAGACAGTGTGGAGAGAGAGAGAGAGAGAGTGAGAGAAAGAGAGAGGAGAGAAGAGAAGAGAGTGAGAGGAAGAGGGAGGTGAGAGATGAGAAGAGGACACGACAGAGGAGAGAGAGAGAGAGGGACGCCCCCCCCCCCCCCCCCTCAGAAATAAACCCCTTCTGTGGGCAGGCCTGCGCTGACTTCCTCATACGTTCCTGTCTGTGTGGTTACTCAGATTAGGCACGCAGCTTAAGAGGTCGGGGGAGGGGTCATGTTGTTAATCAACTATTAGGTCAAGAGGACGGACAGAACAACTGGACTGCTAAGTTGATGTGTTGTGTTATAGTGGTTTGGTGATATAAATTTAGGTGATTTAAATGTTGTTTCAGGAATTTTTTTTTTGAAATGGTTTCCAGTGACTTTTTACCAAAGAATGTTGGTTAACGGTTGAACATTCTTTCGCCGGACTGATCAGCAAACTCCCACTCCCCTCCCCGCGTGCTGGTGTATGTGCGTTGTATATGCATGCGAGCGTAACTGTGTGTGTGTGTGTGTGTGTGTGTGTGTGCGTGTGCGTGTGCGTGCGGTGCGTGCGCGTGCGGTGCGTGCGCGTGTTCGTGCGTTCGCGTGCGTGCGTGCGAGCATGCGTAGTGTGTGTGTGTATGTGTGTGTGTGATGCGCGCGCCGTGCATTGCGTGCGTGTGTGTGTGTGCGCGCGCGTGACATGCGCGTGCGTATGTGTGTGTGTGTGTGTGTGTGTGTGATGCTGTGTTCGCGCGACGTGTGCGTGTGTGAAATGACTGCCACTGGTGTGTGCAAGCGACAAGCAGGCAGGATGGCTGCACGGGGCCAGTGACTGTGACAGAAGAAGAAACCAGCATCAGTGACAGTTAAACCGTGATGCAGAGCATTCCTTTTTCTTTTTTTTACCTGTTGTTTCCATGATTCTTGACGTCAAAACGATATCGTTCGCACAGGCCTTCTTTATCGTGGATGACACAAACGGTGCGCGTCACACCACCACACAACACACACACACACACACACACACCCACCACACACACACCACCTCCACACACAGTCACACACATCCCCACACACAACACACACACACACACACCACACACACACACACACACAAGCACAGTCCGCACGCACACACACACACACACACACAACACACACACACTACACTCACACACACACACCACACGCGCACACACACACACACACACCACACACACACACACAACACAACACGCGCGAGCGCGCCGCGCACGCACAAACACTCACACACACACCACACACACACACAAAACAACACGTTTCTGGAATCATGACACACAGATAAACGTCTGCCACAGTGGGTTAACAGGGTCGACATTCCACGCCGCGACTCAGATGGAGTGAAACTGAT
>CM031599.1:5607390-5614890 GCA_018398815.1 Conus ventricosus | reverse complement strand
GAGGAGAGAGGGAGAGAGGGGAGAGAGAGAGAGGACGGTGAGGCAGAGGAAGGGAAAGAGAGGGAGGGAGAGTGGAAGATGTAAAGGGGGGGGGGGGGGGAGGAGAGGGTTAGGAAGAAAGCGGACACACATTCCATGAAACACACCATCCTCAACCTTCTCTCTTGCTGTTCCCCCCCCCCCTGACTGCCTCCCATCCTCCTCAAATCCACACCCCACCCCACACACACACACACACACTCTCTCCCACCTCTTTCCTCTTTCCCTGGCAGCGTAGCAGAATCTTCGTGAGCAACGGAGGTATTGTGACAACCACCATCACCACCACCCAGACCTGGGAAGGCAGGAAGTAGTACACACAAATCAGAAAGCCATGATGGTAGTAACGTGTCCACTATATATAGGATAATCGTTCACTTTCTTTTCTTTTCTTCTCTCTCTCTCTCTCTCTCTTTTCCTTCTCTCTCTCTCTTCTTTTGATTTCAAGATATACAGTTGGTTCACGCAAAATTATCTAAATAAAAATGGGGCGGGGGGGGAAATTTTTTCATATATTTTTTTTTTTTGCGATGTTTGCTGGCGCAAAGGTAAGAGTCCGGGTTTGGGGTTTTCTAAGCAAACACACACACACCACACACAACACAC
Organism: Conus ventricosus; assembly: GCA_018398815.1. Classification (NCBI taxonomy): domain Eukaryota; kingdom Metazoa; phylum Mollusca; class Gastropoda; order Neogastropoda; family Conidae; genus Conus; species Conus ventricosus. The sequence goes on along the minus strand of CM031599.1, from coordinate 5,614,245 downwards.
ACACACACACAACACACCACACAAAACACCCAACACACCCACCACACAAACACACAAAACCATTGCCCCCAGGTCTTCCCTTGCCCCCCCGAAATACCTCTCCTTGCCGCCGAAAAACATGACAGGGAATTGGGAGGGGTTGAGGGTTTTTCCCCGTTTGTGGCGAAATGACCCGCAACCGTTGTTCCCCCCCATCTCAGTAAAGAAAATTTCTCTGCTGTCTGTAGAGCAGTCCTCTCTCTCTCCTCTCTCTCTTCTCTCTCTCTCTCTCTCTCTCTTAAAACGCCGCTCTCTTCTCTCCCGTGGGAAAAAACATCTTCTCTGTCTCTCTCTGCCCTTTCCCCCCTGCCACCCCTCCTCCTCTCTTTTTTTTCCTCTCCCTTACACCCCCCTCTTTGTCTGTCTGTCCTCCCTCTCCGATTTCACGTGTGTGTGTACAGCAGCAATCCTGTCCGCGCCAGGGAGGCAGGGGAAGGGGAGAGGGAGGATGGGGTCAGATGGATGAGGCAGGAATTAAAAAGGGGAAAAAATAGTGGGGTGAGGGGCCCCAAGCAGAAAAAGGGGGACTGAGGGTGGGTAAAGGGGGGGGGGGTGAGGGGGGGAATGGGGGGGGGGGGGTGGAGGGGATAGGGGGATGAGAGGGCATAAATCTGAACGGGTTCAGTTCGGTTCAACGACTTGGGTTCCCCCCCCCCCCCCCCCTCCCCACCAGAACCCTCGTGATAAAGGGCGGGGGGGACAGAAACTATCGTGGCGGAGCGGATGGGGGGGGGGGGGGGGGGGGGGGGGGTGAGGGGAGGGCAAAAGAGGAGGGAAGGGTGGTGGGGGTTTGGGGGGGGTTTTGGGGGTGGGGGTGTTTAGTGGGGGGGGGGGGGGGGGGGGGAGAAAAGGAAAGGAAGCATATCTTTAACTCGACACCCCCACCCATCAGAACCCCCCACGTTTTAAAGATGGGGGAAAGCGAAAAGGGCCGATTTTTTTTTTTTTTTTTTTTTTTTTTTAAAAATTTAAGGGGGATTCCCCCTTGATCATGCGTAAGCCTTGTCGTGTTGTTAATTTTTTGAGCTGTTGATGGGATAAGGGGTTTTGGGAAAAATGTGTTTTTGTGGTCGTCGTCGTTTTTGTTGTTGTCTTTTGTCACCGGACTTTTGTTGTGCGAGGTGGGGGGGGGATGAACAGCGGGCCCATCTCCTTCCATACCCGGGTACTGGAGGTACAACCCACCCCTTTAATTACACAACAGAATTCATTTCCCCCTCTCTTCTCTCTCTCTCAAAAGATCTAAACTGAAGAGGAAAAAAGTGGGGTGTCTGATTTTTTCATAGTGTATTATCTTACGCGTCTGTATCCTCATTAGTTAATTTTTTTTTGTTTAAATATCCCTTCCGCATGGGGTTGGGTAGTATGTCTTCATCTTTATTCTGTGTGTGTGTGGTGTGTGTGTGTGTGTGTGGTTGTGTGTGTGAGGGCTGCGTGGTGGGTGGGGGTGTTTTGGGGTGTGTGTGTGTGTGTGGGTGTGTGTTGTGTGTGTGTGTGGTGTGCGTGGGCTTGTGGTGGTGTGTGTGTGGTGTGGTGTGTGTGTGTGTGTGTTGTGTGCGTGCGGGTGTGTGTGTGAGTGCGTGTTGTGTGGTGTGTGTGTGGGTGTGTGTGTGTGTGTGTTGTGTGTGTGTGTGTGTGTGTGTGAGCGAGGTGGTGGTGTTTTATGTGGTGTTGTGTAGTGTGTGTGTGTTGTGTGTGTGTGTGTGTGTGTGGCGCGCGCGCGCGCGCATGATATGCCCCCCCCACACAGCTGTAGCCCAGCGACAGTGCGGCCATGGTGTGGGTTTATTTGACCCCCCCTTTGTCCCCCCAACACAGACGATGACCTTTACGGCCGGAGCACGGTCGATAGGTCACAGGTCCCCCATGCACCGTCCTTCCTGGGGGGGACCTTTTCACCCAAAGGTCAAAAATTTACTTGTAGGTTTTTTATGCCAAGATCAAAATGCCTTTTTCCCGGGAATCGTTTTGGGAAAATGCTTCTTTTAACGAGGGTAAAGGCCTCGGAATAAACAAAACAACCCTTGAATACGGGGAGGGAACCCGGTTTGGCTTTAAACAACCCAATGCCCCGGGGAACGATCGATGCAAAAGATGGTCACCTTTTTTTATTTGTTTTATATAATAAAAGAAGCGAAATGCGCATTTTCGCTCTCCTTTGGATTTTTTTTTTTGTTTTGTTCATCTTTCAATCCCGTCTGCCCCCCCCCCCCCCCCCACCCCCCCCCCCTCCACACCACACATGTCCAAGCTGAATGTCCCGCCACAGCCCCGGGCACCGGCACCCCACAGGGAGCGTTTAATGGAAAAAGTTTATGAGGAAACCCACCAGAGGAGACACTGCACTGCTGCCGAGTATTGGGCGATTTTCGTGGCCTGTTCTGATCCCCCACCGAAAAACCCACCACTTCCCGCCCGCCCAACGACAAACACTCATGACTTTGACTTTTGCCGATGCTGGTGACCCCGCAGAATCAAACCAAAGGCCCTTGAGGGAAAGGCGATCGAACCGACGTCCCCATGAATGAGGCAGGGCATGAAAGGCCGCAAAAATTTTTTGAATTTTAAAAAAAAAGCTGATCGATGGGGGGGGGGGGGGGGGGGGGGGAAGAAAGTGATAAAAAATATGCTGCGATTTCTTCTGGTCCGGGGGGCATGACAGAGGCCCTTTCCCCGCTTGCTTTTAAATTTCCCCGGGTCAAAAAGGCCCCAGAGTCAGCACCGCAGTTCAGTTTTGGGTTTTAAAAAAAATGCTATCCCGAAAAGTGGTGTGCTTCCGTAGTATTCATTCCCAAAAATGGCCCTCAGCACTTGTGTCTTAAGAGGTTTTTTTTATTTTTTCTACTTTTCACAAGAAAAATGTAGAGTTTTTTTCTCTTTCGTGAATTTTTTTTTGATTCTTAGGTGGTACCTTTGGTTGCTTTTTTGAAAAATCAAAAACATTTTCTCGGTATTGCCCCCCCAGCCTTTTTGGGTAGATTCTTTAAAACTAAAAGGAGAGGAGTAAATTACCACTTTCCCCGGTCCTGAGGAGAAACAAACAGGTTTCGAAAAAATTTGGTATCGACAGGAGTTTAATGTTTGTGAGTTTCCCCCCTATTGAAGGTTTTTCCCCCCGGGATATAAGCTTTGGAAGGCTCTTTTGGAAACATTTATTTTATTTTTCCCCTTACCCCTCAAGCAATACTGTTGTTAGACAGTATTATCTACAACGCAAATATTTTACTCCCCTTATTTTTTATTAAAACATAAGAGCAGCTTTGTTTAAATTTAATATTTCTTGCGTCATTGCAACCCAAGCTGTCTGTAAGTTGCTGGAATGGTGTCGGGTACATCCCTTGGGAAATTTTTTAGTTTGTTGTTAATATTTATTTATATTAATAATTGGAAGAGAGAGGAGGGAGGGGAGAGAGGGGAAGCTTCGACTTTTTTTTTTTAGACAATGCTATACGTCTTTTTGTCAAGAGGGAACAAGATCCCCTTTGCGCGCCGGAAAGAATCAGAAAAAAAGTTGGAAGAAACGGCAACCGATAGCTCAGTTTTAAAATGAACAATCAAAACTTTCAAAACAAAATAATGAAAAATCAAAAAGGGGATTGTCTCATAAAAAGATCAAATACTGGTAGCGGAAAAGGAAAGGAAAGAGAACACTTTAACAATAGACGCGTGCGCGCGCACGCAACGAACGCGCGAAAACCCACAACCCCACCAACACAGAGGGGGAGAGAGGGGAGAAAAGGAGAGAGAGAGGAGAGAGAGAGAGGAGAGGAGGAAGAAAAAGGGAAAACAAAAAATAAAAACGGAAAAAAAATGATCATAAACTGTATAGCATCAGACATATTACAAAAGTCAGTGAGATCAGCATTTTCCTTTTCTAGAGGAGAGAGAGGAGAGAGGAGAGAGAGAGAGGAGAGGGGGGATAGAGAGAGAGAGAGGAGAGGGAAAACAAAAGACAGCTATCATACCCCAATAGTTGTGCACCAAAAAAACTTGGTTGGGCCTTTAGAAGTGGATCTATAAATACCTAGAAGGCCAAAGGGGGTTTTTAGCACACGACATACTGTGGGTGTGAACTTGTATGCATTTATTGTAGCCGCTGGTTCAATATTTTTGCAAACAGGAAAGAGAGCGAGAGAGAGGGAGAGAAAAGAGGAGAGAGAGGGGAGGGGGGAAATGAGAGGGAGCAAGAGAGAAGAAGTAGAGGATAGGGAAGGGGGGGGGGGGCGAGGCGAAAAAGAGGGGGGGGGGGGGGGGGAGGGAGGGGAGAGGGGAGAGAGAGAGGCAGACAGACAGACAGAGGGGGAAAGGGAACAAAGAGAGGAACAGGACATGGTGTATAAGAGAAAAAAAAGACGAACAAAGGGAGAAAGAGGTGGACACGACAGGTGTATGGACGTGTGTGGGGAGAGAGGAAGGGGGAAAAGGGGAGAGAGGAGAGGGGGAAGGGGAGAGAGAGAGAGAGGAGAGAGAGAAAGGGGAGAGAGAGAGAGAGAAAAGGAGAATGGAGAGGTGGTGAAAAAAAGGAATGAGAGAGTGGGGTGTGAGGGAGGGGGGGAGGGGGGAGAGTGAGGAGAGACAGAGAGACAGCGAGCGGGGCGGAGCGAGAGAGAGAGAGGGACCCACCACTTTTATTTCAAGCCCGCACGCGAAAAAAAAACCATGGGGACTTTTTTTTTTTTTTTTTTTTTAACCACGTCACTCAAACCCACCAACCCCCCGCCCCTTTTATCTAAACGAGGTCTTCCGCAAATCCCACCACTTCTGTAGGCCTAATTCAGTTCAGCTACCTCCCCGTTCTGTTTCCCCCACAACACCTCTTTCGCCATACAACAAAAGCCGTCACTCTATGACGATTCCCAAAAAAAACCCCCTCCCGTCTTCTCCCCCCCCCCCCCCCCCCCCGTCACCCCCCACTCACCTCCCCTCTTTCCGTGGGGGAGAGAGAGGGGGGGGGGGAAGGGGGGAGGAAAGGCGTGTGGGTGGGTGTGGGGGGAGGGGAGTGGGGTGGAGGGAGATTTTGGGCCCCCGGTCAGTGTCCCAAAATGTGTGTGGGGAGGCAGTCAGTCGGTCGGGAGTCGTGATGAGGGGCACACAGACAGCCCCCCCCCCCCCCCCACACACAACACACTGTCCACACACTCGGTCCCCCTTTATCATCATCACGCGTTGTGTGTCTGACATGTGTGTGTCTTTTTGTCGACGCGCTCTGTCGACTGAAAAGGGTTGGTGAGGATGGGGGGGGGGGGAGAGAGAGAGAAGAGTCCCGAGAGTCACAGAGAGGGGAGAGAAGAGAGAGAGGGGGAGAGAGGAGAGGGGGAGGGGAGGAGGGAGAGAGAGAGGAAAGAAAAAAAGAGCAGAGAGAGGAGTGAGAGAAGTAGTGTGGTGTGGTGTGTGTGTGTGTTTTGGTTGTGTGTGTGTGTGTGTGTGTGTGTCCCTGTCTGTTTTCTGCCAAACGACAGAGAAGGGGAGAGAGGAGAGAGAGAGAGAAGAGAGGAGAAGGGGAGAGAGGGAGAGAAGAAGGAGAGGGGGAGGAGGAGAGAAAATAGGAGAGAGAGAGAGAGAGAGGTGTGTGTGTGTGTTTTGTGTGTGTGTGGTTTTTGGGTGTGTGTGTGGGGGTGTGGTGTGTGTGTGTGTCCTGTCTTTTCTGTCCCCCCCCCCACCCCCCCCCCCCCCCCCCCCCCCCCCCCCCGGGGGCCAAAGGGCCGGGACGGAGGCAGACACATGCGGCATTTGCTGGGTGGCGGGGGGGTGGGGAGTCGCCCCCGTATGTTTACCGTCACGGCACAGTTATCATTGACACCCCACCAGACAGACACGTCATCAAACACTCTTCACACCCACACAACACAGGAGGAGGAGGAGGAGGTGGAGGAGGAGGAGGAGAAGGAGGTGAGAGGAGGAGGAGAAGGAAAGGAGGAGGGGAGGTAGGGAGGGGGAGGACTGAAGTGGTGGGAGAAAGAGGAGGAAGAAGAGGAGGAGGGAAGAGGAAGAGGAGGAGGAAAAAGAGGAGGAAGAGGAGAAGGAGGAAGAGGAGGAGGAGAAAGAGGAGGAGAAGGACGAGAAGGGGGAGGAAGATGAGAAAGAGGAGGAGGAGAAGGACGAGGAGGAGGAAGAGGACGAGGAAGAGGAAGTGAAAGAGGAGGAAGAGGAAAAGGAGGAAGAGGAAGTGGAGAAGGAAGAGGAGTACGAGGAGGAAGAAGAGGAGGAGAAAGAGGACAAGGAGGAGGAAGAGGAGGAGGAGGAGAAATCTGGAAGAGAGGAGAAGTAGAAGAAGGCTGAGGGAGGACGAGGAGGTAGAAGACAGAAAGAAGCACAAGTAAGAGACGAGGAGGAGAAAGCAGCAAAGAAAAAAAAAACGAAGTAGAAGATGAAGGACAGGGAGAACAGGGGGAAATCAAAAAAAGAAAAAAGCCGTAGAACAAGCAAAAAGAAGAAGAGCAAGAAGAAACAGTAAAAAACAAACAAACAAAAAAGAAAGGACATCAAGCTGCAATAACAGAGCAGCAGCAGCAGCAGCAACAATAGCAGCAGCAGCAACAACAACAACAGCAGCAACAGCAGCACAGCTTCAACAACAGCAGCAGCAACAGTAAAACTAATAGCAGTAGCAGTTGTAAAAGTAGCAGCAACGACACAAGCAAGAGAGGAAAAGATGCAAAGCATCTAAACGTACTCCGGTTTATCTTGAATACGCGCGAGATATCCCATAAAGAGGCAAAACCGTTTTGGCCCGTTATAGCCGTCGGTAACGGCTATTCTGGTAAACATCGTCCATCATCCGTGACCCATAATGAACATACCTTCAAAGTTTCAGAA
>CM031599.1:5575930-5600930 GCA_018398815.1 Conus ventricosus | reverse complement strand
AGGGGGAGAGGGGGAGAGAGAGAGAGGAGAGAGAGAGAGGAGGGAGAGAGAGAGAGACAGAGAGAGAGAGAGAGAAGTACGAAACAGAGAGAGAGAGAGAGAGAGAGAGAGAGAGAGAGAGAGAGAGAGAGGAGCAAAAAAAAAAAAAAGCTAGGAAACCGGCCGCGTGGGCACGGGTGGGAACACCGTCCCCTTCACTCAAAGAAGCCCCCACACAACCCAAAGCGGTGGCGGCACCCCCTCAGGGCAGGCCGGCAGCAGTAGCATGGCAGTCAATCAGGCAGGCGGCCGGCCAGCAGTAGCATGGCAGTCAATCAGGCAGGCGGCCGGCCAGCAGTAGCATGGCAGTCAATCAGGCAGGCGGCCGGCCAGTGGAGCGGCCATCTTGCCGGCGCCGCCACAGCCCAGGCAAAGCCTTTGACTCGCTAGCTAACTGACGTTCGGGGGGTCGATCGTGCTTTAAAGCGTTAATCCTGGGTTTAGACGCATCACTTTCACTCACTGCACTTGTGTGGGTGTGTGTGTGTTCCAATCTCTCTCTCTCTCTCTCTCTCTCTCTCTTCTCTCCTCTCTCTTTATCTGTGCCCCGTTCTCTTATTAGGCACACATTAACACTGTATCAAGAAGTCGTTAACGGATTGGTAAGTCTTGGAGCAAGGTGCACTACTACTCTCTCCTCTCTCTCTCTCTTTTCCTCCTCAAAATACTTTTTTTATGTTCACTACTCGTATATATCGATGATTCTCTCTCTCTCTCTCTCTCTTCTTCTCTCTCTCTCTTCTTATATATTACTTCTCTCCTCAAATACTATTTTATTTCACTACTCGTTATACCCTTTGAATACCACCCCCCCCCCTCACTCTCTCTCTCTTCTTATATTTTACTCTCAAATATATTTCATGTTCACTACTTGTTTATACCTTAAAATATACCCCCCCCCCTCTCTCTCTTTCTATATCTTTTCCTCTCGAATTTACTATTTCATAGTTCACTATCGGTAATACCCTTAAATATACCCCCCACTTTGTCTCCTCTCTCTTCTATTTCTTTTCCTCCTCAAATACCATTTTATGTTCACTCTCAGTTATATCTGTGAATACATCTCTCTCTCGCTCTCTCTCTCTCTCTGTTTCTAATTTTTCTTCTCAAATACTATTTCATGTTTCCTGCTTTTCCATGCCGACTTTTCACACCCCTCCCGCCCCCTTTTCCCACTCCACACACAGGAGCAGCTTACAGTCAACATCAGAGAACTATAAAAATGTCTCTTCTGGTACCGGCCTCAAACAGTTTCGGCCGGCTGACTCCAGAGATAATTTTATAGTTCTCTACTTAGTAAACTACAAACATAATTACTGAGTAGGATTGTCCGTTTTCAATACTAATTTACCTAAACTTTTTAGGAGTATCGTAGGAGAAAGACAGCAGTGGTGAAACACACCCCATGAGTAACGTAGGGAAAGCAGCAGTCGTCTGAACACACCCATACTCTAACGGTGGAGCAGGTATCCGATTACTTACTGTCGTTTTACTTACTACGTGTCCAGACATGCGGGGCGTGTCTAGACGTTTGTTAGACAGCGATTCACGCGATGGGAGATGTCACAGCCGTCAATCAGCAGGAGGGTTATCAATATAGTGCTGGGCTTACGGGCTCACATGGACCAAGGTTAACAACAAGAAGCGATTTCGTCATTCTCCACTGTCTGCCGAACTAGAAGGACGCGTTTACTGTGCTCTCTACTGTGCTTGTTGCGTTTTATTTTAACAATGGCTAACAGGTTTACCGAAGAAAACAGGCTTGCGTTGGCTTCAAGATCACAAGTTTTTACGTCAACAGCATGTTAGAGTATTTGTCGAAAAAGAACTAGGTGAAGCATGTTCTCTACATGTGTGAACGAAAATAATGAAGCATGCTTTTCTAGAAGGCGGAGAAAGGAAAAAGTGGACGACTGCTTTGGAAATGGCGACTATTTTAAAGGTTTGTTGGTTCAAGAAAATGAAAACGCTGATAAGGATATCTGAACAACTTATTAGCCAATTTTCAATACGCATGTTTGACTATCGATGAGATGGTTTCCGTATCTAAAACGGCGACTGCATTGTTGAAAGTTGGCCAAAGGAAAAAAAATCCTCAGCATTGATTGTTGGGCGCTGGCTTGAAGCGCTATAATTTCATGTTTAAAAACATAAAAAAGCATAAACATGGCGGTTCATTTCTTAAGGCGGAGGTGAAAACATAGCTGATTCGTATGCTAGAAATACTTATTCAACTTTCTGTGTGTTTTTTTTACAAATCCTAAATTGCACAAGCTAGGAATCAGTATAAATGGAACTGTGTAGCAAGCGAGTCAAAAACTATCATTAGTCTTATGCAACTGATTGACGATTTTCGGATGGTTCTGGCAAACAAATTAGATAGGGTATAGGCAGGCCTTGTACAATTATCCAGTATGGAGAGGAGTAGAGTGTAGCCAGACATATTTCATATAATGCTCCATTTATAAACGACGGAATGTACTACTATGGCGTTTAGGAGCCGCATAAAGTCGGCTACAGCATAACTGCTGTAACTGCCATAGCCTTTGAAGCATGATTGAGAAAAGAGGAGCAAAGCGGCAAACTAGGCAACGACCCTACTGTGATCACTTCTTGCCTGCCAAGCAACTAGGCCAAAGACCGTACTGTTGATCACTTGACTGCAAAGCAAACTAGGCCAAACGAACCTACTGTGATCACTTGACTGCAAAGCCAATAGGCAAACGACCCTACTGTGATCACTTGACCTGCAAAGAAACAGCAAAACGACCCTACATGTGATCACTTGGCTAGTTGAGAACACTTAACACGTACCCAATGTCTTAATTAAGTTCTTAATGAAGTACCCCACGTTTTATTTAAGTTTTTTTTTAAGTTGCCCCATGTTTTTAAATTAAGTTTTTTATTATGTTTTAAATTAGTAGTTTTATTAAGTTCCTTAGTTTCTACTTAAGTACATCAAGTTCTTAATAAGTTCTTGATTATGTCACCTAAAGTTCTTACACTTATGTCACATCAAGTTATAATAAGTCATCCTTAAGTACAACCAAGATCTTATTCAAGTCATCTTATAATTATTATTAAAGTTCTTAAAGTATTAATTGCATCTGAAATGGATTCAAATCAACTTTTTTTTGTTGGCGGTTCTGGTATGTTGTTGTGTGGTCTTTTGTATTTAGTGTTGAGATTGTGAGGACTGGCTTTGGTTTTTGTTGTATTTGTTTTATATATTTTATAACCGTAATAACCACCCCCAAACAGCAGCAAGGGCGCCAAAAATGGCAACAGTTGTAAATTCAATTATTCCTGAAGACTTTGGCAGTGTAGGCCTCGAATCATATGGTTATGGGTCGTTTTTATAGCCAGGCATTGATAACAACTGCACTTGTTCATTCTGTGATTTTAACATTTAATTTGGTTTGTTTATTCCTTGCTAATTTTTTCCTGCTGCAATCACGTCCAGGTTGAGGAAGCCTTTTTGAGGTAACTTTCTCGCATGGTCCATGTTTTATGTTTCTGCTGATTTTCTGATCTCGGTCATTTTGAAGGGAAATAAATTCTATATGATTAATATAGTATTTATCCATGATTAGCGGCGATAATAAATGTTCCAAATCTGTAATACAGATCAAATCCTAGTGACTCTATTGATTTTGTTTAAACACTGGATCCTGCGTTATTCATACATAAAGTTTGTTTCAGTATCAATCGGGAGCAAAGTCTACTGACTTGTTTAGTGTACAAACTAAGAAACCGGTTGTCCTACCCTTTTTACAATTCCTTGATCCTAGTTTGCGCTTCATACCGGTTATGAGACTTTATTATGTCTTGCGGCGACATTTGTTGAAATCTGTTCTATGTGAATTCATTTCCCGATGGAACTGTTTTGTTTTTCCACATGCTGCCAAAGATCTACCAGTTTTTTTTTTTTGGGCATAATAGCTTGTCATCAACAGGTCATTTGTAATCATAAGTTCAGAAGGTATAGTAGATCATCGTGTGGTCATGTTTTAAATTAATTATAATTATTTTGTTTCTTAAAAATGAGCGCCCGAGAAATAGACTGTTACCAATCATGTATACCATTGGCTGATGTTAATGGAGGCCTAAGTGTAGGATCCACAATGATGGTAAAAGCTTGTTAAAAATTAAACAGCCAGATCTTGGCAAACTTGGCTTTGGGATTCGGACAAAGCTGATTGCTTTTATCGCAGCTTCGTGCGCTACGAAAGATTTTTTAGTTATGCAAGGAATAATTCCTGACAATATCAAATATGTAAATTAAAAAAATACATTTATAAAATTGGCTTCACTCGATAATGATGATAGGTGGGGCCGTAGTGAATGCGCTTGCTTTTAGTGGATTAATTACGCGTTTAGTAAACTGCGGGATGACGGCGAGAGAAAAAGACATAATCAAAGCTATGGTAGCAAACTAGCAGTTGCAAGACGCCTATGAAAAGCTGAGAATTGAGCCGTTAGATTTTATTAACGACCAACTGAAAAAACAGGGACATGAGCTTACAACATTTTAAAAGATGTTGACCAGCAATAAAAGAATATTATCTTGTAACAGGTCAAACAAGAGAGACATTACCCCACCAAAAATTTAGTGACCTTTTATAAACATAAGAAAAAACAAAAGATGCAGAAATCGTGTGTTTGTTATCTTTGGTATGTCCGTCGTGTTTTTTAGTGCACAAATTATTGGTGAATAAAAATGACAAAATCTATTTTTCGCCAAAGGATATAGGAAGGGAATCACGGCAATTAAAAAGCTAAGCCAAGCAAGCGGGGAGTCAGTGAACATAATGCGATTGGAAGAGTTATCTGAACAAGCGATTGGCAAATTTATTACCTGCCTAGACGAAATACAGAGACCACACTTTGTAATCCATTACGAACGACACCTTCATATGGAATCTTCTATATTTACCAATGATTCGATTAGTACGAAAAAAGATTTAAGTAGCACTCACAGTCATTGACGTTAGCTTCAAGATACTAAGATGACGGAACCATTAACACTAAAAGAAGCGACTTCTGCGTGTTGCTGGCGCTATACAACTACTTAGCAACGGGGGTCCCTTTACTTATCCATCGCATGGATTTCAAGTCGATGATGAAAAGAATTTAAAGGGCTGAAAGTGGAATAAATATTGTTAAAACATGAGTTACCATTAAAAGAGGCATCCCAGGAGTTCCAGATCAAGGCTTTGTAGTTGAAAACTTTACAAACAGTTATTGAAAAGACTTTTTTCCACCAGTTATCACAGTGAGCTGATGACCAATTCTCGGCAACACAGAATGGGTTAGGAAGACTGCCCTAGTTTTGCGCGCAATGAATCAATGAAGAATTTAAGGGCTAAACCAGTTCAAGCTAATCAAAAACAAACAATAATGTTGCTGAAGACTCAGTACAACCAGCAATATATTACGTTTGGTTGTTTAAAAGTAAGTCACCTTTATTTACCGGGGGAAGCAGAAGGGGACCTCGATCACGCAACAGATCCAGTTTGGAGTGTTGATCCGTATGAAATAAAAAGAATTGTAAAAATGAATCCGCCCGGGTTTTAATTGTAACGAGAAACTGACACACAAAAACAACCAGCACCTCAAAGATCTTATGTGAAGGAAGAACTGCAGATATCCCCAGACACAGGTTCCAGTTGTTTAATTAGTTTTACAGAAATATATTTGGTCTAAAATGGAAGCACAGAATGAAAACAAGAACAATAAAGGAACGTGACTTGAATTATACGAGAATCATTTGAACAACATTATGGTTATTAGGCATACATTTATGAGGCTTCTCAAACGCATGCTAAAAACTCGATCACCTACCCCCCCACCCCCCCCCAAATCCTAAATTTTGTTATCAGATATGGGGAAAAAGAATATCTTGAAATGATAAAAAAAAATTCTGTGCGCATCAGCAAACTAAAAAAATAATTTGGCTGAATTGAATGTGATATGATTGAGTTATAATAAAAGTTGAGGAAAAAATATAATCTTTCGGGGAAAGTAGATATATATTTTGTGTTCTCAAATGCCGATTGATATGAAAACTCTGGTTTAACAAATATCGGTTTTGTGTTGTGTTTATCTAATGACTTCTTTGTTACAAACTGTTGTGCTGATCTATGTAGATTAGATCGTAGTTTTACGTTGTATGATGAATGTTTATTGATCAAACAATGCTTCTTTGTAGGTTGTCATGACGATATGTTGACTGCACAACACTGCGGATATCCTTTTGCGTTCTTAATGGTTTTCTTCTGGCTCGAAATACTGTACCATTTCGACTTAAACCAATAATTCTCCTGTGATTCACCCCTCAGTTAATTCATCGTCAATCTTTCCTAAACCTTCTGTATTAGTAATTGAATGCAAAGGCGAATCTTTAGGGTAATCAGATGTATCGTACCATCCCGCATTGCCCTTTAGTACTTCTAATTTCCATGTCTGTATAGTTGTCTTCAGTAGGGTTTATCTATAACAAAAGATATCGGTATTGTGTAAAGTATTTGGACTTGGATAAGTGGTTAATGCTAGTCATAAAGAAATCTACATCAAATGCTTTTGATAATTTTAGAACAGGTAAACCGATAAATACAGGTTTGAACAATTTGACTTTCCTTTTTTTTCATCATTTATGCAAAAAGGTGATCATGAAATCTTCTAAAGTTGTTAAATTTGGTTTTGAGTCAGCTTAATTGGCTTCGTTCTCATTTTGGTAACCAATCTGACATCTTTTAGCTTGTGCGGATATTTCATAGCTTCCGAAACAGCTGTTGTCTTCAGCTTGAAAAAAGTCTTTTTCGAAGCATCTGTGGATTAGTTCTAAGATCGGTGGTCTTCATGATGTATGGTTTCATGAACTGTTCTGATCAAAAGCAATTATACGATGAAACTGCTCTCAACTTTAAATTGTCTTATATAAAATTGTAGAGAAGTCTGTTATGACAGGACATAATTTTTTTTTTTTCGCCTCGATGATTTAGGCACAAGTTTAGGCGGCTTCTTGATTCATCTTTGACTTTCGCTGCTAATGGGTAGTCATTATGTAGTTCATGGTGTTTGAGGATATTTCTAATGTCAACTTCTAGAATGTAGCACGTGTTGATTGGCGTCAAAATGTTCAACCACTTTATGCTCTTTGAATATTTTTAGGATTGTCTTCTGTGTTCATTTTAAAGTGCGAATGGATGGATTGCGACATGCCCAACCATACAGATTGTTTGCATTAAATACATGTGATAGTTAGCTTTTAATTGGATCATAGTCGTCCAAGTATTTGTTGTTTGATTTTCAGTATTGTTGCGGATCGACCATTCTAATGCCTCGCGCATCCCGTTTTAATCATTGATCATTGGTAGGTAGACAACTCATCAATTGTTTCTCCAGTATTTAAAGAAAGCGTCCCAGCTATCGGGAGCAGAAAATGTAATGCGACGGGATCCAGGCTATAATGTTTAATGCTGGTATTTCTATAATTTTCAAAGGACGTTCGCCAACAAACATGTATCGGCATCAAGTAGGGAATCCATGATTGTCTCCCATCGTTTTAAATCTAACTTCTGCCACGCATTTGAGAATGTGGTAATTCAGAATCGTGAATGCTCATTTCTTCTAAGACTAGAAAGGGAACGCGAGCCTTTCGGCGGAGTGAGATCTTCATCAAACCTTTCCCAACTGTTATGTATCATAAGGGGAAACTCCCTTTCTAACAGAGTTGGTCAAAATATTCTTCTGTTATTAGCAGGATGTAAGGACATAGTCTAGATGAACTCTAACGATACCATCAGGTGTTGAATAGAGTCATAAAAGACTTGTTATTTAAAGTGAAACACATGTATTTTCTGATGATGTGCAATGCATGACACCGGTAGGCGTTGGTTACTGCTTGCTAATTATGATGAGAGTCGGTACCCGCAAGTTATGAAAGAGGATGGGCAGCTTCCATGTCTTTTGGGTCAAAACTTTAGGTTGAAGATTGCAGTTGTTATGCGTGCTCTATGAACTTTTCGCTAATGTGATCATGGTCTCTTAATGTCGGGATTCTCTGCGTCTGATGGGGAGGCCTAAACCAAAATCCAACAGTGGGTGGCTAAGTATAATGTTCTTGGTCTTCAGCGCAGTTTATGATTTCAGATAAATTCAGATTATTAGAACAATCATTACGCATTGCTGCATGCGCATGTAAAAAAAATCTTCTACGCTTTTGGTCCTCTGTATAATTCTGGCGTTGAATGGGCATCCGATACCCTTCTTCAGGGCCACTGACCACTTAATGATTATCTTAAGACTGTTTTTCGAAGTTTTTGTGGCGCTGGCCCTTATAAGGAACAATAAGCGACTCGGAGGTCTGCGTAAACTTTGTATGGGAGAATTTTGCAGCGTTTCAGTTCTTAAAACATTAAACTTTAGATCCGGGCGGGGGGCGTAGTTAAGTTCTGTATTACAGTCAACGGGCGTACAATGTTTTAGTATGTTCGCTCGCTGCTTTAACGGATGGAATTCTTGTTAAACATTTTTGCAGAATTCTTGTTTGTTAGTGTTTTTTGCAGTATGCGCTAATAATCTACTTTTGTGCGTATCAATGGTAATGTGGTAGCCTGTTGGTGAAAAAAATTAGGAGTAAGTCCACTTGGTTTTTTGTCTGAGTTCGCCTATTGTTGGGAATGTTCTTGGACACTCTAATAGGACTAAATTTGTTTCCTCAGTCCATGTTAGACATTAATCTGTTTGTTGGTTTGTTATGCTCTTCAATGGTCAATGGAAGCCACGCTAACTGGAAAGATTTCCACGAAGTTAAGTCATGATGTAAGGTTCATAGTTAGATACTCTTCTGCGTTTTTGCCCGTCGTGATGCAGCCTTGCGCGAACACACCACATAAAACATTTGTTGTCCGAAATTCTTTATGTTTAGAATGCTCTTTTGCGACTATGCTTGGAGGTAGTGGAATGTAAGACTTGCCTACATCGGCTCATACTTAGCCTGTTTTAATCTGATCTCTTAAGGACTTCGTTCTCCTGAACAACCGGAAGCCTTCTTTTGGATTCTAGCGGCCACATCAAACTGTGTTACGCTGTTGGTCAGCCAAGCAAGGTGATAAGTCATTATGAGAAAGAATAACTTTGTTTAGTTGCGCACCAGACTTTTAGTTTTTCTTCATTTTTTGTTATATAGTCGAGTAAAACAGATAACTGTACTTTAAACTGGCGGGTAGGAGATAAGGATATGATATTGTTGTTATAGCCCAGCCGAGCGCAGAGGGCCAATCAGGGCTGTCACAGTTAAATCAACTCACCAGTAACTGGCGGGTCTATTGTTGTTCTATCTCGAACTTGAGAAAGAAATAGAATGAGCAACACTTGACTGTAGTTTGTTGGATCATTGACTTTAATCAATATCGTTTAAAGCTTTTGACATACGCTCTCCTCTCGTGCATTCCTTCAAACACGTCGTCGGGTCCTTCATATATCTCAGCCTTGTTGAGTTTCATTTCTAACTCATACCTTTATTTATTTAAATTAAAAAAAATTCTAATAGATCAATATCAACGGTCTTTTGCGCTTGGACTCATAAACTAAAGTTTAATCCCTTTGTTGTTGTTACTGTGAGCGGTTTAGAAACCCAGAGTTTAATGTGTCGTTACTTTTTTAAAAATTCTTTTTTATCTGCTCGGTGTCTGGATGATTGAGGAAATTCTGCCCTTGCCTTTTTTTGAAGATTCAAAATTTTGTCTTTATAGTCATCAAAATCGGCCTGTAAACGACTAAATTCTTCTCTTCCGTGGATGTGGAGTCACTAGTGCTTTATTTATTGTCAGTTTGAACGACAACTAAGTTTAGCTGTTATTAGTTGGGACCCATAGCTGTTGTGCTTTTGGAGTTGTGTTTTAATTTTTTGCCTAGCAGCCTCTTCAGTAATGACTCAGGCCAAGAGTAAAGACTACCACCTAGAGGTAAAGCTGCGGGTGCACCAAAACCTGGTGCTAAGAGACAACACTCGTTCCTGCTGATAGAGCACTAACAGTCGATGCTCCAGTATTAACATATGTAAACGGCTTAAAGCAGCAGATACCTTCGCTCGTTTGGTATTGCTGTATTTTGATAAGGTCCCTGCTCTGGTTTTGTTCGAATTTTGTGTAATGTTTGTAATTTGAAGGATTTTTATGTCGGGGTGTTTCTACTATACCCTACTTTTACTAACTCTGGCGCTGTAGGTACTTTTGGATAATGATTAACAGACATGCTTTTTAAATATAAAATTAATTTAGCCATTCTATATAATGATCGGTTATCTTTCAATATTCAGGCTGCAATATCATATAGTAAAAACAAATGTGCATTAAGGGTTTTTCGTCATCTGATTCTTTGTCAATTTGAATGTTTATTACGTTGCTAACAGTATCTCCCACTTACATGCAACTGATTATCCTCTGTTGACCTTTAGGTCAATCAAAAACCGTAGTTTTTGTTTAAATAATCATCAAGTCTAACATGTGAAGGGTGGAGATTTTAGACTCAAGGTCTGCTGTTGGATTTCTATGCCTCCCGCTCCGAACAATATTTCTTATTTCATCAAAATGCTGATTAGGTCTAAGTCGTAGCGTAGATTTGGTTAGGACTACCTCATTGTACATGCACTTTCGTTATTTTGGATTTAAGGAAACTTTAAGTTTGTCTATCATATGGTTCATCTTCGCACAGCAATAAAATGCCTTTAATTGATTTTGCTAAGACACTTAAAAACTAAAATTCCATATAGGGTCTGCCTGCTTTTAGGGATGTGTAAGAATGGAGATCCACTCTTTCGTAATATATTGCTATTTTTTCCTTATATTGATGCTCAAATCAGCTTGCTAAGTCGGGTGCTAACAATGTCAAACTTAACGCGATGTCAGAAATGCTTGTACTTTGCTGCGGTGCAACTTCAGATTAATAACCATTTTGTATTCATTAAAAGTTTGTACATATGACAATCTGTCTTTTATGCCCCTTGAAAGTATAGGCGCATGGCACTTAACAACTCAAAATCCAGGGGATGGAAAATCGATTTCCATACGCATTAAACTTAAAAAAACCCTAATACTTTTTGCCGTTCTTTAGTATTTTGCGGCGCATATTCTGATTGTTTTATGTGCTTCATTATTTCGATTCTTGAAAAGCACAGGCTTCCCCATTCCCTTTCATTCTCGGTTATTACGCCATAGATCGCAATTGGTTAAAAATATGTCTGCTTTATTTAAAGAAAATATTTCTGTTCCCTAAAGTTTTATAGAAATTTCTTAACGATTGCTGTCCCAGATTCTGTATACATCATGTCTGTTGGGGTTCTGTTGAATCGAGTTTTATTTTGAAAGTAAGTCGCGCAGGAGCCTGGCACATCTCTTATTTTCTCTAGTCTGGAAATTGACAGTTAGATTTGATCTGCATTCAATAGTAGGATGTTATTTGAACAATTAATATTATGTTTTTTTCCCTTAAAGCCACGAGGGCTCTTTCAAGCTTATAAGGGGTCAAGAATCGTGCCTTATGTTTGCGACATTTTTATAATAACAAATAAAAAGTTAAGTATAAATGAATGGCAGGCATTGAAGGTGATGAGTTATGAGGTTCCTTGATCCTGACGACGCCGTGAGTGAAATGACTCCTTTGACACAGCATCGTCAACAGCTCAATGTGGCATGAATTAACAGAAACCTAAGGTCAGATCATTTTACAAAGTTTAGGCCTAGAACCTCCCCAATTTATAGCCCTGATGATTTTGAAGTAAAAAGGGGCCATTTGTATGTGGAATACGTTCATGGACAGCGTGTCCGCTTACAGATATAAACGAGACCCATCCAAAGTTTGTAAGCATCCAAAATACAATTAGACAAGACCTATAAGTTCCAATCGACAGTCGCCCTTGACATTGTTAGACCCGATTGATAGGATGCAGTTGCTAAACTTCAAAACCACAACAACAAAAACTCCAACCAGATAGCCAAATGCCCCCCCAAAACATAGACTTCAAGATTTAAGTCAAACAGCGGGTGAAATAATATATGTAATAGAAGCAGAAACAAGTTTTTCAGAAGAAACTGCAATTAGAACAATTAATGATTCTCCACCACTAGTGAGAGAATTTTTAGCCCTTGATGTACTTTAAGAACATTAGAGGCGAATTAAAAACAATTTAGCAAAATGAGTGAGTAAGATGGAGCATATAAAAAGAGGAAAAAGAATAACTGTTGAGGCTGATGACGCCAACTATTATGGCAAAGATATTAAGAAAGAATAAGACAAGCTCTAAAAGATCCTTGAAAAACAAAGTTCAGCAAGACTAGAAGCGTGACTATAACCGAGACCAATTACATACTCAGAGGAATAGTTTAAGAGAAACTATCGAAAAAATTTTATATGAAGACACGACACTGCAGAAAGAATTCGACGTGTTTTTAGAGAGCATGGAGTCTCATTAGCAAGCGTTATAACTGCCTTAGGATTTGCAAATAAGTCATTGGTGATGGGCTATTACGGGCGGTGGAGGTGCTGGGTAGTGCTCCCCGGCCATCTCCTACGCCTGATAAATCGTGTGGTAAAAAACGCTTGTTCAATCTTGCGAATTTATTAAAAAAAAATTAGGCTGTAAAGCCGTGGATGCTTTACCGGGTATATTAGGGGGTGTTGTTAGCTGGCTTTGTCTACTGCAGGTCAAAGTAGTGCTTTATGGAATGAGCACTTATGGTCGTTTAGTTTCCTTAATAGACGGGTTAATATTTAGTAAGATAAAGTACATGCTAATCATTTGCCAGTTAATCAACAACATGTTTTTTTTTTTGTGTCTTTATCATATTAATGGTATCCGAACACGAGCCCGGCGTCTTCAACGGTCTTTGGGCTTTGGACCACGGGGATTGGATGACTTAATTCTTGGGTGTTTGTTTACTGCTTGCAATATTAACTAGCTCAGAATTTTTTTGTTTTTTCCGGACCTTTCTGTTCATTGCCCGCCACAAGGATTTGTTAATTGTAGTTTATTATTTAGCATTCTGGAGACCTGAGGTCAGCAACGGCAGCATGTATAAATACCTAGTGCCTACAGCAAAGTCTACTTTTGATTCTTGCGGATTGTAAAAAATTTTGGTACCTTTTTATACTGAAGGTAAATCAACTGTAGAATTATTGCGTCCTCTAAATTTGCTATGTAATGTTTTTGAGGTCAAATGCCAGCAGGAAGGATCAGTTATGCTCGATTCGTTTTCGCTTGCGAACCTAGCAAAACACCAAACGTATGTAAGAACACGAGTCGTTTATTCGTTCATTTCACGCTCTAGTTAGGCATTAGAAGTGTTAATATAAATGTTGTAATGCTGTTTTATGCTCTTGCTCTATGACGAGGTGAACAGTTGTGCCTGAGAGAAAGATGTGTTAGGGGTTCCGTCATATGTTATTCTTTTGTGCAAGCCCAAAATAAAGGGATTGCAAGCATGATTGCGGTCCAACTTTTGTCTAAGGTCTGTCTTAACATTAATATTGAATTCGTTACAGATCCTTTCAAAAGCCTTCATGTTTATTCTGTTGCTGATTGGATTTACACAGGTTTGTCATTTGGTAAATGGCGCTTGCAATTCAGTCAATATACGTCTGAAGGTGTAATAGAAATGAAAATCTATACACTGACCTCACCAAAGGATCAGGGATGATTTTAATGGATCGCATACGACCCTCCCACAGTGATGCGCAAGAACACGAGCAAAGTTTAAATGGTTCTGTTAAAACTATGCATCGGATCGACTAAACCAGCTTTCGGGATGCGTGTCGTTTGTTAATAGGAGGGTTAAGATCATCTGTTTAATGGCCGTATCACCCCCTTTATTGAAAGGGTCAGACTGAGTCACAGGAATTCAAGAGTATCAGTTGCAGTTTTTTTAAGATTGTAGTGCGGCCCAGCAGAATATTTTGCATCTGTATATTTAACTGCCGCTCATTTATTTTGTTAAAAAATGTTTGTTAAAATAACAACCCTAGCCGTCCTTCGTTTTTAGTACCATGCAATTAATACGAATATGGGGCTCAGAATGGTCCGCATCCCTGAAATTTTTTACAAAGTCGCATGGTTTATTAATGTGAATACAAGGGGAATAATAGATTCTAAAGTTGAAAAGCAGGAGTCAAAGTTAGCCAGTTATCTATACGGATGGTTATTACGGGGCTTGCTCCTAAAAGATGCATAAGCAATGAGGCATCTTCAACATTACTCTCTGAACTTAACAATGCAAATCTGAAAACAAATGTTTACATTCAAACCTGAAGAGAAGTAGTAGTTACCTTTTTGATGTAGAACTAGCTAAAAATATTAGGCTTTGCATTAAACAATCAGGACTTTCATGTTTTAGAGTTGCGTACAGACAAAACTAATTTTTGAGGGAAAATCGCTCAATCTTGCATTACAGTCATTGTCTATGTATTTGGATGGCTGAGACTGATGAAAACTATATGATGGAAGGCCCTCAACTGTTTAAGAGCTATTCCGTCGGGAAAGCTGCTATATTGCGATTAATTAAAATTTATGCAATTCCTAATTTACAGTTTAACAAGATTAGTTTGTGGGAGGTCGAATAAATTTAATATAAAAATCAAAGACATCAACGGGGAAATGGTGTATAATGTGGATAACTTACACATTGTTTCTAAAAATAAATAATTAGTTGTTCTTAAAAAATGTCGCCGCGGGCCAGATGAATCAGGTGTTACATTAGCGCCTGTGAGGTTTATAACTTTAGATAAATTTAAAAGATCTTGCAGTCGTTACGGATTTGAACAGAACGGTGAATAGGCACTTTGTATGGTTTTGAGTACACTAAAGATGGGATTATAAACGTAAAAGAAGTAGGAGACAGCACAATAAGTTTCTAAACTAGGAACAATTGCGCAATGTAGAAGCAATATGCTGGGCCGTATGAGATAATATAGTTCGAAAAACCTGACAGCAAATGGCACTTAGAAACCATATTTAGATGGGTCATAATTTGAATTCATAAGCCCTTTACATTTTTTAGCCCAAAAAAAAAGTTTCAGGAAAAGCATTTCAACTCTGGCCTTTACACGTAAGTCTTATGCCAGAGGACAATAGTCGGAAAGAGATTTGAAATACGCCGCGTATGGGAAACAAACAGACATCCTCATCAGAAAGGAAAGGTTTTAAAGGAATGCTTCTACAAAATTAAGTTCTTTCCAAGCAGAATTAGGAGGCACGTTACAATGATATTTGAAATTTCTGTCTTTAAGATGTGGAGAGGGATGGGGTCCGTGGCCGTTAGTCGACGTCCTTTTAAAGGATTAATACTAGAGGCAAAACTTAGGTTAAACGTTTTAAGTTACGGGCGTGGTTCTTCACAATGGTGAGGGTATTAGACTCGCTCACTGAACAACAAGCAAACAAATCACTGTTGACTTAATAGAAACCAATCTTACAGAACTAAATTGGATTAATCTTACACATTTAGGCCTTATAGGGTTTTATTATACTGAACAAGTTTTGACAGAGAGTATGATAAACATAATAACTGGATTAGATTAAATTCTGTTATAAAACTATGGAGCAGTTAAACTTTATGACAAAAACTCCTCATTGCTCATTGATTTGTGGGCAGACTGGTTGTGGAAAAACAATATTGTCCTAGACCTATTACAAACAGTTTATCGCTATAATTTTGATCATATTGTGATTTTCTGCCCAACACTTAAATGGAACAAAGCATATCATGATAGAAGGTTTATATGGGCAGATGATAAAATATATTTAGTTGATCCTAGCAATAAACTAAGTGAGTGTTTAAAACAGTTTTATAGACTGTTTGAAGGAACATAGACACTAATTATTATAGATGACTGTTCGGCAGAAAGAGACATAGTTAAAAAAAGAAACACTTTATCAAAACTAGCTTCAGTGGAAGACATGCTGGGATAAGTGTGTGGATTTTATGTCAAAAATATAACTCAGTTTTAAAAGACTTTAGAGAACAGTTAAAGACTGTAGTTTTATTTCACATGAAAGACAGAGACGCATTTGATGAATGTATGCGTGAAAATGATGTTATTGAAAATGATCAGGAAAAACATAGGATTAAGCAAAAACTAAAATCTGAAAACTTTAGTAAATTAGTATTAAAAACGGACAACCCAACACAGTATGTATGTTTGTAGGGTTTACTAGGCAGAGAACTATAAAATGTCTGTTCTGGAGTCAGCCGGCCGAAACTAGTTGAGGCCGGAAGAGCCAGAAGAGACATTTTTACAGTTCTCTACATCCATTTGTCACAACACGATTGCACACAAACAATATTTCAGCAGAACCCCCCCCCCCCCCCCCCCCTTCCACTGAATATTAGCACTCAGAGGTGATCAGTTTGGCTATAACAGCTGCCTGCGAAGAATTCAACTTTTTAGCGATACAAAGGACTTGGGTTCACTGACAATTAGCTCTCTGAAGGTTTTGCTATAAGAGCCGTCTGCGAAGAATTCAAACTTGTTCGTGATCCAAAGGTTGAGGTGGTGTTATTTTTCCCCCATGTGCTCTTTACTTACAGCGATGGCGCCCCCTGTCCCCAATCGCTCTGGCTATTTCCAGCTCACTGAAAAAGAAGCCTACTTCCCCCCTCCCCTCTCTGTTACAGCAAACACGCCCAGGGCGCCTTACCTTTTCTCACACAAACTCCACTCTGTGTGTGTGTGTGTGTGTGTGTGTGTGTGTGTGTGTGTGTGTGTGTGTGTGTGTGTCTCTCTCTCTCTTTCTCTCTCACACACACAAAACACACACACACAGTCACACACAAAATGTGCGCGCGCGCAACACACACACACACACACACACACACACACACACACACATACATACATATATATATATATATATATATATAGAGAGAGAGAGAGAGAGAGAGAGAGAGAGAGAGAGAGAGAGAGAGAGAGGGAGAGAGAGAGAGAGAGAGAGACTAATCATATATCTTTTGTCTTCCCGGAGGGGAAAAAAAGCTTAGTCACGACGTGACGCAACCGCAGACCTTCAATTACACACACACACGCGCGCGCGCACACAGAGAGAGAGAGAGAGAGAGAGAGAGAGAGAGAGAGAGAGAGAGAGAGAGAGAGAGAGAGAGAGAGAGAGAGAGAGAGAGAGGGAGAGAGAGAGGGAGAGAGAGAGAGAGGGAGAGAAAACCAATGAGTGTCATCACCTTACACACACACTCTCTCTCTCTCTCTCTCTTACACACACACACACACTCTCTCTCACACGCACACACGCACACACACACACACACACACACACACACACACACACCAGATCATGTGGGCGTTTTCCTGGAAGAGAACTCTTCCCCCTCCTACAAAACAATAATCATAATCTGCCCTCCCGTATCCCCCTCTCCCCCCCCCCCCCCCAAAAAAAAAAGAAAAAAAAAG
Organism: Conus ventricosus; assembly: GCA_018398815.1. Classification (NCBI taxonomy): domain Eukaryota; kingdom Metazoa; phylum Mollusca; class Gastropoda; order Neogastropoda; family Conidae; genus Conus; species Conus ventricosus. Next base: position 5,583,431 of record CM031599.1, on the reverse strand, counting down.
TGAGTCTTTCGCGGATCCTGCGCGCTCTACCGCCACGCGGTAGTCAACCGAAAAGGGTACAATGCTGAAAGCGTCGACAGTAAATCATCACTTCCGCACCTTTTTCCCCCTTCACCCCCCCCCCCTTAAGCCCTTTTCCCTGCCCCCCCCCTCGCGCCCCCTATAAGTCCTTACCCTTGCTACCCCCCCCCCCCCCCCCACAACCCCCACCACCCCGTCCCCTTTCACAATCTCTCCTCCGCTTAATACTCAGTGGAAAGGTCTATGACTAGAAACGTGGAAGAGACGGGATTCCACTGATCGTCCGTTCCTTTATTAAACCCAGCGTCAGTATATATAAAGCTAGGGTACCCCTACCAACCCTTTCCCTTGTCCCGCCCGACTGGTAACAGATCTACAATCAGTAATTCCTTCCAAGCCCAGCTACAGTGACTGGGGGCCCGGGTAGGGCAGGGTAGGGTAGGGTAGGGTAAGGTAAGGTACGGTAAGGTAAGGTAAGGTAAGGTAAGGTACGGAACGGAAAGGTAAGATACGGTACGGTACGGTAAGGTAAGGTAAGGTACGGTACGGTACGGTACGGTACGGTACGGTAAGGTAAGGTAAGGTATGGTAAGGTAAGGTAAGGTACGATAAGGAAAGGTAAGGAAGGTAAGGTAAGGAAGGTACGGTAAGGTAAGGTACGGTAAGGAAAGGTAAGGAAGGTAAGGTAAGGTACGGTAAGGTAAGGTACGGTAAGGTAAGGTACGGTAAGGAAAGGTAAGGAAGGTAAGGTAAGGTACGGTAAGGTAACGTAAGGTAAGGTAAGGTAAGGTAAGGAAGGTACGGTAAGGTAAGGTACGGTAAGGAAAGGTAAGGAAGGTACGGAAAGGCAAGGTACGGTAAGGTAAGGTAAGGAAGGTAAGGTAAGGTAAGGAAAGGTAAGGAAGGTAAGGTAAGGTAAGGTACGGTAAGGAAAGGTAAGGTAAGGAAGGTACGGTAAGGTAAGGTAAGGTAAGGAAAGGTAAGGAAGGTAAGGTAAGGTAAGGAAAGGTAAGGAAGGTAAGGTAAGGTACGGTAAGGAAAGGCAAGGAAGGTAAGGTAAGGTACGGTAAGGAAGGTAAGGAAGGTAAGGTAAGGTAAGGTAAGGCAAGGTACTGTAAGGTAAGGTAAGGTAAGGTAAGGTAAGGAAGGTACGGTAAGGTAAGGTACCGTAAGGAAAGGTAAGGAAGGTAAGGTAAGGTACGGTAAGGTAAGGTACGGTAAGGTAAGGTAAGGTAAGGAAAGGAAGGGACGGTAAGGTAAGGTAAGGTACGGTAAGGTACGGTAAGGTAAGGTAAGGTAAGGTAAGGTAAGGTAAGGAAAGGAAGGTACGGTAAGGTAAGGTAAGGTAAGGTACGGTAAGGTAAGGTACGGTAAGGAAAGGTAAGGAAGGTAAGGTAAGGAAAGGAAGGTACGGTAAGGTAAGGTAAGGTAAGGTACGGTAAGGTAAGGTACGGTAAGGAAAGGTAAGGAAGGTAAGGTAAGGTACGGTAAGGTAAGGTAAGGTACGGTAAGGTAAGGTACGGTAAGGAAAGGTAAGGAAGGTAAGGTAAGGTAAGGTAAGGTAAGGTAAGGTAAGGTAGGGAAAGGTAAGGTAAGGAAAGGTAAGGTACGGTAAGGAAAGGTAAGGAAGGTAAGGTACGGTAAGGAAAGGTAAGGAAGGTAAGGTAAGGTAAGGAAAGGTAAGGTAAGGTACGGTAAGGTAAGGTAAGGAAAGGTAAGGTAAGGTAAGGTAAGGAAAGGAAGGTACGGTAAGGTAAGGTAAGGTAAGGTAAGGAAAGGAAGGTACGGTAAGGTACGGTAAGGTAAGGTAAGGTAAGGTAAGGTAAGGTAAGGAAGGTAAGGTACGGTACGGTACGGAAAGGTAAGGAAGGTAAGGTAAGGTTGCTTATAACCCAGCCGACCGCAAAGGTCATGATATCAGAGCTGTCACTGCATTGAACTCAACTCATGAGTTATTATACACACACAGACACATACACACACACACACACACACACTGACACACCACCTCATTCACACAACCCTTTTACAAATACACCTTCATAAAAACACACCGGAAATTTTGTTAAAAAAAACCTTTCTTCTGTAAAAATCTTAGATCAGATGAAAAATGCTGATCTCTTTCAGAAATTCCGATGAAAAATGTAGACCTTTTCAGAAATTCAGATAAAAAATGTAGATCTTTTCAGAAATTCCGATGAAAAATGTAGATCTTTTCAGAAATTCCGATGAAAAATGTGGTAGATCTTTTCAGAAATTCCGATGAAAAATGTAGATCTGTTCAGAAATTCCGATGAAAAATGTAGATCTGTTCAGAAATTCCGATGAAAAATGTGGTAGATCTTTTCAGAAATTCCGATGAAAAATGTGGATCTTTTCAGAAATTCCGATGAAAAATGTAGATCTGTTCAGAAATTCCGATGAAAACTGTAGTAGATCTTTTCAGAAATTCAAAGACCACATCAGGTTTTTGTGGAGTCGTGCCCTGGAGTCTCAACACCTGTGTTCCCCTAACGGCGCCAACAGTGACAGCATCCACAGAGACATGTCCATTGGCTCTGCCAGACACGCTGGTACCACACCAGCTGCTCACCACCCACCCGGCAGCCTGCTTCAACCAGCCTCACCAACACTCACACTGACAAAAGCCCCCCCCCCCCCCCCCCCACACACACACACACACCGCCTCTACTCCCCCTCCCCCAGTCTGCCTGACTGAAGTTACCAGATTCAGTTTCAACGGAAGAAAGTGACATTCTCGCTGCCCATCTTGCACTCCTGTCCCCATCCCACTCGCGCGCGCGCGCGCACACACTCACACACACATCGTACATCGTAGTCCTACATAGATCCGTGACTCCGTCCCTCTCATATGTATGGGGCGGTAGGTTTAAATGATTATGGAACGAGTAATGATTAGTGCGTGCGTGCGTGTGCGTGCGCGTGTGTGTGTGTGTGCGTGTGCGTGTTCTTTAAAACGAAAACAGTACATCTAAAGAAACCGACAGGAAGACAGCCTCGTCACTATCGTGAGCCGTGAAAATAAAAGTCAGTAGTAAACCACCCCACCTTTGAAAAAGCCTAAACTGTGCCGCAAAGATAGCGACCATACTACACGTAGTGTACGCATGCTCACGTTCCGTCCAACCAGCACGGCCGAGACGCAAGTCAAGGCAAAGTAATTCATGGTGACACCGCTGCCACCGACTCATGCCACGACCCTGTGATTAGAATAATGGACCTATGTAAGAGGCCCGCCGGCGGCACTGACATTTGCAAATGAAATGCTGCGCACTCACTGATTAATCGGACAACTGTTACGGCGTCATCTGCCGATCGATACCTCGTGACAGTGACCGGGCCCTCTCACACACGTCGACAACTTGCCTCCGCTGCACCGGGTGACTGCGTTACCTTAGCATGGGCCAACAAAGGGGAAGAATTCTTCAAGCCAAAAAAAAAAAAGGATCTCTTCGTACGTTACGTGTCAGAATGCTGTTGGGATCAGCCCAGCTGACGGCTTGAAAAGAAACACGCACCATTCTCCACAGTCCGGTGGAAGATCTCTGGCACACGGCGCGAGGGGGACTGGCTTCATTAACACTGGGGTCGGCATTCCTTCCACACGTGGAAGAAGAAAACACATCACACTGGGCGTGACGTCAGAGCAGGCGGCTAAATTTAACAGCGCGTAAGTAATTATACTTACACAAACAACAACAACAAAAACATCGGTGACAATGACTGTTTTCATGAGAAAATATTAACGGTTTTTTTTTTTTTTACGGTGAGAAAATTTGCTGTTTTTCACGAAAATGAAAACAGGGTTTTCCAGATCGTTAAACTTCCATTACAACCGTTTTCGAAATTATCTAGCGCACAGACCTTTTCACCTCTTATATCGACGTCTCTACCTATAGCTGTACCGACATCTATGAAACCGGTCAAAAGATGTCCCAACGGCCCAGTGGCAGTGGCTCGTGGGGCGATCACCGTGTCCAGGCTATACAGCCTGAAGGAGGAGTGAGCCGTGCCCGTCCTGTTTCCTTCTGCCGCCTCAACCTTCCCTGACCCGAGTCAGCTACCCGCTGACCGCTGGGTGGACGCCAGGGTTTGTCCAACTTCCAAAGCCTACATCTAGTTGCAGAGTCAGGCCACTGCAGGCGGAAATCGACACAAATTTAAAAAAGAACGTCGACAAACGAATCACAAGACAAGACACAATGCGTTTCGACCTCTTAGGTCCTCTTCAGACAAGACACACAACACTCAGGACAAGAACAATGGACGAGCGAGCAGTCACGTGGCTTCATCCTCTTCGGCGCGGGATGGACGCTGAATCTTCTTTCAGAAGACAAGTGATGGCTCGTTCTTCCTTTTCCTTGTCCTCAGTGTCGTGTACCTTGCCTGGAGAGGACCTAGGAGGTCGAAACGCGTCGTGTTTTGTCTTGTGTTTCGCTTGTCTACGTTTTTCGGCGAAGCGTTGTAAATCATTTTTTTTTTAAATTGTTCCAAAGCGTAACCATCCCGACACCAAGACTGATTCGAACTCAAGACCACGAACACGCTCACCGCACGTGACGGAGGCCCCCTCCACTGGGCCCCAGACAAGACAGACAGGGCTGAAGCCGCTAGGCCTGCCCTGCTGAGCAGTACCCGTATGTGCGCAATGTGTCTTGGCATCAGGACGCTAAGACCTTCAGGCGTCAGGCGCGTGTTGCGACACAAAGTGTCGCAACTGCACAAAGTGTCGCATGCGACAATTTGTGCAAAAGTACGACACTTTGTGCTGAGAAGACTTGCACAAAGTGTCGCACTTTGGAACATGCGACAGTGTGTGCCGGGAAAGCCCCTTATTGTGCTAGGGACATAATGTGCACGACCCACAAATTCTGTCACCCATGAGATTCGTGTGGGTTGCAATTCAAATATTCTCTAATTACAAGTGACATACATCCCCCCCCCCATCTTCCCCCCCCCCCCCCCCCCAACACCACACTCTCCTCCTCTGTCCTCATGCTACGAATGTGTTCAACTTTAAAAATCCAGAGTCCCTAGTGAGCCATGCAAAAAAAAAAACATAGGTCGCTGGGAACTCCAGCGCTTTAAGAGTGGCATCAGTGTACCAGATACTTCTCGCACACGTACTGCAATTGTGTTAATTGCAGTACCTGTTGTTTCATTAACCCATACTCACACTCGTATACAATACATGTAATATACAGACTTCAGAAAACGTTAAGGACCACTCAGAAAATCAGTATAGTTTTCTTCTCGGGGGGGGGGGGGGGGGGGGGGGGGGATGGTCAAACAGTGATGAATTTCATTGGACCAGCAGCTTATGTTGCCAGGTGGATTAGCACAGGTCATAGCCAGGCAATTATTCTTGCACGTGCATATGCATTTTGCAACAGATTAACAGAGTTATTTCCTATCAATCATAGATTTCGAATGAACGAACGAATGAATGAATGAATCTCTGTTTCTGTCCTGTCTCTGCCTCTCGATCTGTCCGTTCTGTCTGTCTGTTCTGTCTGTCTTACCTTCTTTGTATCTCTCTTCACCTACCATAACTCACTTGCTCACTCAATATATGTACAGAATAGCGCCACTGCGACATTTTGTGCAGTTGCGACACTTTGTGCCGCAACAGGCGCGCGCGTACATGACACAGATGTGTACGTGTATGTTGTGTGCTGGCGGCAAGACTTGGGCTGTTTCCCCAATGTCAACACACCGTCAGTCTGCTTGTACACAAAAAAAGCCTGTACCACTCACTGTCCAACTGCTTTCATCTCTCTCTCTCTCTCTGAGCTCTTTTTTGCGCGAGTGCGTTCGTGTGTGTGTGTGTGTGTGTGTGTGTGTGTGTGTGTGTGTGTGTGTGTGTGTGTGTGTGTGTGTCTATGTAAGTGTGTGTGTGTGTGTGTGTGTGTGTGTGTGTGTGTGTGTGTGCGCGCGCGCGCTCTTGCTCGCTCCTGCTCCACTCATCTCTCTCTCTCTCTCTCTCTCTCTCTCTCTCTCTCTCTCTCTCTCTCTCTCTCTCTCTCTCTCTTGTTGCACAGTCTAGCGATACAGGTCTACTGGAGTTCCAGTGTTACCATTGCTTTTCACCCTGTGTTTTCTTTGTCCCTTCTTCTCTCTCTCCGACCATTTCTGCCGTGAAAGCTCTCACTCCATGCTATACCCTCCATCACCCCCTCCCCCCCCCCCCGTGTGTGTGTGTGTGTGTGTGTGTGTGTGTGTGTGTGTGTGTGTGTGAGTGTGATGTGTGTGTGTGTGTGTGTGTGTGTGTGTGTGTGTGTGTGTGCATGTGTACGTGCGTGCGTGCGTGCGTGAGTGTGTGTGAGTGTGTGTGTATGTTACGTGTGTGTGTGTGTGTGTGTGTGTGTGGTGTGTGTGTGTGTGTGTGTGTGTGTGTGCGTGCGCACGTCAGTGCATTCAAATGTCAGTATGTGAAAGATTAACAATGTGGTCATGCAGTGCATGTGTGTGAGCCAGCCCACTGCTCATATAAATAATGATGTGCACTTTCTGTTGGAACTTAGAGAGAGTGGGGGGGGGGGGGGGGGGGGGGGGGGGGAGGGGGGGGCACGGAAAATACGTGTTACTTTCTCTCCTCTCTCTCTTTCATCCTTCTTTCTAAATTTGTTTGTGTTTGGTTTTCTCCCTTTCATTTCTTTCTTCTTGCTTAAAAAGAGAAAGAAAAAAAAGTTTGAATCTCTCTCTCTCTCTCTCTCTCTCTCTCTCTCTCTCTCTCTCTCTCTCTCTCTCTCTCTCTCTCTCTCACGCTCTGCACCCATCATCAACAACATCATTAATCTCCTACAGTCCTCACTGCCTTGAAACCAATCTTGCTTAATGAACAAAAAACTATTGACTATGAATGTTTTATACTTTATACCGGTATACATGAACTTGACTGCCTCCTGACTCAATCACTGCTCTTTCCTCCTAGGCTACGCTGCTGCTGCTGCGCTTGTGTGATTGATGCTTTTTTCAAAATATCATCTTTCCGCGTCGGGATATTATAGACCACGCAGTTTGCTGTGTGGTGTGGTGTGGTGTGGTGTGGTGCGTGCGCGCGTGTGTGTGTGTGTGTGTGACAGATACTCGTAGTATGTAATTCAAATGTATTAATGCTAACATGAACCATCCTGTTATAATAACCACCTTCACCCATATTTGCCCCGTGTGTGTGTGTATGTGCGCGCGCGCGCCCGTGTGTGTGTGTGTGTGTGTGTGTGTGTGTGTGTGTGTGTGTGTGTGTGTGTGTGTGTGTGTGTGTTCGCGTGTGTGACAGACACGCGTAGTGTGTCATTCAAATGTTTAATGCTAATACGAACCTTCCTGTTATAATCAATTCGTGTAACGGCATTCTGTGTTCGTATACTTAGCCTAGTCTCCGATAGACAAGTACCAGATGGAAAAAGGCATCTTCTTGCTTGTCTGCTACCCACAGGAAGAAATCTCTCGCTGTGTG